>OY744515.1:115058820-115316320 GCA_963556195.1 Sepiola atlantica
GGAATCGGTATTGGAAGCAGGAAAATTTGAGCCTAATTTTCAATTCCAAAACGATTCTTGAACTTAATTTGCTGGTACTATAATGCTAAAATGATAAATATTTATTGATTTTAAACTAGGAGTAAAACCAAAAATCTACAGATCATAATAACGAATTTAGGTAAAAATGGCACTGGAAAAACAATGGCATCACTAAAAATGGCACGAGTGGATATATAGGTAAAAATGGCACCGGAAAAATGTTCTGGTAAAAAGGGCATCGCTAAAAATGGCACGAGTGGATACATAGGTAAAAATGGCACCGGAAAAATGTCCCAGTAAAAAGGGCATCGCTAAACATGGCACGAGTGAATACATAGGTAAAAATGGCACCGGAAAAATGTCCCGGTAAAAAGGGCATCGCTAAAAATGGCACGAGTGGATATATAGGTAAAAATGGCACCGGAAAAATGTCCCAGTAAAAAAGGGCATTGCTAATCATTGCACGAGTGGATATATAGGTAAAAATGGCACCGGAAAAATGTCCCGGTAAAAAGGGCATCGCTAAAAATGACATGAGTGGATATATAGGTAAAAATGGCACCGGAAAAATGTCCCAGTAAAAAGGGCATCACTAAACATTGCACGAATGAATACATAGGTAAAAATGGCACCGGAAAAATGTCCCGGTAAAAAGGGTATCGCTAAAAATGGCACGAGTGAATACATAGGTAAAAATGACACCGGAAAAATGTCCCGGTAAAAAGGGCATCGCTAAAAATGGCATGAGTGGATATATAGGTAAAAATGGCACCGGAAAAATGTCCTAGTAAAAAGGGCATCGCTAAACATGGCACGAGTGAATACATAGGTAAAAATGGCACCGGAAAAATGTCCCGGTAAAAAGGACATCGCTAAAAATGGCACGAGTGAATATATGGGGAAAAATGGCATAAGTGATAAATCTAGATGAAAAACTCACAATAAGTTTATCAAATTCTTGGATACAATGCATAAAGGAAAAAAAAAATTAAGAAGTTTGTTGAATTAAAAAGAAAATTATATCTACATTTAAAATAGATAAGGACTCTTTGCAAAATTACGCCCCCCCGCTCCTAAAAAAAATTAAATTCTACTTTTTTAAGCGATTGGGTGATTTTAGAATCGGAATCAGAATTTGTAATTGTATCGGAATCGGGAATTTAGAACAGAATCGGTAACTGTATCGGACTCAGGAAAAATATTAGAATCGTCCCATCACTAGTCAGGATCCACGCTACAAAACAATAAAACAGAAATAAGCCGATCAATAAAACGTAACTTTCTCATTAATATGAATTGCGTTTCATCACGCACTGTTAAACATCAAACAACTGCATCGCGATAATTTAGACGATAACATACAAATTTGTTAGATTCTTTGGTCGAAGCAAAACTGATCGAATCTTTTGAATAAAGAAGAAAGTGTATTTATCGACCGTGCTGATGTTTATTTTTGTCAGCACTGAAAAATAGATCACATTTGCTTATTTGTTTAATAAGTACCCATATAGTTGTTATGACTGTTATGAGACCCGTCGCTTTGTACAGCCCCTGAGTGCTTACCGACAACGAGGAAGGCAGAGCAAAGATTCTGATTTTATACAAACAAAAATGCCCTGCTGGATGTCTAGAATTATCCTGCTCGACTAAGTCTGCAATGAGGACATCCAAAGGCGCTACGGCATCGCACCGATTGAAGGCAAGATGAGGGTGGCGGCTCAGATGGTTTGTACATGTGCTGAGGGTCGACAACGACACCGTCGCCAAACTTGCTTTTGCATTAGAAGTCACCGGGAAGCGACTGAGAGGAAGGTCGATGATGAGATGGACAGACACCCTGCACAAAGAACTATGTAAAACAGGCCTTCGTGTCAAGTTGAGACAACATTTGATTATTGCAGACCCCGCCATAGCCTGGGATTAACACATTAAAAGAAGAAGAAGAAGAAGAAGAAGAAGAAGAAGAAGAAGAAGAAGAAGAAAAGATACTTCGGTAGATTATAAAACATAATTAATTAAGATTTTCAATATTATAATCAAGCTTCAAAAGTAAACACGTAACAATGAACACGCATTTAAAAAAAATTTTTTATTATCACTGTAAACCTGCAGTAGGCTGCATGTTTTAGTGGTGCATGCGAATGGCAGACGTTGCAGATGATAGATGCTCGGCCAAAGGAAAAGGAGGGGGGCACAGAGGAATTTGAAAATATTTCTGATTTTGTATTTTGGACCACACAGAATCATATTTCTCTTTGAAATGAAATAAGTGCCTCACAAAAACAGGGAATCATGCTGAGACCAAAAAGTAATGTTCTTAGATGGTCTCCATGATAAACCCCATTGAGTAGAAACTGTCTGGCCATTATCACTAGTTGATATTTCCAGCGGTCAGCTTCTGGGTGGTCGGATGGTGACTTTATAACAGTGACCACTGAGAAAGACTGGAATCCAAGATTTCCAGTTAGGAGGAAAGGATTCCAGGAGAAGGGAAGGGGGCTGACCCTCTGGGCATGACAGGAAGTTTGTTTTTCTAAGAGCTGGCAGTCAGTTGGAGCAGGGTGCCTCTCCAGGCAAAATTGGTCCATTGGGGTTCTTAGCCAAAGGATTGTACTGATTGAACTTATAGTTTTTGGTCGAGCAAAAATCTCATTCTGCAAGTCTGCCATTCAACCTGTGAACACGAGTTTCATTTGAAACCTCCAACAAATAAACTTGTTACTTGTTTATAAACTGGATTTGTGGCCTTACTTGGAATGAGAATTCTTTGTTGTAGCACTGACTGAGTCGGACGATAACTTTTGACCGACACAACGTGTGGGACGATCGCGGCCAGTGCAGCGAACACACTCATACACGTTCACATTACTATTTTTCAGAGTAAAGCTTGAATATATATATGTATATATATATATATATATATATATATATATATATATATATTACTATTTCATGTATCCACATAAAATTTTATAAGGAGATATCATTTTTTATGTATCAATTTTAAGTATTTACTTCAACAGTGCTCGATACGTAAGTAGAGCTAGGTAGTTAGCTATGAAAATATATTTATGGCAATTAAGATACACAGAAGTTCCCTCGTTTCATCCCCGGGGGAAATCTTCAGGCTACATCCCCGGGAGGAAATCTTCAGGCCAAAATGCATTTCAGCCTGAAGATTCCCCCCGAGGATGAAACGCAGGAGCCTCTGTGTAGCTTAATTGCCATAAATATATTTTCATAGATTACTATATATATATATATATATATATATATATATATATATATATATATATATAATAATGGTAATAATCCAGGTGAAAAATATCCACAGGGTGGTAATCCAGAGAATTTTAACCGGGTTTATAAAAAGTGCTCAATATCAAAATAGAGCTTTATATATGATAATTTTATTTACACAGACATGTACAAAATCTGCGACACTGGCATGTCGATGTTATCGATCAACAGTTACCCAACAATATACTGCACAAAATCTTTAATAAAAACACCCTCAAATTAAGCTATAGCTGTGGTGAAAATTTAGAAAAAATAATAAAAAAACATAACAACAAAATTCTAAATGAAAAAACTACCGCAACTAAAACAGCAAATACCAAGGCCTGTAACTGCACAAACAAAAAAGAATGCCCATTACAACATAATTGCCAAATAACCCAATCAGTATATCAAGCAACCATCTCTACTAAAGAAAACCCAACCCTGAAAAAATTCTACATAGGTATGGCTGGTAATACCTTCAAAGAAAGATATACTGGACATAAGTGTTCTTTTAATAACCCTACATATCAAAAAAGAACCTCACTTTCTATATATTACTGGGAACTATACAACAATAACCTATCACCAACAGTAACTTGGAACACAATTAGAAGAACTAGCACCTGTGGTTCCCTAAACTCACCTTGCTACCTTTGCCTAACAGAAAAACTTGAAATAATTAAATTCAGCGATAGGGGCAAACTTCTAAACAAAAAACAAGAAACATCAATTAACTGTAGGCATAATAGATTACACCTTCTTAGTAATCCACTCATAACCCCTTAGGCTGTTATTATATATAAAAAAAAAAAAAAAAAAAAAAAAAAAAACCACCTCCCCACCAACTGAAAATTTTGTCAACACAACTATCATCTTATACCTTTTATTAATTATTATTATTTTTATCTATATTAGTAGTAGCTTTTTTGTTTGTAGTATTATTTGTAGTAGTACTGTAAGCGGTAGTATTGGTTGGTATTATTATTGTTGTTATTATTATTATTATTATTATTATTATTATTATTATTATTATTATTATCATTATTATTATTATTATTATTATCATACCCACAACGATTAACACTAATGGTCATCTTCTGTATTTTTCTTTACTCTTAAATACCCCCCTTTTATGCTTATCCATTCTTTGATTAATATTTCTATATTTCTTAGATTATTTTTTAGATTATATATTTTTTAGATTATTATTTATTACTACTATTATTAATATCTTAAACTTAACTATTTGTCATTGAATCATTTTCTTCATTCTTTTCATTTTTTCATTTTTTCACTTTTTTTCCTTTTTTTTCCCTTTTTTTCCCTTTTTTTCCCTTTTTTTCATTTTTTCATTTTTTCATTTTTTTCATTTTTTCATTTTTTCATTTTTTCATTTCTGTACTTTTTATCAAGATAATTATTGTTATCAGTGGTGACACCATGTCTGACGTTACTATCATGGTTATTGTTATTTGCAGAAATTAACAGTAGCACTATTAATAATATTGCCATGTTTTACCGTTACCTTACTTTTGCCTCCACTGCCATTTTTATTATCTTTATTATTATTATTATTATTATTATTATTATTATTATTATTATTATTATTATTATTATTATTATTATTATTATTATTATTATTGTTGTTATTGCCACCATTATGACTACTTCTATAATTTTTCACTATCATCATTACTATTATTAAGATTACTGGGATTACCACTCTGATTACTGTTGTCTGTTAAACCACTACTTTTATATGATCAGCATTATTGCAACCATTAACCCATATCATAATATCGGCAAACATTATCTTATCATTATCTAATATTATTATGATAATCACTACCCCCTAGGATTCCTAATATTCCTTAATTATTCTATTTCTTTCCTAAACTATTATTTTTATTATTATTATCATTACCATTATTATTATCATTATTATTATTATTATTATTATTATTATTATTACTATTATTATTAATAATTAATAACGCCAGCATTTTCCAGTTATTCTTTTAGTTATATATTTTTAATATTTTTTAATATTTTTTAGTATTTTTTAGTATTTTTATTATACTTCATTTATTATTATTTTCATTATTTCACCTCAATTATTAGGGGTATCTATTATTATTATTATTATTATTATTATTATTATTATTATTATTATTATTATTACTACTACTACTACTGTTATTGCCACCATTATGACTACTTCTATAATTTTTCACTATCATCACTACTATTGTTAAGATTACTGGGATTACCACTCTGATTACTGTTGTCTGTTAAACCACTATTTTTATATGATCAGCATTATTGCAACCATTAACCCATATCATAATATCGGCAAACATTATCTTATCATTATTTAATATTATTACGATAATCACTACCCCCTAGGATTCCTAATATTCCTTAATTATTCTATTTCTTTCCTAAACTATTATTTTTATAAACTCTAAAATATTATTGACCACTATTATTATTTTTATTATTATTATTATTATTATTATTATTATTATTATTATTATTATTATTATTATTATTATTATTATTACTATTATTATTAATAATTAATAATGCCAGCATTTTCCAGTTATTCTTTTAGTTATATTTTTTAATATTTTTTGGTATTTTTTAGTATTTTTATTATACTTCATTTATTATTATTTTCATTATTTCACCTCAATTATTAGGGGTATCTACTATTATTATTATTATTATTATTATTATTATTATTATTATTATTATTATTACTACTACTACTATTCCTGTTACATTTAACGAATATACTTATTTATTCAAATTAACTCCAGACAAATTATAAAGACAATATATACCCGGAACCGCGACACATTTTATCACCGCCCCAACTAATATAACAATCAGCCCAGTTTGCACGCACGCATACTACAGTTCACTTGGAAAAAGACATTTATAAACTCGACGGTTTTTTGACACCTAATTCTTGCATGTCTACCACCCCCCTCCTTCCCTCCCGACCTAAATCAACAGACGCCCTCTCTCTCTCTCCTTCTTCTTCTTTTTCTTTTTCTTTCTTTTTTCCTCTATGTGTCTCTCCCCTCATCATTATTTGTTCCTCTTTCCACCATATATTCTTATTTTTTTATTTATTTATTTATTTATTTATTTATTTATTTATTTGCCCTGTCTGTTTCAGATTCTAGACCTTAGATTTTTAGATTTTTTAATTTTTAATTTTAATTTTTTAACGGCTTTAATTTTTGAAATGTTAAATTTCTTTCCTTCTTCTTCTCTGTCTCTACCCCTCCACTTCATTCTCTCCAAATATGATCTGAGGTTAAGATCGGATTCTAACTCTGCCTGATGAGATCTCAGTTTATAGTAACTGTTGATCGATAACATCGACATGCCAGTGTCGCAGATTTTGTACATGTCTGTGTAAATAAAATTATCATATATATATATATATATATATATTTCATGATTTTTTGGGGAGTACAAAATTTTATTATCGCAAGCATGAAGGGAAGACGAATTCTATCGTTCATGATTAAAAGTTAATCAAGAGAAAAAAAATGCCAGCCGACCGGTTTCGCCCTCTCTTAACAAAGGCTGTATCGAGGGATTTAAAAAAAACGAGGGATTTAAAAAGAAAAACGGGGTGAAAAGAGAGAGCACAGAAAATAAAATAGCGTTATGTTATATGTACAATGGAGGATGAATCTTAGAGACTGATCACATCTAGTCCCAATGGACATTCCCTTGGCTTACAAAGGGAGGGACGTTTAAGACGAACGTGGATCGTCTCCAAGATTTTGAGATGGTATAACGAGTGAGCATGACTGAGAATGGTGAAGGAATTCATGCTAAAATTCCTAGCGCACGGTGGGTTTATATATATATATATATATATATATATATATATATATATATATATATAATTAAATATTGTTAAACACAAAGCTGTAATCGTACCAAGTGACCCTAGCTCAGGATTAACGCATAAGAGAAAAAAGAAGATAGTTGCTGTATATCATTTTAAATGAGATATTTTTTTTTTAACTTGAGTTCATCCAAGGCAAGGCAGATTGCCACTGAGACGTAAGGGACTACTGTGCCAGAAATTAAAGGGGGCATCCTAAGTGGGGAGTTGTGCAGCCAGATGTTTGTTCACATTACACTTAAGTTTCTGCATATCAGTACAGTCAGGGAAACAGGGAGCAGGGAGGGAGTTCCAAAGGCTGGCAGCTCAAGGAAAGAAGCTATTAGAGTAGAAAGCCCTCCGGCATCTGGGGACCTCCACAGTGAATGGATGGAATTTAACTGATTGTCGAGTTGGTCGAGTGTATTTATGCCGAGGGGGCACCAGAGCAGCAAGTTCATCAGAGCACAATCCATTGAAGTATTTGTAAAACAAGCACAATCATGCAACATTGCGGCGATGGTACGTGAGCTGGAGCTTGGTGGATAGTGAGGAACCGATTAGATTAACGCCTCTTTTGTGGGGCCCTGTCTAAGAGGGAGAAACTAGTGGATGGTGCACCAGCCCAGATGTGACACCAATAATCCATGCATGGACGAATGGTGGCTTTGTAGAAATATAGGATACTGGAAGGTGTGAGAAGTTTTCTAACACATTAGAGGGAGCCTACTTTCCTTGCAGTAGCCTTGGTAGTATCTTCAATGTATTTGTTCCAATTCATGTTACCTGTGAATGTTAGGCCGAGAAGTTTGAACGTTGGGTTCTCAGGTAGGGTGTAATGGTTGAAGAGGTTTCTTGTAGTTGTATTATAGCGATTAAAATGAGTACAAGGAACATGGGTTAGAATTGGAGAATGCACAAGTAAATACCTCATATCTTAGTTTCCTTGCCTTAATAAAAAATGTCAATCTATATATTTGTGCTATGTTTTGTGACATAAGTACCAAATTATACGGTGAAAAGATTAGAATAAGAGCTACATGCTAGGATATGAGGCAAGTAAAATAACACCATGTACATTCATATTGACGCAGAGGCTAAAAGGCGATCATCAGGCTGTGACATGTCTGCAACCAAAGCAAAAGGAAACAAACAAGTTCATTTGTTGCTGTTTGTCGTTAAGTCGACGCTTTCCAATAATCAATCTTAATTCCTTTCTTCGTTCACTCTCCCAAATCATTCAACAATGAAATCATGTACGTTCCCTCGTCCGGAAATTAATATCCACGGTGCAGGCAGCTTCGATTATCTGCATCCGGATCTCAAAAGTAACTTAATACAATCCAGATCAAAGAATCATTCAATCCGACATTAACTCTGCCATCGTTTGGTGCATGGGGAATCTCCCTCAGAAAATAGAATTGTGTGAATTGAAACTCAGTCATCTCACATGTTTTCTGGATATATTTATAAAGTAAATTAAATTTTAAACACATTGAGGATATTTTAAGTAGGGTGCTCCCCCCCCCCCCTCGAGTAAATGTGGTATTGTGGAGACTGTAATGATTCTAACTAAAATTTAAAAAAGACAGTGTAAGATAAACAGGGGATGACCAACGGCCCCCGACTTTTGATGGCCTTGTACCTAATTTGTAAAAATGTATATATTTTTTTATTTTTACGAAAACAAATAATTCAATGTGTAGTATCTGTTCTGATACTAGACTTCATATGTTTTGTCCTCGGTCGGTGAAGGAAAAATCCTTCTAGACTGATGCAATTTTAATTTTTTCGCCCCAATCAAGAATGACCTCTTTTGGGGGAACTGGATTTACCCCCTCATTAAAAACCGACCTTGTATCTAACTCTGCCCTCGTGGGGAGGCAAGTAAATAGGGACTAGACCACTTGGTTTAGTTGAGAATAGTGTTAAAAATTAAATTGTTTAAAGAAAACTTGAATTCAGGTAGTTTTTTTTTGTTAGAATCCACATTTACTGTTAAAATTAAGCAGAGCATGGTTTATATATATATATATATATATATATATATATATATATATATATATATATATATATATATATATATGGCATTGAAGAGACAATATTTATTACTCATGATGAATTAAGAAATTAAAAAGATGAAAGGGCAGCTGACCGGTTTCGTACCTCGCTCAACAGAGCCAAATATCGTTGAGCGAGGTACGAAACCGGTCAGCTGCCCTTTCATCTTTTTAATTTCTTAATTCATCATGAGTAATAAATATTGTCTCTTCAATGCCTTTTTAAAGTTTTGTACGACAAAGAAAATATATATATATATATATGTGATTTTATGAAGGCTTACCAAAGCATTCCTTTCAGGACACCAATGCTCACCATTAAAGATATTTTTTCTTACAAATATTATTTATTCAAATTAAATAATATTTGTAAGAAAAAATATCTTTAATGGTGAGCATTGGTGTCCTGAAAGGAATGCTTTGGTAAGCCTTCATAAAATCACATATAAATGTACTCTGTAATCGAGTATCATCGAGCTTGTTTTTATTGGAACAACCCCGGTCTTCACTGAATGATCTATTTTATAAGTGAAAAATCTAAATCTATATATATATATATATATATATATATATATATATATATATATATATATATATAGTAACAAATCGGACAGCTGCCATCACCAATAAAAACAATTACATAAATACATAAAATATTTAGGTGATAAAAATCGTCAAACTATAGACATTGATATCGAAGGATCGATCTTTGTCCAAGTTAGCCATGGATTACGTTTATGTATGTATAAAATTAATTAATATATATATATATATATATATATATATATATATATATATAATTATTGATGACAATATATGTATTAGCATATACTATCAGTGCCCTTTTACTTTGCAATCAACGAAAATAGTTTATAGTTGCCTGGACGTGGGTCAAGATGCCGAAGGGAGCTATTGAATTTTTTTTTTTTGTTGAATGATGTTAGTTACCTCATTGTAAAGTATTGCGAGAATTCAAAAGTGCTTTTAAGGACATTTATACGTGGCGTTTTATATTTAACTCGTATTGTGAGGTGAGTGCTGACAGACATCAATGTTGGTGTCGGGTTCAACTTTAATTGTGTGCCTGTGTTTGATATTGGGTTGTGTGCATTCTTTTGTTTATTGGTGTGTTTGTTGATATGTATATACGAAGAGTTTGCTCTTTTCTTTGTTTTTTTGTTTGGTTTCACTCAAAAATGAACCACTGCATAGTGTAGGTTTTTTAAGACGCTTTAATCCTAGAACTTTTTACTCTTTGTGAATTTTTCTGATGATTTTATAGTGTTGCAGAGACGATATTGACATAAAAATGTTGTTTGGCACAAGACAAATGAAACGGACCGTAAAAAATATATCGCACAGAAATGTTATGTTTTTTGGAAATGTGAAAAAATAAAAATAATAAAATGAAAACATGGTTATTGGAATATAATATGAACCTGACTTTATATATATATATATATATATATATATATATATATATATATATATATATATACATATATATAAATGTAAGTTCGTAATCCTAGGCAGGAGCAATGCGATATAGGTACCGGAAAGTGGAACAGATGAACAAAAATAAATGAGAAGAGAAATATGAATGGAATCTCAAATCAATTTATTAATATTTCACGGTTTAAATATCAAAACAGTAAATAGAAAAAGGTTTACTGTCAAGCAATTTAAAAGGTCCGGAATAGGGGGTAAACTTTAATTTTCGAGAGTGGAACCTCTCATTATCAAAAGAAACAGATAAAAAAAAAACAGATCAAAAAATATGACCGAGTGTCCATCTCGCCTTTTCGACCACTCGGTCATATTTTTTGATCTGTTTCTTTTGATAATGAGAGGTTAATAATAATAATAAAAATAAAAAATATAAAAAAATAAAAAATATAAAAATAAATTAAAATAAAATAATAAAATAATAAAATACAAAATAAAAATAAAAATAAAAAATAAAAATATAAAATAAAAATTAAAAATACTTTTGTATTTTTAATTTTTATTATATATTATAAATAAAATAAAAATAAAGAAATGAAATAATTGAAATTAAAATAAAAAAATAAAAATAAAATTAAAATTAAAAACAACATAAAAATAAAAACAAAAATAAGTTTAGAAAACAAAGGTTGAAAATTATCAAGGCTCCTTTTAGAAAGGCTTTTCAGGAAAACATCCTGCAAGATGATGTGCAGGGCAAATGGGTAGGGGGGAAGAGCACAGGGGAAGATATAGACAAAGATAATTTGGGGGGGGGGGGAGAAAAACACCTTATAAAAAATAATTATGGGGAAAGAGGCATGAGTGATCAGGAAATAGAGGGTGCAATAAAAGAGAAGTTTAGTTGGGACTATACCAACAGCACTGCACATATAAGTGTATGAATATATATGAGATATGAGGGAGGAGAAAAAGTTTCTTATTAATTTCACTGGTGTGTAAGGAAGAGAGAACCAGCTATACAGGAAATAAATATTATCTATTTCCCATTGTGCTCCTATATCAATTCCGCATTCAAATCAAAAACTCAAACTGGAATGACATTAGATGTGGGAGGGTGGAGTATTCCAGGAAATATTGTAATTAGAGTCCGGCCGTTAAGGACGTGTTTGGAGAAAAAAAAAAAATATATATATATTAAACGAATGCAACTTAATTTTTGTATACATTTCTAAATAACATTTCTCTTCTATATATTCACATTTCATATTTAGCTGATGAAGGTGACAGGAATCGCTGAAAATTCTCCTCCTCAATGGGAAAAGAAAAAAAAGTAAAATAAAAAACTATCTATCTCACAATATATTAGCCATACTTCTAAAGAAGTAAAAAAATACCGGACCGATTTAATAAACAAAACGGTGAGTTACAGTAATATGTAATTAACTTCTTTTATCATTCATTTCCTATATATATATGCGCATCCACGGTGCTCGTTAAAAATGGCACAGGTAAAAATGGCACAGGTAAAAATGGCACCAGTAAGAATGACACAAGTGAATAAATAAGAAAAAAATGGCACAAATCAAAAACAATTCGGTAACAGAAAATTAGGACCGTCTGGGAGGGGCGGGGCTAGGTTCTCACCTTTATAGGAGCTAAGCGTCGACCCTCCTCCCCCCTCCTATGTTTTAAAATAAATATTTTTAAATAAGTATTTACTCACCTGATAAAAATCGTAAATAAGAAAAAACAACAACAAATGAATATACGAAATGCAGTAGAACTTAGGGTTAGTGGTTAGGGTTAAGAGATTGTTTGTGGGGCTGTTGCCATCCAGACTTAAGGTTAGTGGTAGGGTTAAGGGAAAGTTCCAGGTGCCCGTTTTCAGCCGGAATTAGAGTTAGAGATAAACCTTACGACTAATCCTAAATCCGTGTGGCAACAGAGGGCGTTTTTTTACACCAGCATCCCCAACAAAATACATTCAATTTACCCCCCCACAATAAAATTTGGTTATATGCGCTTAAAATGCTATTTGGTTAGACACTGGTCTGGAGATGGGTGATCATTTTACATTAAATTTATATGCAAAACTGCTCTAACATTCTAAATTTGTGGTGAACAAAATGTGATCCAGACGAGCGTCAAAAACCAAATGGCGTGAATTGCTACTCGCTTTCTAGCTTTTCTTCGTTTGGATACGCTTTGCTTTTCACACACCAAAAACAACAAAGGATTTCTCGCAGAAACGTGTTAGCTCAGTATAGTCCAGCCAATCAAAAACTGGCACGTCTAAGCCAAAAGTAATAAACTAACGCAAAGGTCGTGACCCCTATAAAAGAGCGAGGAAATAGGCAGAGCTCCCTCTTTTAACCCAGACAGACCATGAAAGAACGCACGAGAAGTATGCTCCCACTCTAGCCCGGCCTTTTCAGCCGGGGTGGCAAAAAGGAAACGAACACTTCAGATATTCAGTACAAGCTATCTTACTTTGCGCGCACCTACACAGTAGCAGAACAGGGTAACATACCTACACACACACAGTATTACATTGCCACTTACGCACATACACGCTCTATAACTCACGCACTAACAAATAGACATAAACATCTTTAGCCCCTCGTGTCTTACCTAATTACAATGAACATTTCTAACAAAGAACACGAGTTGAATAAACTTTACAAAGAACATTTTCACACATTAAAACTAACCATAATATTCCATGTAGACTTATAGCTTTATAAATGCCTTATCTAAAATAAATTGTTTGCTAATTAATAATGTTTTCTTTCATTTTTAATTCACTAAATGCTATTCCTGTTTGTAGTCTTTTCTTTCCTTCATTCATTCACAAAACGCCATACATGTAGAGTGAGCACTTGCTCGCTGGTGACCTTAATATTTCTCCTCTAATATATCCAGAGGTCGGCAGCACGAGAAAAGAAGTTATTAGAGTAAAAAGCCCTCTGGCATCTGGGGACCTCCACAGTGAATGGATGGGATTTAGCTGATTGTCGAGTTGGTCGAGTGTATTTACGCCGAGGGGGCACCAGAGCAGCAAGTTCATCGGAGCACAATCCATTGAAGTATTTGTAAAACAAGCACAAGGATGCAACATTGCGACGATGAGACAGGGGCTGGAGCTTGGTGGGTTGTGAGGGACCTATTATGTTGGCGACTCTTTTTTGGAGCTTGTCTAAGAGGGAGAGACTAGTGGATAATGCACCAGCCCAGATGTGGCAAAAATACTCCATGCATGTGCTGATGGTGGCTTTGTAGAGATATAGACTACTGTCAGGTGTGAGGAGTTTACTAGCATGGTAGAGGCACCCCACCTTCTTTGCAGCAGCCTTGGCAATGTCTTCAATTATTATTGCTGTTGTTGTGTAATCTTGTGAGACCATGACACCAAGGGTCATAGAAAGTGTGATCTGAACATACATCGTCTCATTTATCGGCTGTGTTTAGTTTTTTTTTTTTGTTTTTAAAAGAAAGGTTTAAAACTTACTGCAGAGTCACGAAGGGTTTGTCTTTGATATGCTGTTCTTGGACGAGACGATGGGAAACTCTCATGCTTATTCCCGTATAGGGTGAAGTACTTCCATGCCGGATGATGTCCGCTCGCACTGCTTGAGGGGGGAGTCAGCAGTGTGCTACGCTGCAGCCGCTCGGACTGTAACAAATTTTTAAAAAAGCATGAACAACCATTGCTATTGACAAATATGGCAAATACTAAACGAACATTAAACATTAACAACTAATTAACTAACCCTAACCCCAACCCTAACCCCTGACCCCTGACCCGTTGGGTCACAGACACAACCATTATTTATTCTACTTTGATTTCGTTCGAAAATTCAGAAACTGTGACGTCATATCTGTTAAGATATTCTTCTTGTATAACTAAACATAATAAGTCTTTTTACTTCTATATTATTATTTCTACTCACTAGGAGTTCTCACACAGGTCATCATCAGAAATTATTCACTGATAATAACCGGTGGTGTTCCCTGGAGTCTGAGTGACAACAAGTTTCCTCAGATTTCCAGTACTCTCCACCTCTTTTCGATCACCACAGCAAATGACCTGGCGGTATCACAGCAGCCGCCTACCATTGATTTTTTGCTGGCAATGACCATTGGTCTCCTCTGGGATTTAGGTGGCGATAAACCTCTCAAGGTTCCAGAACTTTCCACACTCTTCCAGTGGAAGTCTGGTTAGTGCTGTCCATCCTCAGTCTTCCATCCTTCCTTGATCCTCCACGACTATCTTGTTTGGTGTCAGCCAAGGCTGGCGCCATCATTTTTAAAAAAATTTTAATTTAAAAAAAAAAATTGTAATTTCTTTTTTTTATTTAATTTTTTTTTTTAATTATTATTATTATTATTATTATTATTATTATTATTATTATTATTATTATTATTATTATTATTATTATTTATTTATTTATTTATTTTACTCACTAAGAGTTCTCACATGAGTCATTATTAGTCATTGGTAATAACAAGAGGTGTTCTCTGGAGTCTGAGTGACAACAAGCTTTCCCAGATTTTCAGCTCTCTCTCTCTCTCTCTCTCTCTCTCTTTCTGCCTCTTTTTATAATCATTGCAAATCATTTTTGCGTTACTGCAGCAGCTGTATACCAGTGATTTCTTGCTAATAATCACCATGGGCTTCTGTGGAATTTGAATAGCAATAAACTGCCCCAAGGTTCCAGTACACTACGTGCCCTCCCAGTGGAAGTCTGGTCGGTGCTATCTTACCATGAGTTTTCCATTTCTCCTTGACCCTTCACGACCATTTTGTGTGGCATCAATCGAGGCTGTTGCCACCACATGCACGTGTCGTTTTTGTTGGATTTTAAAAATTTAATCTGTGGCAGGTTAGCGTTCCTTTGTTGTTATTGATGTTGTTATTATTATTATTATTTTTTTATTGTTATTATTATTATATAGAGTATTCTTATTATCATTTATTATTCTTATATAGAAGTAAAGAGACTTATTATTTTGCCATCTAATTTGTGTTTATGGTGTGTATAAACACGCGTATGTAAATTACATGATGATAAAAAAGATAGCCACTCTTTCTCTAAATACTCACAGAGACATTAAGAAATATTAGAGAGTGGTTGAATCAACATAGAGTGAGAGCAAATGCGAGAAATACATAGATAACTGAGAGAGAGAGAGAGAGAGAAAGAGAGAGAGAGAGAGAGAGGTGTCTTGTTCAGTTAATTATAAATTCCAGCTATTTAGAACAATCAAAACAGGATTATTTTTCAAACATAACTCAATCCCAGAACTTGGAGAGCATGACCTAGTTAATGAAGACGACTTGTTGCAAATAACTGGGAGACAGGATGTGTGTGGCAACGATGTTGGACTTCGACATTAGAGATTCTGTCCAGTGGTCTGATGCGGGCCAGTCGACGCAAACAGTTGTGTTCGAAGATCTGTAGTCTGTGCAAATCCTCCTGTCACAGTGACCAAGTTTCATCTCTGTAAAGAAGGATGGTATGGACTAGCGCATGATAAATCCGGACCTTTGTGTTCATTTGGACCTCACTACGCGACCAATAGCGAGCTTGTAGATGACAGAAGGCTGACCGGTTCTTAAACCAAAATGTTAAAAATTAAACATTTTGGTCATAAGTTTGTTGTAAACACAAGACAAAAACTTTTGCATTTATTCATATAAAGAGATAAACATTATCATTTACTACTCCCCAACTCCCAGATCGGGGTGTTCATGTGTGTGTATGGGAGGGGGGGGGGTAGGTAGCTCCCATCCTTAGCAGTAGGTATCGTAGTATCACTTACGCGTATTTTTTTGACGAGTTCCAATTTTGCAATCTCTTCCAACCTGTTCTGGATTTCACTTTCCCGTTTTAATTGGAGGTCAAGGGATTTGTGCACGATCGCCTGTGCCAGGGCCTCTTTCACTTCCTGACGCTGCTCTGCGCGCGTGATGTTGGCCCGGTAAGTCGCCTCCGGGACAATTTCTCTCCTTTTATTGATCTGAAAGAAATGACAATAAAAAAAGCACATAAACAACATAAGTAATAGTTACATATTACTGGGCTTGGTTTATTAAGTCACTGCGCTTGGTTTATTAAGTCACTGCGCTTGGTTAATTAATTTACTAGCGGGACTCGTCCTGGCGTTGCGCGGGAAAAAGTGAAATAATATTTGATTGCCCAAAAACAAAAACAATGTATTTATTAAAATATCTATAATCATATTCAAAAAAAAAAAAAAAAAGAAAGAAAAACAAAGAACCATATATCATATGTAAAAAGAAGAAAATAAAGAAATAATACCTTACGATATTATTGTAAAATCTCATTAATCATTGTCTTCTGGTTCGAGAGATGAACCGGTTTAAAATACTTAAAAAGTAGGATCGCAGAAAAAGTAAGATTTTTCGTAACACACATGACGTCTTCAGAAAAAACAAACAATCGTATTTCACACAAAAAAAAAGAAACAAAAGCGAACAGTATATCGTAGTTCAAAAAATAAGCAGGTGAGATCGTATTTCTAAAAGAAGATGAAAAGAAAGCACTGTATTCTTTTTGAATATCGAATTTCGTATTGAAATATCTTCATGTAAACGTCGGTGTTTTATTTTTTATTATACGTTCGGTCTTTTCTTGTTTTTCTTAATCGAATAATTGCCGAACTCAGACAATTTAGTCATTGATTAATGAAGGACCAAATACATAGTTTTTAATAAAAGTTCGGGTATCGTTTACAATAGCCTTCAAACTCGCGAGTCGGGTTCAAAAAAAGTTGTAGAACGTAGTCCAAAAAATGAACATGCAACAAATAAATGCGACGTACGTCGAGACTGGAGATTTTCCTAGTTAGCTATTCCATTTGTTTGTATTTTTACGTAGGATAAATGGATTTTTTATTAGACATGATTTTTTTTTTCTGGGCACGAATTTTTACTGACAAACATGGCATCGCCGGTCTTGTTTTGCCAGCCTCGCTTCGGGTTCTCGTTGTTTTTTTTTGTTACCGGGACTCATAATCAAAGCAGCGTTTTTTATTTTTTTTTGGTTTGCATTTTTGAAATTTAATTTTATGAAACGAACATTTTAACGATCATTTTCGTTAGTGTTAGGGCTGAAGTTAGGGTTTAGGGTTAGGGCTGGAGTTAGGGTTTAGGGTTAGGGCTAGAGTTAGGGTTTAGGGTAAGGGCTGGAGTTAGGGTTAGGGTAAGGGATTTTTTAAAGAAACAACAAAGAAATTTAAACATATTTACATGAATTTTTATGAAAGAAACAACAGGAAAAAAAATATTACAATGTGACGAATGAAAATAATATGTAAATAAAAGCACAATCACATGTAAATATAAAAAAAATGATTTTATTCCTTTTGCTTAAAATGTAGTTTTGTTTTGTTCTTTTGCTTGGCTGAAAAATGAAAAATTGCGCTTTGAATATGAGTCCAAGTAAAAAAAAATCAGTGAAAACGAGGCTGCAAATTTTGGACGAGACGCCGCCATTTTTTCCTTCAAATTTCCGTATGATAAAAATATCGATTTATAAAAAATAGCACTTTTAACGGATTATAATCATTAATAAATGTCACCGGTATGTTGGAAATTCAGTTTTATCGGCTTCGGTAACTTTTATTTGTTGTATATTTGTTTTTTCAGCGTTTTCGTTTGAGGGCTATTGTAAAAGATACCCAAAAGTTCAAATATAGCAATTAATAAGGCTTATATACTTTATGAAAATGAAAATAGGAAAGTTCTTTTTTCTGACACCAATGTTATAATTGTGTCGAAAACCAAATGTACTAATTGTTAAACTTATTTTCAGCGTTCCTGCGTGGGTACGTCGCTCTTTGGTGAAGAGACCGTAACTAGTTCAAATATAACAATTAAGAAGACTTATGAAATTGAAAATAGGAAAGTTCTTTTTTTCTTATGAAATTCGAGGAAAACAAATGAGAAGACACAATATGAACAATATGAAAGCTTGATTTAGGACGAATTAATATAGTAATTCTTTTTTTGTTTTTTATTGTCCTTATGTCGTAAACACATACCTTTTTTTGTTTTGACGGCGGAGAGAAGGATATTTTATAGAATTTAAGATTCTGTGGTCTGTTCTTGGCAAGCTGTTTTCAGGGTCCTGAGATATACATAATCTCGACGTTGGAGAGGTCAGTTGATTGACTGGTCTGTCATAATCAATTTTGTTGGACAGGGTTTTCTTTAGGTGTCCGGTAGACAGCCGTATTAAATGTCGCTGTATTTCTTAAGCATTAATTTTCAAATTCCTCTTTTCTAATTTTTTTGATTTTGTGTGCGGGGATAAATTGTCTGAATATGACAGCGGGGTGGCGGTCGATTTTCAGAGGGTCCGCTCTTCACGCTGGTCCGGGACCTTCTCCTGTGCGGGGATAAATTCTTTGATAGGACAGCGGTGTGAGCCAACTTCTCCAGACGTTCACTCTTTACGTCGGTTCGAGACTTTCTCCTTTGATTCTGTGTGCAGGGACAAATTACTCGACATGACGGCGAGGTGAACCGCCAGTCTCAGCCGACCGCTCCTAACGCTGGTCATGAACCTTCCCCCTGGTTTTGTGTGCGAGGATAAATTGTTTGAGATTGACAGCGGTGTGAGCCGTCATCTCCCAACGTCCTTTTCTAACGCCGGCCGAGGCCCGTCTCTCCAGAGACGTCCTCTCTTAACGCTCACCGAAGACCGACCCATTGTGTTTCCTCTCGCTTCGATTTCCCCGCTCTCTCTGTATAGCAACATCATTCCCTCATTTGATTGGTTGAGTCTTCCGCCCACGCAAATGCGTGAGCTGACTCATGCAAGCCCGTCTGTCAAGCATCATCCTGTTGACCCGTGTGTTTCAGCGTGGATACGTTACTCTTGGGTGAAGAGACCGTTACTTCTGACACCAATGTTATAATTATGGTAGTAAGACTCTGAACGCTACCTACACGTAGTTCAGCCACGAATGTAAAATGTGCTAAGGTTGAAAACCCGATGAAAGGAAATCAACCCGTACTCCATAAAAATGGTACACATCCTATCACAAATTATAAACATATATGGTGTAAACAACCAAGACAAAATTAACAGTACACAACAAATATTTATTTATTTATTTTATAATTGTTAAACTTATTTTCATGCGTTCCTGTGCGGATACGTTGCTCTTTTGTGAAGAGACCGTAATTAGTTCAAAATATATCAATTAAGAAGGCTTATAGCCTTTATGAAAATGAAAATAGGAAAGTCCTTTTTTTTCTTATGAAATTCGAGGAAAACTAATGAGAAGACACAATATAAACAATATGAAAGTTTGATTAAGGACGAATTAATGTAGTATTTCTATTTTTGTTTGTTTTTTCAGGTGAAGAGCGGACGCCTCTGAAAATCGACCGCCCACCCCGTCGTCATATTCAGACAATTTATCCCCGCACAGGAGAAGGTCCCGGACCAGCGTGAAGAGCGGACCCTCTGAAAATCGACCGCCACCCCGCTGTCATATTCAGACAATTTAGCCCCGCACACAAAATTAAAAAAATTAGAAAAGAGGAATTTGAAAATTTACGCTTAAGAAATACAGCGACATTTAATACGGCTGTCTACCAGACACCTAAGGAAAACCCTGGTCCAACAAAATTGATTATGACAGACCAGTCAATCAACTGACCTCTCCAACGTCGAGATTATGTATATCTCAGGACCCTGAAAACAGCTCGCCAAGAACAAACCGCAGAATCTTAAATTCTATAAAATATCCTTCTCTCCACCGTCAAAACAAAAAAAGGTATGTGTTTACGACGTAAGGACAAAAAAAAAAAAAAAAAAATAGAAATACTATATTAATTCGTCCTAAATCAAACTTTCATATTGTTTATATTGTGTCTTCTCATTTGTTTTCCTCGAATTTCATAAGAAAAAAAGAACTTTTCTATTTTCATTTTCATAAAGGCTATAAGCCTTCTTAATTGATATATTTGAACTCGTTACGGTCTCTTCACAAAAGAGCAACGTACCCGCGCAGGAACGCGTGAAAATAAGTTTAACAATTATAACATTTGGTTTACGACACAATTATAACATTGGTGTCAGAAAAAAGAACTTTCCTATTTTCAATTTCATAAAGCCTTCTTCATTGCTATATTTTAACTTTTAATTCTGATCAACTTTCTCGGAAGAACAAAAACAAACCTCTTATAAATAACTCTGTTTGGGCGGAGAATATTAGTTGATCTTGTGAAAAAAATAAAAAATAAAAATAAATACTTATTATGTACTGTTAATTTTGTTTTGGTTGTTTATACAATATATGTGATCGTCTCATCAGTAGGAGGTGAGATCCTGAATGGGCTTCACACTCAGCAGACCATAACCCCCCCTCCCCCCCCCCGCTTTTTATCTCACACTCACTCACCCATTCACTCACTCACTCACTCGCTCGCTTACTCACTATCCAGGTTTATCGACTATGTTTCCTTCGACAAAATGCTCGACACTGTCTGACTATCCTTATGCTAACTCTCTAGTGTGTACTAAATTTCTACTATACAAAAAACAACTATTCTTTCACCTCGAACGTTCTTGGACTCTTTGAACTCTCAGTCTTTGCCAACACTTTATTCTTATTATCTTGTCTAACAAGTTGTCTGTACTAAATTTGTTTGTTTGTTTTGTTTTACAGCATATCAACCCTTTTCAGGTCATTTCATGCTGAATCCAGTAATTCTGGTGAAAAACAAAATTGTGCTTCAAGTTCTGAACCTCTTCAAATATTTATTCATGTTTTATTTCTTTGTTTTATTTTACTCCATATCAACCCTTGAAAATCCCTAACTCTAACCCTAACCTTCTGTTGTAACCACCAGTTTCTTCTGAATATCAAATATTTTGCCTTGATTTTCCTCGAGAACTACTTCCCTCAGGTTGTAATAATTTTGTCGCGTCTGTCTTAGATCCAGACAATTCGTCAATGCACGATGTATTGTATGAAGCCCCTGGCATCGTATGCAAATTGAAGCTGCTTTCCTCCCAAGGAAGGAAAAATGAGTGATATTTTTGTGTTCTATACGGAGTCTTAATAACATCACTTATTCTTTTCTTGTCATTTTAATAGGATTATCATCGTTTTCTTCAATTTGTTCTTTTATTGCATGTAATTTATTGTTGATGCAAAAGTTCCAAGTTTCCTGACACCTTTTTTTTTTTTTTTAACAAAGTTTACCCCAAACAAGGCAATTTGCCACTGTAGACATAAGAGACTACTGAGAATTAGGGTGAAAGTTTTGAGGGTCATCCTGAATTGGAAGCTGTGCAGCGAAATGTCTATTCACATTAGTTTTCAATTTCTGCATGTCGGTACAGTCGGGGAAACAGTGAGCGGGGAGGGAGTTCCAAAGGCCAGCAGCACGAGAAAAGAAGCTATTGAAGTAGAAGGTTCCCTGGCATCTGGGGACCTCCATAGTGAATGGATGGGATCTAGCTGATTGTCGGGTTCTCTAACTTTTCTTCTATAGGGAACACACAAACATCACCCCCCCCCCCACACACACACTCACTTACTATCCTCAAGTCTCTAAGGTCTCTCTGTACAAGGGTTTGTCAGGACAACCTGACATGAGGATACTTCATCCTACTAGTAAATCCTGACCAAATATTCAAAATAACATAGTATTCGAAGCACAAATAAGATCCCCTCGACATGGTTATACGAGGAATGGCGCACCTTCTCCTCTTACCGTAAGTAACAACACTTAGCTGGACACTCCACCAGACTAGATGAATTCTTGTCCTGGAATTCGGTAAGACCAAGAGATTACAAGAAAGATATACTAAAAAATAGTTAACTGGTCAATTGGGGAGAGGAAAATTAATTTTCTTCACTTTTTACTAACACAATGTTTGACAGGTAAAGGAGAATTTTAGTTGAACACTCAGATATCTATGTATCTCATATAGAGAGCAAGTGTTAGCCCCAGGAACGGGGTTCCTTGATTTCTGAGAGCTTACACTAGAGTAAAATGAAACACACACACACATTGAGTTTTATATATATAGAAGATTTCATGGGTGGTCTTTTGTAGGGCGGGCGGGTCACCTTGTAGTCTATATAGGTAAGTAAATAGATTGCTGTAACCAGGATATGGTGTATGATAAGGGATGAGAGTGGTAGGGGAGACACAGACAGAGGTGGGGGAGGTGAGAGAGACGGAGGGAGAGGAGTATAAGATAAAACAGGAAATGAAAAGATAAATGTCCACATTTTATACTTAACCTACAAAGATGCAATATAATTATTGTTCAAAAGAAATACCCCGAATGAATTGAACTGGGTCAACCCCTAACCCGGCTCATGATCGATTCATTGAATTCGATTTATTCTTCTATGCATTTTGCGATGACGACGATTGATTGATCGATCACCTACTTGTGTAATACTAAGACTCAGATAATCTTGCTTGATTGTTTGCATATTGAATGTTTTAAATGGTGGAAAGAAAAAGCTAATGAGACGAGAAATGGTAGAAGGAAGGGAATAGAAGAGGGGGGAGTGGTGAGAGGAGGGGAATAGACAGAGTAGTAGTGGCAGCGTAATCTAGTCGCGTATGTAACATCCTCCTTTCATTGGTGTAGATTTGTTCTTATATATGTGAGAACAATGTTGTTATTATTATCATATACTCACTAGGAGTTTTTACACAGGTCATCATCAGTGATCGCACACTGATATTAACCGGTGGAGTTCCCTGGAGTCTAAGTAACAACAAGCCTCCCCAGATTTCCAGTATTCCCCACCTCTTTCGATAAACATTGCAAATGATTTTGCGTTGTAGCAACAGCCGCTTACCATTGATTTCTCGCCAGTAACGACAATTGGTCTTCTCTATGCTTTGGGTGGCAATAACCCTCCCCAAGGTCCTAGTACTCTCTGCACCCTTCCAATGGAGGTTTGCTTAGTGCTTTTCCTCCTCGGTCTTTCCATCCTCCTTGACTCTTCATGACTATTTTGTGTGGTATCAGCTAAGGCTGATGCCTTTTTTTTGCACGGGGGGGTGGGGGGTGCGAGCGTGGGGCAGTTAATAAGATTTCTTGCAGTTTCAGTTTTCTTGCTTTCATGTAGCTTGCTTCCATCTTTTTGTTTTACTTCTGTTGCAGTTTTCATGTGGCTGGTTAGGGTTTATAGTTTATGTGGGTTGGTTTCCACATTCGAGGATTTTCCTTAAGATCGCAGCTGTTTTCATCATTGCTGTCTGTTGTATAGTCTCAGTCTTCCACTTCTCTTTTTTGTTTAGATATCTCATTAGAAAAAGGAAAAGATTGGATCTGAATGACAGAATGTCAGAAGACGTTTGAAAAGAAAAAAATCTTCACATCAAGAAGAAACCGTAAGATTAGGGACTTCATTGAAATAAACCCAAAAAGAAAAAAAGGTATTGACCCCATACGGAGCCAGGCTAAAAGTTGGGGTGTTATGGTGATCTACCCTATTTTGGGAGTAAATAGACTCTTCCAGAGACCATGAATAGAGTTATGACGAAGTGTCGTAGCAGTCATGGCAGCATTCATTTGCCGTCTGGTGTCGTAGCATTCATTTGCAGTTCGGTGTCGTAGCATTCATTTGCAGTTCGGTGTCGTAGCATTCATTTGCCGTCCGGTGTCGTCGCATTCATTTGCCGTCCGGTGTCGTAGCATTCATTTGCCGTCCGCTATCGTCGCATTCATTTGCCGTCCGGTGTCGTAGCATTCATTTGCAGTTCGGTGTCGTAGCATTCATTTGCCGTCCGGTGTCGTAGCATTCACTTGCCGTCCGGTGTCGTCGCATTCATTTGCCGTCCGGTGTCGTAGCATTCATTTGCCGTCCGGTGTCGTAGCATTCATTTGCCGTCCGGTGCTGTAGCATTCATTTGCCGTCCGGTGTTGTAGCATTCATTTGCCGTCCGGTGTTGTAGCATTCATTTGCCGTCCGGTGTTGTAGCATTCATTTGCCGTCCGGTGTTGTAGCATTCATTTGCCGTCCGGTGTCGTCGCATTCATTTGCTGTCCGGTGACGATGACGGCATACCAGTCGAGGTTCCGGGTTCCGACAGAAATTGGGCCATTTTGGTGGTCTTTTGTCTGTCGGGCTAAGGTATTAGCATGGACGGCGGCACCGGGGGGCAGGGAGGGGGGGCTCAAGCCCCCCCACTTTACGGTCATCAATAATGAAGTTATATATGCATGTCTTTAACCGGGCCCCCCTACTTTTTAGGAGAGCCCCCCTCCACTTTTATAACTGTCCCGCCGGTCCTGATTAGTCCTGGGTAATCCTAGAAGGTCCACCCTCACACGTCTAGCCTCCCTTCTTCGGGGTGGAGTTAGTTTATTACAAGCTGCCAGAGGCCCCCCAACTGGAGAATGGCGACAGGGCTGCCTAGGTAATTTTTACGAGGCCAGAGTGCCTCTTCTTTAGGGGTGCTGATTTGATTCTCCCCACCTTCCGATCTTGTGCCACATCTTCCTGCGGTGGGAAGGAAGTAAATACCGTCATTTGTGGCAGTCATAGCCACAGTATCGAACGCATACTTTCTGTAATATACTATTCTGTACTTCTGCAAATCCACTCTTGACTACAGACAATGTAGTCGTGAATTCGATTCTTGCTAAGACCAGTCATGCTGAAGATCGGTGCAACCATGATATATGTATATAAATATATATATATATATATATATATATATATATATATATATATATATAAATAAATCAAAGTAGATTGATAGAGCAAATCCAAAACTATCTAAGAAATTCAGTAGAATATGTATAATAAGCAAATAAGTAATGTAATGGATTCGTCCAAATCTATAAAATACAGCAAATTTTTGTAAATAACGGATACATTTTCTTAGACAGAGACGAACAACATAGGTAAGGAAGACATTTTTTAATAACAAAATAAGTTAGCAAAACATTAATCTGGAACAAAACTTAGATCTAATATACGGAACGTTTTTTGTTCTTGTCTTTTAAGGGAAATGGTGTTTGATCAACTCTGCTGGGAAGCCATGAAATTAAATACTGTTTTGTTTTTAAATTCCCGAAACAGTTTTTCGTGGTAAACAACTGATGATCCCTTAAATAATGTTCAGACTAGCGTAAATTTTTGGAAGCAAACTAATATAGTGACTGTAAAAAGTAAATTGACTTACAAGTAAAGTAATTTTCCACCAAAGGAATTGGGACTAAAAGTGTTTTTTTTGTTTAGTTTTTTTCTCCATATAATTTTAATGGTTGAAAAACTTCCAAGACTATATATATATATATATATATATATATATATATATATATATATATTCTTAAATCCATAGCTGAAAAAGGTGCCTTAGTAAACAACTCTGTGTATAAGAGAGAGAGTAAAGGAGAGAGAGAGAGAGAGAGAGAGAGAGAGAGAGAGAGAAAAGGAGAGAGGAGAGAGAGAGAAAGAGATAGATATATAAAAAACAGAGAGAAGGAGAGAGAGATACGTAGATAGATATACAAAGAGAGCGAGAGAGAGAAAGAGAGAGGGAGATAAAGAGAGAGAAAAGGAGAGAGGGAGAAAGAGATAGATACATAGATATACAAATATATATATATATATATATATATATATATATATATATATATATATATATATATATATATATATATATATAAAGATAAATGAAAGAAGAGGGATAAACATGTACGAATGACAAATTTATTTCAACTTCGATTGTTCAATGCAATGTATACTCGATAAAAACATGTTTAATATTCTTTCCTTAAGCCAAGGCTTTTCAAAGATTAAAATCTTATCATCAGAGGAATAAACTTGCATTGAACAATCGAAGTTGAAATAAATTTGTCATTCGTACATGCTTATCCCTCTTCTTTCATCTATCTTTATAATCGCTCTATCTCGTATATTGAGCTTAAACCATTTCACTATAGGTTCTATCTACTAAAAGTATACTTTTAGTTTCATATTTTATTTTTTATCATATATATATATATATATATATATATATATATATATATATATATATATATATATATATATATATATATATATAGTGTGTAGATTTCAATATTGCGTTGAGAATCCGAATAAAAGAGCTCAATGTACCTTTAAACAGAGCAAAACATAATTATTAAAAGGAAAAAACTATACACACATTACAGTTGTATACATTATAAATTATTTCGACCCTTTAACTAGGTCTCCTCAGACGTATAAACAACCACGTAAAAAAAACGTGGTTGTTTATACGTCTGAGGAGACCTAATTAAAGGGTCGAAATAATTTATAATGTATACAACCTTAATGTGTGTATAGTTTTTTTCTTTTAATAATTATATATATATATATATATATATATATATATATATATATATATATATATATATAGAGAGAGAGAGAGAGAGAGAGAGATACAAAGAGAGAGATTACATCTTACCAATCCAGATTTTCTGAGATGCCGAAGAAGATTCTTATTACTGAAGTATGCCTGCAGGTGAACATCAGCCAAGCTATTGTATTCGTCAACACTGAAATGAATAATAATAATTATAATAATTATAATAATTATAATAAATAGGATAATAACTCAAAAAGAATACAAAAACAGACACAACTATGTAGGAAAGTACCTAAACTAACCCCCATCCGCACCACCACCGTAAAAACACATGCACACAATAGTCGTGAAGGGTCAAGGAGGATAGAAAGACCGAGGAGGGACAGCACTTACTACACCTCCACTGGAAGGGTGCAGAGAAAAAAAAAAGAAACGCAGCAGAATTTACCTTAGGTGGGTTGAGAGAGCTTCCTCCGAAAGAGGAAGTTTCTTGGGAATATCAAATTCACAAGCGGCCCCCAGTCGCATGTAAATCCTGATAAGGGGAGATGACATTAGGTTTCACAGTTCTTGCAGGGAAGTGTCGAGCAGAGGTTATCTCCCCTTTCAACTGACTTTTTAAAAATAAAAATGAAAATTTCATCTGCCCCCAATAATACAGAAGCACCTAATAATCCATATTGTTAAAAAGTTATGGTGTATTTCTGTTCGCAAACAAATAGAAACATGTGATTGGTTGACAAAAAAGGAATAGGCAGAGTACACATTACTAAGGCAGTAATTTTTACGATGTCAATACCCGAGTTTGAATCTTACGTAAGTCTAAAAAAAATTTTTTAACTGGATACGTGTTTTACAAAATTAAAGAAATTTACATAATATAACAACATAAAAAAACCCATTACATAAATACTTAAAAAAAAAATAATAAGTGACCTTTTTTTTGATAATCCGCCAAAAAGTAGACATAAAGAATATTCGGCATTAATTCAAAACGAATTATTTTTGCTTAAAAACGTAATTTGTAATGATTTTTTGCCCATAAAAAAAAATACGTAAATACATTCATCGTAGTTACTTACTCTCTTGCAAATACTGAATAGCATATACAAGATGGAAATTGACATACCCAGGTACTGTTCCAAAAGAGCAGATATAAACTATTACTACTAATAATGTCATAGTGCGATGGTGATCTACCCTATTTCGTGAATATATGGACTCTTCCAGACACTATGTATAGAGGAGATTACGATAAAGTAAAGACACAGTCTCGGAGAGCAGTCTTTCTGCAACACACTATTCTGTACATCTGTAAATGCACTCTTGTAAATATACCACCGTGTTGTCTTTTTTATTATCAGCCCTTCACGCTCACAACAAATAATAATAATAAATTAGATTCTGTGGACAAAGAGATAAACAGTAAACCACATAAAAAGTGAATGCAGAAAAATTATTCCCCCCCCCCTTCAATGAAAAACAAATGCAAGAGCAGACGTAACTGTATGGGGGAATATGGAAACTGAAGATAATATTGGAAAACAAAAATCATAAAATGGAAGTACAAATGGACAAACACATCCAAGATGGCTGTCTTTCTCTTAATTGTACTAACTTGTGAGAGGGAAACTTATTTAAAACTTTCTGTTCCCTCTGGAGTGTACAGTGGACTTATTCTATCTACATATATGCATATATATTATGGATTTCAGTGTTCGGACTGACTTGTGATCTTGGCTGCCATGCTCACAACGTTTCGGCTGTTTTGCCCTCCGGCCTTCATCAAGTGTCTCGTATCGAACTTGGGAACCGTCTGTCTGGACTCTCGAACCAAATCCCTTTATTATCACAGGGGTACCATGCTCGGATTCCAGTTTTAGGTTTTGGGATACACTCGTTAATTCTCCGTTGCTTTCAGTTCTGCTGCTGCTGCTGCTGCTTATCGCCGTATTGCTGATGTCGCTGAATGTTACTTTCACTGCCTTCGCCCAGGATTGAACTTAGCACCTCCAGATAACTTGCAACTTTCGAACCAATGGCTTAGATCTCACGGCCATGTGTCATGGACAAAGCAGGTGAAGCTAGGGCAGTAGCGCTTGATATATCCAAGGTCTTTGACAAGGTATGGCATAAAGGGATTCTAAAATACGCTCATATGGTGTATCTGGGCAATTACTTAATATAATTAGATCCTTCGTAACTAAAAGAAAGATCCAGGTTGTCATCTATGGCCGTTCATCTAAGCAACATGACACAAATGCTGGTGTACCCCAGGGATCTATCCTTGGACCTTTATTGTTCCTGATTTTCATAAACGACCTCCCTGATGACATTGAGTCTGAGATTGGTATATTTGCTGACGACACCATGCTTTACTCTCGTCATGTGAGCAAAACGTACGCGATCATATCTGAGACAATGGCTCAATCCTTAGAAAATGACCTTCAGGCTGTAGTGGATTTTGTCATAAATGGTTGGTAACTTTTAATGCCGCAAAGACAAAGCTCCTTTCCTTTAATAACTACAAGAAGCCTCTCCAACCACCGATTGTCATGGCAAATAACACCCTACCTGAGAGTTCATCATTCAAACTCCTCGGCCTAACCTTCACAGGTAACATGAATTGGAACAAATACATTGAAGACATTGCCAAGGCTGCAGCAAAGAAGGTGGGCTCCCTCTACCGTGGTAGAAAACTTCTCACACCTGATAGTATCCTGTATCTCTACAAAGCCACCATCCACCCATGCATGGAGTATAGTTGCCACATCTGCACTGGTGCATCATCCACTAGTCTCTCCCTCTTAGACAAGGTCCAAAAAAGAGTCGCCAACATAATAGGTCCCTCACTATCCACCAAGCTCCAGCCCCTGTCCCATCGCCGCAATGTTGCATCTTTGTGCTGGTTTTACAAATACTTCAATGGATTGTGCGCCGATGAACTGGCTGCTCTGGTGCCCCCTCGACGTAAATACACAAGACCAACCTGACAATCAGCTAAATCCCATCCATTCACTGTGGAGGTCCTCAAATGCAGGAGAGCCTTCTACTCGAATAGCTTCTTTCCTCAAGCTGCCGGCCTTTGGAACTCCCTCCCTGCACCCTGTTTTTCCCGACTGTACAGACATGCAGAGGTTTAAAACTAATGTAAACAGACATCTCGCTACACAGCTCCCAACTTAGGATGACACCCTAAACCTACACCCTAATTCTCAGTAGCCTCTTACGTTTACAGTGGCCGCCTGCCTTGTTTGGGGTGAACTATGTTAAAAAAACAAAACAAAGAAAAACTCTCATTCATTCTTTCAACGTGGGCATACCATCGAAGTCTCCTATTCTGCACACATCTCCCTATATTGTCCAGATGTAATCTTCCTCTGAGGTCATCAGATCTAAGCCTGTATTTAAGACTCACATTACATGCCCATCATATCATTCTCATATAAAACGAAACAAAACAACAACAGCAAAACAAGTAAAAAAAACTGCCCTGGACAATCAAGAATCAAAATACAATAAATTGTTTACAAAAAAAAAGGTACTGCTATCGATCCTGAACTAGTGTTCGTGAATTTTGCATCGGCAGCGTTCCGGCATGCTACGTAAACACCCGATAGATGACGAGACAAATGGTGGCAGCCGATAACTTCGATACGTTGTTGCTGCGTCGTATTTTTTTTTTTTAGTTTTAATTTCAAGAAAGATTGCAAAAAAAAAAGAAAGGAACAAAACATAGCGACATTACTGTTAATAAATAATTTTTTTGTTTTTATTTTTGTAACAAAACAATGCTAAACAACTGTTAATAATGATAATAATAAAATAATAATAATAATAATTAAGAATTATTTTTTTTTTAAATAAGGAAAGAGAAAAGGAAAAGAAATAAGGAATTGAAAGGAAAAAATTAAAAAAATTTTAAAAAATTAAACTTAAAAAAAAAAAAATCAATTTAAAGAAATATTATTTTATTTATTTATTTATTTATTTTTATGGTGCCGGCCTAGGCTGACACCAGACAACATATTTTTAAAGGGTCGAGGAGGATGAGAAGACCGAGGAGGGACAGCACAAACCAGACCTCCACTGGAAAAGTGCAGAGAATGCTGGGACCTTGGGGAAGCTTATTGCCACCCAAATCCCAGAGAAGACCAATTGTCCTTACCAGCGAGAAATCAATGGTAAGAGGCTGTTGCGATACCGCATCGTTATCGAAAAGAGGTGAAGAATACTGGAAATCTGGGGAGACTTGTCACTCTGACTCCAGGAAATACCACTGGTTATTGTCGGTGAGCAATCACTGACGATGATCTGTGTGAGAACTCCTAGTGAGTACAAATAATAATACTTTTTCTTTCTATCAAGCGGCACATGTAATAGCATTTCGGACATTTTTTTCTTTTTGCCAACAGCTTTTTTTCCTGGCAGAATGAAATGACTCCTTTGCGAGATTCAACTCTGCTACACAGCTCTTCGTAATTCAGTTGCTTTTCTTTTCTTTTAATTTAACAGGAAATAAACATGCACTGGCTTTGGGCAATTGCTTCTGGCTTTAATCAATTTCAATATTGAGTAGAAAATTGACATCTCGGGTGTTTACGTAGCATACCCGAACGCTGCCGACGCGAAACTGGTTCAAGATCGATAGCAGTACCCCCCCAAAAAATTATATTCGAGTAGCTACGTACGTCACGGCTCGGGAATATACGTCCGTACCGAAATTTTTGAATAACTATTCTGCGCAAGCACCATTTTTCATTAACACTTTTCTAGTAATTTTTTTAATTGGTCTTAAAATTTTGACATTTCTAAAAAGTTAATTTTACTGTCGTTAAGAATTTGACATTTAACTGATAAAAAAATATAGTGACAACTTACCAGCGTCTACTTAACATGTTTATTGGCAAACGACTGCTAAAAGTATTTCTGATGTTCCAGTTTATGAAAAGTTTTTTTTTTAAACGCTTAAAGGGGGGAAAAAGTAAGCGTTGAAAAGTTGGTAATTTTGATCAACAGAAAATTGAGTCACGCCATGTTATTTGTTTTGCTTGGTTGTCACTGACAACATTTTATTCAAGGGAGATAACTCTAAACAATCAGGCATAGATTATCTATTTTTAATAATACTACTACTATTAATAATAATTTTCTCGTCAGCATTTTTATGCTCGCCACCAATCACAATCAGGGGTTTTGTCTCACGTGACTCAAATTAACCAGTCAATGATGACCCAAAGGGGTTAAAAACCAGTATAGTGTTCGGAGCATAATGCGATACAAAAATTGGCGATAAATATTGTTTTTTGTAAATATTAGTAAATTTAGAACAATTTCAGGTCCCCCCCCCCCAAAAAAAAAATAAATTTAGCTTTAAGTTGAGGAGAGTCAAATAAGGGGGAGAGAACTCTAGTTTCAAGTTTCAATCACGATTTATCTGAAAATGGGTTTTACTATTGTAATTATTAAAAAATGAAAAATAAAATGATTTTGAAAAATATAATGATTTTGAAAAATAAAATGATTTTGAAAAATGAAATGATTTCGAGAAATAAAACATGAAACACTAGAAATAAAGTTGTTTGGTTAGTTGTGATACCTGTGAGTGGATCAACAAAATTGTATTTGTGATTCACACGCAAATGATTGGAATCCTTCGGCACCTAGGCGATCATACGCTCGCCAACAATCAGACACGTTGAATGTGGCACTCACGCGCAAATGGTGGAATTGTACCTAGCCGAATTTATGTGGAAACAAAAATTCCGAAAGGACACTACACTGGGAACTGTTTTCCAACAAATTGCACACTGTCATTTATTTCAAAAAATTTATTTCCCGTATTTCATGTTTTTTTCCTTCTTCTTTTATAATTTATTTTAATAAATCATTCTATTTTTCAAAATCATCATATTTTTCAAAATCATTTTATTTGTCATTTTTTAATAATTACAATAGTAAAATCCATTTTCAGATAAATCGTGGTTAAAACTTGAAACTAGAGTTCTCTCCCCCTTATTTGACTCTCCACAACTTAAAGATAATTTTTTTTTTCGGACCTATAGTTCACAAGCACCCAATTTCAAGTTAAAATCTAATTAGTTTTACGCATGTAACAGAAGTTGGAGAAGAAATGCTGGTGTTTCTGTAGTTTCACAATAACATTAAAATCATCTTTTTCAGTAGTTGTTTTCTTGCGATGGAGAGCCTGTAAAAATAAATATATTCTTGGGTTAATGTGCATTTGAAGTCAGTAACTCACACAAAAAAGATATGCCAAAGTTCAAACTAAAAATAATATCCAACCATTATTTGATAAATGTAGAACATTTCATTAAAAGTGTTATTCTCACAACGTTTCGGCCGATGTAACCACCGTCCTTCTCCAGGTGTATCTTGTCGAACTCGGGAATCTTTCTGTCAAACTCGGGAATCTGCACGGCATTTCGAATAGAACCTTTTATTTAATCTACGGGGGTAGCAGATTCCCGAGTTTGACAGAAAGATTCCCGAGTTTAACAAGATACACCTGAAGAAGGTCGGAGGTTACATCGGCCGAAACGTTGTGATGATAACACTCAAGATGAGAACAGTAGTCCGAATAATACAAATTATACAAATTATCAATCCTCATCTAAAAAATTCAGAAACATTTCATTAAAAGTTTAATAATTTTTTGTATTATGTCGTTTAAGAAGATCCACAGTTAAATTTTGGTGGAAAAAAGGAAGAAAATTGGATATTCTTAGTTGACATTCTACAATTAAATTGTCTGGTGAATCATTATTGATTAAGGAGAGTAGAAAGTGACTAACTTTCGATTTACTTTCGGCAGCCTCGTAAGTCTCACTTCTCTTATTTTGTCCTTTAGTCCTTACATTCCATGAGCGATGTTTGTGAAAAAGGGGGAAGAATTGCTGTTTTCAGGGTCGGAATCTATCCATCTAACACTTATTGTTGGCTAGTTTTTTACCTTGAAGTAGCATTTTGTTTTTAGCTCCTTACATCAAATGGCTTCATGTCTTGTCTGGAGCGATTTCCATAAAAAATGAAAAAAATTAAACCAATGAATATTTATAAAATCAATCATTATGCTTATTATTTTAAAGATGGATTTAGTTCAATAATTCTTATTTCAGTTACATAAATCCTTTAAGGTTGACAAAACACACAGAAATGCCAATTTCAGTATTAAAAACGGAGTCCGGATCCTTTTTTCCGTTCCTTTTTTCAACCTCAATCACCAAGTTCCTTTTTTATCTCCTGCGCAGTCGCGGTTCTCGTCGCACCTCTTTCTAACAACACGGCATCTCGCTCCCAGCATCAGCAGCAGTGTTTCTTATCTTCACATAATCAAGGGTCGCGACTGCGAGCTGTGACTGTTTCCCTTCCATACCTTGATCTCTCTGCACCGTCACCACACTCCCCCCTGATCTCCTGATCACAAAGGCAGCATCTCGGCAGCAGTCGTTTTTGTCAGATATTCTTTCGCAAATGGGGGCTTTTTTGAAGGCATGGGCTTCCACTGCTTCAGATAAATCGTCCAACTCATCGTCACATATTAGCCTCTTTGACCTGCACTCTAAAGACATTGTGCTTCCAGAATCTACTTCTGACGATGAAGACACTGTAGCAGGGCGCAGGTCCTTCACATGTCGGGGCATTCCATCCACTAGGATGACCTGTGGACTGATTATTTTGTTACCCGTCCTTGTCCACATTTCGTGGTGCATAGATTCTCCGACACCTTCACCCACATGCAGTCTCCACCCTGATAAGGACTGTGTTCAGGACCTGCCGATGGTGGCACGGCATCAACCCGTTTCACCCGAATTTCGTAAAGGTAGATCGCATTGGCTGGCACAGTGAAATGTGACTCATCATCTTTTGGGGTCATGTTGTGCCAGAAGACAGCCTCTTGTATGGAACAGCGCATCCTGGCCACAATCTGTTTCAAGGTACGGTGGCATCATTCTGCTATGCTATTCTTGGCCGGGGCATATGCGCAACAAAATTTCAGGTTCACGCCCCACTCATACGCGAACGTCCTGAATTCCCTGCTGTGGAAGGCTGTGTCATTATTCGTGAGCAGCTCCCCCGGTGGGCCACGCTAAAAAAAGACCAATTCCAGTTGATGAATCATGCTTGCTGAGTCCTGCTTTGCCAACTGCATCCACACGGAAAACCGCGACGGGCCACAGTCTGTGATCGTCAGGAAATGGTAAGCACCATAAAATGTAATGTCCAACCCCAACCTCTGCTAGTTGCTGCTCACCTCCAGTTTTCCCTTCTCCCAGTGAACTGGCACCGGATCTATCAATTGGCATTCCATGCGTGCTCGTATAGCCGACTTAACTGTCGCTGGGCAGACTCTTCTGGCAAAATAAGTGGTACGTCGTACTCCTGGATGCCCACTGCTTTTGTGAATAGCCATGATTCAGGCTGCATCCAGCTCAGCTACGTGTACAGCACCGATAAGGGGCTCGAGTCCGCTTTCCTTCTTCCTTGCATTGAACCACCATTTTGTGGCACATGAAGCAATTGCATGCACCGAGAACTCGTACTCCTTGAGTGTGCTCAACGGCCTCCTAATGAGAATCTCACTGGCTGCCTTGGTGTGAACTTGCGCTTTCCTGGTGAGAGTGTCCAACACCCAGTCCTTTTTGATATGAAATAATGGTGACCACTCCACGACCACAGCATGCACGGGACGCGCCTCCAATAGTCATGATGTCCACCCTTGCTGCCTTCCATGGTTTGGCATTGACTCGCATCTATTATTGTCTGCGAACAGCCTGTGTCAATTAACGCCGAACACCGCATTCCATCAACATGGACGATCATTTCTCGGAGCGCTGAATTTGCATCCTGCAGGAAGGGAAGAAGGCTGGCACTGATGCCTCGTCCTCTGGCTTTCTTCCCGAATAGTCCTGAGCCCAATATCCAACATTGCCGCATCGGTAGCAATATGTTCCATGTCTTCGGCAGTCTCTCGCTATGTGACTTTTGCCACCGCAACTATAGCAGGTTACAACGGTGCCAGAGCCGCTCTTGGTATAAACTCCGGCTTGACCAATGATGCGAGGCACATCAATCTGCCAGAACTTGATGAAATGATTAAAGACGTTAATCTAGCCCTTCAATCGCAGGTACCAGTGTTGCATGCAGTCACCGATTCAGCATGCATGCATTGATGGGTGGTGAGATGTTGGTGAAGCGTCACTTGGGAAGAGCAAAACGCATTGACGATGGACGTGACGCTGGTAAAATCCTGTCAGAACCGCATTAACAGTCTCACCAAAGTATCGCAAAGGTAGAACCAATAAAGGAGGACTGATGCCGGAGAGTTACACCACTGCAACGAGTAAATTAAACAAAAGTTTGGTGGTCAACATTCAATAACAGAGTGGTCACCCAGACATTGAAAGAACTGTATTTTGCTAGGTCTGTCAACCCAATGGTATCTAAAGAACTTATTAAATCGGTTGTCAGAGAGTGAGAATCCTACCAATCGAGCAATCCAGCACAGTTTCCAATTTAGTATGACCCCCTAAACTTTCACCCTAAATCTCAATAGCCCCTTACGTCTAGAGTGGCAACTTGCCTTGTTTGGGGTGAACTAAGTTAAAAAATAAATAAATAAAATTGAGAAAATAAAAATAAAAAATTGAGAAACTGGGCCATTTTGAAATAAAATGGACTATGTCAGAAATAAGAGAATCAGCAAGATTTTGATCACCAAGACTCTTCGAAGTGTTACCATAGACAATTTTATCTATATTTAGAGTCATTAAAAAAGTGGCACTTTTACAGATCAGGACTTAATAGATAAAATTAGATGACTTTGAAATTACAGAAATTGCCGATTGGTAACAAACGTTTTTTTTTTTTTTTTGGTTTAAAATTGAGATTTTCCAAAGCAGACGACAACTTTCATATACATCTCTAATTGTTTATTTAAAACAAAAAGGTATTTTTGTAAATTAACACCCACAGTTAAATCGCCCCTTTCCTCTCTCGAAAAAAATGAGATTCTACGTTTTCAGGTAAACAGGTTGAAAAACTTGGCAGTTAGAAAAACCAGACAAACAGAAAAATTGAGAGTAGTAAGTCATGGTCAGTTTCTCATAAATTTAACGTAAAATGATCCCATTTCCAGGCAATTCCAGCGTTTAAGGGCATTAACCAATTTTTTTTTGCTATGGGAGATAAATTCTGTGCACTAGCGCAGTTTAACATTTCGAGCAAATTTAAGGTGCTTATATAGATCAGGGCACATATGAGAAACTTTTTTTCCAAATAAAAACTATTGTTTACGTATCAGGCAAAAATAAGTATCCTCACCAAAAATTAGGAAAAACTATCGAGTAGAATTTTGATTAAAAATAAAAATCAGTTTTATCGTATATTGCCCACCGCAACTGATTTTTATATGGCAGACTGAGTTATGCCCCCCCCCCCCCCCGATTCCGCTCGTATCAATAGCACCTCGCCAAAGTACGATAAAACTGATTTTTATTTTTAATTAAAATTCTACTAGATAATTTTTGGTGTAGGTAGCTGTTTTTGCCTAATACATAAGTATATCAAAGAGTTTTCCGGTTAATTCATTTGGAACTGCGATTTTCACCTGCGTAACTACGTTTTTCATATGTGCCCTGATTTTCGGGGGAGGGAGTGATTTAACTGAGGGTGTTAAGTAACAATAATACCTTTTTTGTTTTAAATAAACAATTGAAAATGCATATGAAAGTTATAAAACAACACGTAACCACCTTAAAAAAAGAAGACCCTTCCCCTCCCCTGGAAATGGGGGAGCATTTTACATTAAGCACCGAATTTAATTGTCTTCATTTTTGAAGAGTTCAGTTTGCATCAAGGGAAGACAATCCCTGAATTTATTGAAGTGAAACTTTTGGTAAATCAAACATGAAACAAAACATTAAAGTAACAACAAAAAAATAAATTAATAGAACATTTATTGAATTAAATTAAATTTTTTAAATGAAATAATAGTCATGTAGAAAATGCGTGCTTTTCTTTTTAAAAAAATTATTTTTATACGATGTAGAAAAAAGAAATCCAAGGGCAGAAATGGTTGTAGGACGGGGGGGGGGGGAGGATAGATGCTGTGTGTAGTAGGTATTTGAGAGGAGTGGGAAGAGTAGTCTGTAAGGATGGAGGGGGTAAAAGGCAAGGTGGGTGGCAGAATTGAAATAAATGAAATGACATTTTTTCTTCTAACATCGTATAAAAATGTTGAGCTTTGTTCAATAAAGCCAAATCACTAAACGAATATGGTCGAACCCATCAACTGAAATATTTTGGTCCAGCTTTAATGATTCTTCTTGTGAATAAAATTAATCACTGGGGATTTCCCAAGTATTTAAGTCCATAAAGCAAATGTGGTATTATGGTGAAAGTGTCTAGTTTAAGAGAAGATTTCAGATCAGTACTATCCCCCCCTGAAATTTATTAGCCTTGTGCCTAATTTCTCAGGAGACAATGGAGTTCTGCGCCTCAGATTAGTTCATTGTCGAATTGCAGCGTCTACTGTGACAGTGCAAGCCTATCCTGGATCGGCAGGCTCTATTGCAGTTGTCACAGAGCATACGTTTACAGCAGCTGCGGTCTTCAGCCACATACTTCCAGCCAGTAGTCGTTGAGTGAGCAGAGCAGACATGCTTGTGATGTCCGCCTGATCAAGGACACTCTTCTTTGAGACATGGTCCTGCCAGGTGATTCTTGGCAAAATATATCAAACTATGTTCTAACTTCTAAATAAGACTACACACACACACACACACACATTAGTACACCTACAATAACCACCCCCTTCCCTACAATGGGAATAATTTATTTTACAAATTATTTATTTGTAATTATCCCGCCTCCCACCACAATAAAAAGTACATTTAGAGACGTTTATTTAAAAAACTTAGCTAATCATTTGTATATATCTTATTTTTAAAGCATATAGTCTTTCCTAGAAAAACAGTAATTTTAGCTTACAGTCCTTATAGAATTCCATATCAGGAATAATTTGAGTGAAGATTTATATTTTATAACTAAACGCCCCCCCCCCCACTGTCTTCGTTTAAAAAAATACTTTTGTTTATTTTAAGCATTTAATTTTTGTAGATTTTCCATGAAAAGTAACTTTCTTTAATTAGCTAATTGAATGACTTATTTTTAAAGTGTAATTAAAAGTATTAATAGTTTCTTGTTAAACTTTATTCGAAACGAAACACCTTTTTTCACTGTTCTCAAAAAAAAAAAAAAAAAAAAAAAAAAGAAAAGATTCTTATTTTTGTATTATTGTAGATTAATACACTCCGGACCCAAATGAGAATATTTTTTTTTGTGATTACGTGGTGTGAACACATTGAAAAACTTGGCAGAAAGAAAAAACCACCACAAAAACGAAACCATATTAGAATTTAGTGTGTGGGGGGGATCAGTTTCGTATATAAGTTTAACATAAAATGATCCAACATTTTCGAGTCATTCTAACTTCTTAGGGCATTAACAAAATTTTGACCACTAACTCTAAGTCTGATGGCAAGGTCATAAAACCACATGTAACGACCTAAAAAAGTACCCCCCCCCCCTTGAAATGGGGGGGTACATCTTACATTAAATTTATATACGAAACTGGTCCAGGCACGTAGCCAGACTTCTAACTCGGGGTGGTGTGTGTGTGTGTGTGGGGGGGGGGGCAAAACTAATATTGATATCATACACATACGGCAATATGTGTATGATATTGTTATGGTCACATTTCGGTCACTCGCGGCACCTTCAAAGCGTTGTCACTAATTCAGTTTTTAATTAAATTTGATTCAGTTTCTTGCAATTTCTAGGACGCCATAAAAACTACATTTTAACATAAAAATATTGAAATTTGGTCCAGTAGAAAAAAAGGATACATTAAAATAGGTAAGGACCCAAAAATGTCATTAACGCTTCAGATTATTTTCAAATCAATTTATCTTTTATTTTTTAAATGATAACTATTTTCTTTGAGCTCAAATGATAGAAATATGCACGAGGAATTCAATATTGAAAACCGCATCCAAAAATATCAACAAGAAAAAAAGATAGAATTTTTGTACCAAATTCTGGGGTGATAATTTGATTACTATAAAAAAATCAATAAAAAAACTGGACACTTGCAACCCATTTTTCACATCTTTTTGACTGACCAATTTTTTTTCTTTTTTCGGTGTAAAATTACCTATCAGGTTGCTAAAGAATTCCGTCTGTTTTGGAATTATTTTTCAAATATTTTAGATTTTAGGAGGGGGATCAGTTTTGTGTATAAATTTAACGTAAACCGCTCCTCCTGCTTTTGACCATCTCAAATGTTTCAAATTCTTTTTCTGTGTGCGCTTACCTATCATGTCGCTCGAGAATTCCGGGGTTTGGGAATTGTCTTCATATATTTTAGATTTTAGGATGGGGATCAGTTTCCTATATAAATTTGCCGTAAACTGATCATCCACTTTATTGACCATGTTGCATGGTGTTGTTTGCTCGTTGAGGTCTCGTCACTTTTTTTTTTTTTTTTTTTTTTTTAAACATAGTTCACCCCAAACAAGGCAGGCCACCACTGTAGATGTAAGGGGCTACTGAGAAAAAGAAAAAAGGAGAGGGTGGGGGGGGGAGTCAACCTAAATGGGGATCTGTACAGCAAGATGTCTGTTTACATTAGTTTTAAATTTCTGCATGTCTGTACTGTCGGGAAACAGGGGCAGGGAGGGAGTTCCAGAGGCCAGCAGTACGAGGAAAGAAGCTATTTGAGTAGAAGGCTCTCCGACATCTGGGGACCTCCACAGTGAATGAATGAGATTTAGTTGATTGTCGAGTTAGTCGAGGAGGGAGAGACTAGTAGATGATGCACCAGCCCAGATGTGTCAACAATACTCCATGCATGAGCGGATGGTGGCTTTGTAGAGATACAGGATAATGTCAGGTGTGAGGAGTTTACTAGCACGGTAGAGGGAGCCAACCTTCTTTGTGAAGGTTAGGCCGAGGAGTTTGAATGATGAAGGTTCTTTGTAGTTATTGAAGGGAAGGACCTTTGTCTTTGCGGCATTAAAAGTTACCAACCATTTATGACCCCAATCCACTAGAGCCTGGAGGTCATTTTCTAGAGATTCAGCCATTGCTTCAGATATGATCGCGTCGGTTTTGCCAACATGGCGACAGTAAAGGGTGGTGTCATCAGCAAATAAACCAATCTCAGACAGTTTTTCCTTGAAGTATTTTAGATTTTGATTCCATTTTTTGGGAAGATCATAGTCACATTACTTAAGCAAAGCTTTGACTTCTTCTCGCAATTCAAAAAAGCGTGTTAAAGCTCTTCCACGTGATAGCCAGCGGACTTCTGTGTGGAAAAGCAAAACTGAATGCTCACTTCCAAAATCTTGACCAAACGACTTAAAAAGGTGGTGGTTCAGAACACGACCCCTAATCCAGTTGATGGTCTTCACAGAAATATCAAGGACATTTTTCAACTTTGGAGGGAATGTTTCTTTTTATGCTAAAGCATGTCGATGAAGAAAACAGTGGGTACCTTGCAAGTACAGAATTTCTTGTTTTAACAAAGTAAAAAATCCTGAATTATTTCTCAACAGACGGGGCACCGTCGGTAAATACAGAACCAATAATTTGGATATCCAGGTCATGTTTCGCAAAAGAATTCTTCACACATTGGAAGATATCTTTTCCTTTGGTGGTTCTCTTCAGATCTTCACAGAATCGGAAATCTTCCATTATGGCACCATCATTCACATATCTCACTAATGCGATGAGTTGACTGCAATTTTCAACATCAGTTGTTTCATCCAACTGGAGAGAGATTTTCAAGGGACTAGCTTTGATATCTGCGATAACTTTTCTGAACTTAAATCACTAATTCGACTCTGAATAACATTATTTGATAACGGCACTAATTCAAGATTGTTTGAGGCTTCTTTGCTCCGAACAATTTTTGCCATTTTTAATGCACATGGCTTTATCACCTCTTCAGCAATTGTATAGGGTTTCTTCTTAGATTTAGCAACTTTATATGCCACGTGGTATGAAGCAATTAACAGTGATTTGTCAGGGTTCCTCGTGATTCAAAGTGGATCCTTTTTGCTTTCAATGATTCAACATCATGACCTGCAACATGCCGGTCGTTGAAGTGTTCTTGCAACTTAGATGGCTTCAAATTTGCGTTTGAAAAGACAGCATTACAAAATGGCTACGTGCCAGAACTGGTCTCCCCATTATTGTAGTTTAACATCTTCAGGTTTAACATCTTCAGTTTTAGAACTATGCTAGACGACCTGTGGTCTGTTGGAGGGGGGGGTCAATGTAGATACATTGTACATTACTTAGTACTTATATCAGTTACGGCACAGGTCCTTGCGAACAATGCTAATATGAATTTTAGGAAGCCTTAAAACCTGTTCTTGTTTTAGATGTGAAGTCTTACACGTTTTTTATTGTACTTAGTTCACCCCAAACAAGGCATGTTGCCACTGTAGACGTAAGGGGCTACTGAGAATTAGGGTGAAGGTTTTGGGGGGTCATTCTAAGTTGGGAGCTGTGCAGCGAGATGTTTGTTCACATGAGTTTTAAATTTCTGCATGTCGGGACAGTTGGTGAAATAGGGAGCAGGGTGGAGTTCCAAAGGCCGGCAGTTCGAGAAAAGAAGCTATTGAAGTAGAAGGCTCTCCGGCATCTGGGGACCTCCACAGTGAATGGATAGGATTTAGCTGATTGTCGGGTTGGTCAAGTGTATTTATGTTGAGCGGGCATCAGAGCAAATTCCATTGAAGTATTTGTAAAACAAGCACAAGGATACAACATTGTGGCGATGGGACATGAGCTGGAGCTTGGTGGATAGTGAGGGACCTATTAGATTAGCGACTCTTTTTTAGACCTTGTCTAAGAGGGAGAGACTAGTGGATGGTGCACCAGCCCAGATGTGACAACAATACTCCATGCATGGGCGGATGGTGGCTTTGTAGAGATATAGGATATTGTCAGGTGTGAGAAGTTTTTTAGCACGGTAGAGGGTGCCCACTTTCTTTGCAGCAGCCTTGGCAATGTCTTCAACGTATTTGTTCCAATTCATGTTATCTGTGAATGTTAGGCCGAGAAGTTTGAATGTTGAACTCTCAGGTAGGGTGTTATTTGCCATGGCAATCAGTGGTTGAAGTTATCACTAATATATATTACTTTTTTTTCTACTTTACTGTGGCGTAACGGATATTAGTGCAAAGTAATGATCAGTTCTAAGCGAGTCATAACCACAGCAGGGAACCTCGTATCTGTAGAACCATTACTTGACAGTGGACAGATCGAATTCTGAGTGGCCAAACCCCAAATCAGAGATATTTCCAATATCTTGGGTGATTTCTCTTAGTTAAATATTACTTATTCGCAGCCAGCCTGTTATTCGCATGCATTGCAACTATGCAACACATTAACATGCAACTGCTCAGTGCATGTTTACACCCCTACCTACCCCCCTATATCCGGTGCATGTTTACAAAAAGAAAGGAAAACGAGAGCAAAGTTGATATGTAGAAAAGATTTATTCTTTTAAATAGAAAATCTGAAAGAAATTACCACCTTTTTTTTTTTTTTTTTTTTTTTAAGTGAGAAAAAGTTATATCCAGTCAGGTAAGACATTCTTCAAGTATTTCCCACCTGGGCTGCCAGGGTTCAGGATTTGCCATCATTCGGTCAACCAGGCTGGATATGACTTGGTCACTTAGTCGTGGACAATAAAACTACCAGTATTTTTCAAGGTCCTTTTCGATTTCCTGGAAATAGAAAATACATTCCATGAGAAAGATTGAGGAGGAATGTGGACTTATATTACAAGAGGAGGAAGGAGGGGGACAAAAAGAAAAGGTTTTATAAAAGTAAAATTTTAAATCTAATATTTCGTTATTTTTTTAGATAAGGATTGATAATTTTTATCATTTGGATTTTTTATTCAGATCACTATTCTCATCTTAGTTATAATTTTTACGTTTTGGTAGATGTAACTTCTGACCTTCTTCAAGTAGATCTTTTTTGAACTCTGGAACTTATATGAAATTCCATACCATTTCCGAGTTTGAATAATCCAATTTAAATCTAATGTGAAAAACCTTTGGTTGGTTTATCTGCTTTATGGCAAATATACTTTTCATTTTTTTAGTAATTTAATGCTGAAAAAATACAAAACAATTCATTGCATACGATTAGTCAAACACAAATTGCTATTTTATTATTATTTAGCCCGAGAGGACGGTCTTATGACCACAGAACAGATACTACACTCAAATTCCGATTAAATAGTTTTTTTCTTCATTTATTTAAAAATATCTCGTCACAAAAGACTAATTTTTTCTTGCTCCTTAGCCTTTTGGCTAAGATCAAAGTGTAGTATCTGTTCTCTTAACATCAGCACCGGAAGTTTAATTATCTCCCTTGAAACAAAGTGTTAAAATGTTATAAAAAAGCTATCGCTTTTTAATAAAATCTCTTTAATTGTATTAATAAGTATAATATTACTATCGAGGAAAATATTATAAATAGATAATAAAATTTTTACAATACCAATGTATATTACAGAATATTAATTTACTAGCGGAACCCGTCGCCCAGGAGAAATTAGTACCTATTGCATGACGTCGAATAGAAAAAAACGGCCTATAGTTCTTTCTCTACCCCCACCCCCTATACCGTGTTGGCGAATGTTTGTAATTTTAAAAAAAAGAAAAAAGTTGCAGAGTAGAATGGGATCGAACGCTGAAACTGTCGATCATTAAACCTCCCTTCCTACCCAATGCGCAACGGTTACGAATTAAAAATACATGTGAAAATAGGTTAATAACGCTATGCTTGTTTATTGACATGCGTGTTATGTTAACATTTACATTCTGCCGACCAAATGGAAACTTCAACAATGACACAGTGTAGGTCATTTTTTGATGAAGTAAATTCATTTGGGCAATTTTTCTATAATATGTGTGTTTAAGGTGTATGCTTTTGAAAATGTAAATGTATCCGGGTCTACCAGTATCTTGGTGCTTATTGAATTAAATAGGAAGTCGATTCGATCAAGAAATTTTAGCCGCCATGTTGAAGCAATAAATGTTGCAGGAAGTGTGTTCGTTAATTTCATTCGCTTAATTCCGGAATGAATTTAAATGTAGAAGGTAGAATTAGATAGAACGTAATCTGATATTCGTGAATAATCATCGGAGTGTAAGGGAGCGGTTGTTAAGTTTTTGCGTATTGCTTAATATTATGTAGTAAAATACTGCCAGACAAATACGAAATAACAATGGGTGCTTTATGAAAATTATACTGTGTTTATTAGTTCCCGGTGTCGATGAGTGTAGTCACAGTACAGAATTGTTAGGGAGAAAAGTTTTTACTACCACCTATGTGGAGTTGGTATTTTAGAGAGTCGTGGCGGCCGGGCCGAATGTAATATTCAGTGTTAGTTTGGAAAGAAGAATAACAGATATACTAAAACACGCTCGAGTGAATAAGTGCAATGTAATTGTGAGTTCAGTAGCCCGTGATGCATGTGGTTATTTTCCTATTCTCCGAGAAGGTACAGGGGAAAAAACGTGTCTACTTTATATATTAGATTAGAAACTTAAAATAAATGTGCAAATGTGCAAAAGCAAAAGTGTTTAGAGATTACTATATATACTGTATCATTATATTCAAGTAAGACTTAAACGTTTTCATGTTAATATACTAAGGTGAAGATTCACATTTATTCATAATTAGATTGGAATATTAGATTAGCTAAATGCAGTTTCTCCATTATTTCGCAATGTATTTATTACGTTTAAAAATGTTGTGACTCACAGACAGACGGACAAAATCCCTATTTATATAAGATAGTTGGTGAGCGAAGGCAGGTAAAGAGAGATAGAGATAGATAGGTGGTTTCATGCTTTTTAAAAACGTATTAGAGTATGAACATGCACGTGTGTGCATTCACTGCACAGGATGTGATCGTCTGCTCATTGTGCTGGTCTAAAGTCGTTGCTAGATTTCGACACCGGTCGCAATGTAAATTGGGTGGTCTCCGTCAGTGCTGCAACAGAAGTTGTCTCCCTCCAAATAAAATTACAACTGCCATTTAAAACAATTAACAAAGTTTGATTTTGAGAGATGTTACAATGATACTCGTTTTCTTCTACTGAACAACAGACTTGCAGGTGAGAATTTTTCGCCCAACCAAATCAAAACAAGAGTTCAACTGAATACTGACAGACCATCTGTTTTTGAGGAGCACTGAAAACCAACAGACAATCAGATCCCCAGAGGGCCAACCAACTCCTCCTTGGCCCTCTGCTGGAATATATACAGATATCCTGGGGCCAGCACCATTAAGAGCACCCAGGTATCTACCTGAAAAGGATAATCTGCTGCCAATCTACGGACATCAAAAACTTAATGCTTTGGAAAAACTCAAGTGGGTTACAACCACAGAAGGGAACCATGTATCAGTAGACACATTATTTCTCAACTGGACGAATTGAATTCTGGGTGGTCAAACAGGTTTTCCATTTCTGGGCTGGTTTCTCTTCTAGTTAAATATTTCTCACTCGCAAAAAGTCTGTTATTCACATGCATTGAAAACATTGTTTACAGAGAATAGATGACCACAACAGATCCGATAGAAATGTGGTAATATTTGGTTGTGTGTGTGGGTGGTGGTGGTGTTAAACGGAATTTTCCACATAAGGTTAGATTAAGTAAGAAAAAGGAATTTTCTATTAGAAGTTAGAGGTTAAGCTGACGTGTACAGGAAGCTATATCATGGTCGGAAGTTGATGTGACAAAGAAGCCAGATAGATCTTGTCTCATGGATGTTGAAAATCAAAGCGAACCGATATCATTTTCGGGCACTTCCACCACCCTTACAAGGGATGGCCTGGAAGATGCAATCACTAAGATGAACTTGCTGTAAAAAAATAAATAAATAAATACGCAGCCCAGAGCAAATAATTGTTTTTTTAAAAATTTTTTTTATTTCTTTAACTGCTTCAATTATCACAGCAGCAAAAAGACAAAACGATTAACATCATTACGATGACTACCATTGCTGCTACTGCAGAGGGTCCTCACAACTGGTTGAGCCAACTACCGAGAAAAGGCAATATGTTAGGGTTGAAAGAATTCCCAGGCTGTAACGTTACAAGAATTGACCTCTGCATGTCAGATTACATATTCAACAACTATATTCATCAGGGCACTCACACTGCAACAAATTTCAGAGTGATTAAAGTTTAATTTTGTTATTGAAAATTGACAAACAAAAAAAACTCTTTGAATGACCGCAAGAAGCATACAACCACTTCCATTTGGTGTTTTGAATTTTTTGAGATTAGGATTAAGTACACATCCAAAACAATAATAGGCTCCTAGAAATGTCTGAAAAGAATCCATGGCACAACGGATATAAGTGCTAAGAGACAGTATTTTGAAGGTTGAATCCTCAGTACGGTACAGGGCGATACTAAGAATACAATTATGAATTACTTAAGATTTCTACCCAGACATGGTTAACAGAATGAGAGAATTCTATACAGATTTTCGAGTTCGACAAGATGCACTTGAAGAAGGTCGAAGGTTACTGTGATTTAAAATATAAAGGAAAATTACATGTTGCTTATCTCATTATGGAAGGGGAGAAGAGATGGCGCTGATGTGAGGACAGGAGAAGAGAACAAGGATGAAGATACTTGCAACTTTAGTATTATCTGATTTGCTAATTTTTATTCTTATTCTTTGGCTATTATGACCAATGGAAATTCCCGTTTCGGATATAAAATATATAAATAAGTTTTCTCGGAGACAGTTTTGAATTTTAAGGAGAGCGAAAGCACGTCACTGGAAGGTTGAAAATTATTGTTGGGATAAACATGAGAATAATATCCAAGATGAGAACAGTAGTTTGAATAATCCAACCAATTCTTTAGCAAGTATGAATAGAGATGAAAACAAAATGGATCCTCCAAGAGAAAACTGATGACTGCCATTCATGTGGAAAGGCAACTTTAATTCTTTATGTCGTTCTGATGCGTGAAAAAGAGCTGCCACAAAACCATGCCTTCAACTTTTGTGACTCCATCCCTCGTTAGCTTGACAGAGTCGAGGAAAATTCATTGTTTAAGGAGTCGTCGAGGTATCAACTAATGGAATTCCGCATTAGTGTTGAATAATCAATTTCGTTTTTAAATTTAGGAAAAAAAAAAAAAAAAAATTGCATCAGTTCCTTATCCAATGTCGATCATATTAAAATATGGAAACTTACACTTGGCTTAGTCTGCGGACTATAACGTTGGACTGGAATTCCTTCTTTGTTGATGAGAAACTTGGAGAAATTCCATTTGATTTCGCTAACAAAAAAAAAAAAAAAAAAAAAAAAAAAATTGTTTTGAGAGAAAAGAAAGAAAGTGAAAAGGAAAAACACAAACATACACTAAAAGTGCACCCGTCCTGGGATGAGTACAATTAACTCCCCCGAACATAAAAGTTTTGCACCAATTTATACCCCCCCCCCCCAGATTAAAATCAAGATATAATGATACTAAAACTTATGTCTAGAATCCTTATCTCAATTTTGTATCAAAATACATTACATGATTTTTTACTCTAGAAAAATGTAGAAAATTTAAAACTTAAGTTGTCTTCAAAATAAATTAAAATTCAGGAATTTTGCTTAATTATGTCAAATGATCAAATTTCATGCGAATCTGAAATATTTAAATTTTCAAATGGTAGATTGTGTCCATACTATGACCCCTAAACACCCTTTAAAATACTCCAAAGAAACATTAATTAATTGGTGCTTAATACCTATTGTTAAAATTTCACCAAACACGAGCCATCTGAATTTTCACAGATGTGCTAAACTAAATACAGCATACATTTAGACCTTTTATGCCTAGCAACAGTGTTCAAATATATGATGATGGGTTAGTTTAGGAGTGAATCCCTTACAAATATATAAACATTTGAAACTTTATAAAAATAGAGATATTTGACAATAGGTACACTGCACATATTTGACAATAGGTACACTGCACATATTTGACAATAGGTACACTGCACATATTTGACAATAGGTACACTGCACATATTTGACAATAGGTACACTGCACATATTTGACAATAGGTACACTGCACATATTTGACAATAGGTACACTGCACATATTTGACAATAGGTACACTGCACATATTTGACAATAGGTACACTGCACATATTTGACAATAGGTACACTGCACATATTTGACAATAGGTACACTGCACATATTTGACAATAGGTACACTGCACATATTTGACAATAGGTACACTGCGCAATGTGCATTTTAGACAATAAATATATTGCGCAATGTCTTTGCCTAATTTGTATGTTACATAATCCACATGCACAGACAAAACGAACACGCAATGAGTCTAATTTTGGGTCCACTATTATTCTTTCTGGGAGGGGTGCAGCGGAGGTAGATGTCGAGTTGGGGGCTGCTAGATCTGCTTTTGTATGCTTCTAGTTGACCGTATGGGGGTGAGTGGGTGGGTGTAGGGAGATTCCAATATCAACAAAGAGGTGTATCTACCGATCTATTGTCCGGTCGATCCCCAAGACATGGCCAATGAGGGTGGCTGATCATCGGAAACTGAACATTTCTGACAATGGCTGCTTCTGACGCATCTTGCATTGCCGGCAAGCGGACTATGCCCCAACTGCTGGTCTGCCAACACCTCAATCTGCCGCAGCAACGTCCTCAATGGTTTGGGCATGAAGCTTGTTGCAATGTAATCCTCCCTACTTCTTTCTGGGTGGCTCAAGCGTGTCGATGGACAGCTGAAAATCTAGACAACAACCATCAAAGAAGACTTAGCTGAGCTCTCAGATCCACAGGTGGTCACACTTCGATGGTGAAGTCATGGTTGGTTAGCCATCTCGTGCGACCTTGCTCAAGACCGCTGTGATTCGGGATGTAGTGTAGGTCAAGTAAGAAGTGATCGCTGTTGCAACAACGGAGAGTTTGATGCGGTCAAAATTTGAACTATCTTTGCCAACATCATTTCTCGAAGTGATCTGTCTGACCGATTGACCATAACTTACAATTTTTGGTACTTATGCAGTTTACGGACCGGGCTGAAATAACATTATTTAGAAACCCATTCTTAACATGGGGAAGGGCTTTATTCACTATTCTGTACTGTCATCTAGCAATTTAATAAACAAAAGATACCGTAAAAATTGAATTTAACTTGAAAATCCTATCTAAAACAACCCCTGGCCTGTAAACTGCATAAGCACACAATTTTTTATATTTATTCATTTTCAAAGAATATTGGTCTCAAACGTAAAGAATATTTTTTTTGTTTGTTTTTGGGAGGAAGGAAACGGGGTGAGGGAAGTGTCAAATATGATGTACCAGTTTTCTGTCCATCAATACACCAGTGACATTGTCAAATATATTTTATTTTGGTTTTAGGAGTACAAATAAGCTAATATAAAGAGATTTTGTCAGTCACAATTTTTTTTTTCCTCAACGTAATGAATACAGTGTGGCAGTTGTCTCATTTCGAAATATCAGATATCTAACTACTTTTAGAAATGGAAAATATTGCATTAATACTAAATAATAAATTTCCAACAAATAAAGCGGATGCCATGACCGCAAATCGAAACCAAAGCCATGAGATCTTCAGTCTGATGTTTTACCAACTGGGATATTTGGACTTTCTTATGTTTTAAGCTCTATTTATAACAAAATAATTATATCTTTGGTGTGACTTCATAAACTTATAATTTATGTCATGTTTCAAAACATGAATTCAAACATAAGCGATAAATAAATAAATGGGTAAACATTATCAATAGCGTTGGAAATGATTTTAATAGTCATCATTTGTTGAATCAGGCCACAATTAATCCTCTGAGGGTGGAGCCGGATTGTCCAGTCTCTAGTCCAAAACAATTTATTTTGCTTTAACTACGTATTGGCGTTAAAAACAATTTATTGAGATCGTAAGATCCATAATTCTAGTAAATTAAAATAAAAACAATAGTTGCCTTTGTTCAAACTTAAAGTCATTTCGATTTGACCGTTCAAACGCTTTAAAAGAAAATAAATAAATGAATATTATAAATATATAAAATAGACAAAAATCACAAAAGAAAATTAAGAAAATAAACATACTTAGTTAAAAAGCCTTTTTGTTCATTTTTTAAATAGACCCAAAGGGAATGTGCAGTTTTGCCCTTGACATCAATTTTGCTGAACATATCGAAAGTGACATTGAATTTTTCAGTTGCAAATTTTTTTATTTCTTCATTTGTCCCCGGCTCCTGCAGAAAGGGAAAAAATTTTTTAAAAAAAAATGATTTTCACAAGGGGGTGAGGAAAGAAAGAGGGGAAGGGTAGGAAAAAAAAGAAACAATTGATTTTTTCAATGCAGATGATTTATTTCCAGATGATTTTGTGCAATGTATTTATTATCTTAATAGGAAGGTTAGGGTTAGCGTTAATCTTAATAGAAAGCCAAAAGTGCTGAAATAACGATTTGCCATCACAAGATTTTTTTTACAATGTGTGTGTGTGTGTGTGTGTGAGGGTTAGCAAGTGATGATGTGCCTGTCTGATGGCTGTAGGATTGGTTAATGAGATTGTTGCTTGAACAGTGGCTGTTGTGACAAGTGATCTTGGCCCATATTCTCATGTCATTTGGAAGACATACGGTGTGACATTCCATCGGTTGACAAACAGGGCTTATGAATGACAGGCACTTTCTCATAACATACTTTTAAAGACTTGACATTTGAACGAGAGAGGAATAGGGTTGCAAAAGTGACCGTCTCCGCAAACGGCCTGGGGTGGGAGGTGTTGGAAAAGGAGTGTGCAAAATATGGCAGAATCAATTTACAATTGTTAGATTTTTAAACGATATGTAATTTAGATATTTTTCTGTGAAATAAATGTTTATGTGGCAAAATGTTATATAGTCAATGCGGTAAAATGTTATATGGTCAGTTTGTCAGCAAGTAAGAACAAATTTAATTCAGCTTTATAAAAGTCTAGCAGGGTTATGCGGTGTCACCAGGTCGTAAATTACAAAAAAAAAAGTAAAATAAAACAATCTGCTTAATCTTGTAATTTAAAATGTCGAAGTTTATTTTGAGACAAAAATTAAAGTAAAAATAATTAAGTTCTGGTTGAGGTTTGAACTGTATCTACGAAAGGTGGGCTAAGTGATTGACCGACAGAGCAAATACCATATAGTGGCTCTATTAATTCAATGCATTAAGTAAACTCTGCCTCCAAGTAAACAGACAGTGCACTGCGAGAAAAAAAAAAAAAGAAAAAAAAAAGACATGCAGAATTCTTTTTCAGTCTCACGTCTGCTGCTGCTATCTAGGTCATCATTGAAAAATGTGCCCATTTTAAAAGTCTTCAGATGTGGATAAATTATTTTTTGAAAAAAATTAAATCAAAATACATTTTTTTATAACATGGATCACCGTTTTGAAAAAAAAAACAAAAACAAAAAAAAACTAGTGAATCAGAATCAATGATTACTAAATAATTATTAAATTTTTATTTCACACTAGTAGGGCTAACCGACGTTGCCCAGAATCCTAATTTCTGTAAAGTACATAGATTACAGAAAAAAAATAAAAAATCTGCATATTGTAATTTGAAATGTTTAGGGAAAAAATCAGAATAAAACTACTTATGCTGAGGCGCGGTTCGAACTCATAACCTCTGCATCGAAATATGGTGTGCTAACCAATTGAGTCACAGCATCAATTCTCTCACACAGGTGAATGTTGGTTAAAACTACAACAGGAAGTCAATTTCCTAAACTGGTCAAACACATACCAGCAAGTAAAACAACGTTAATCCGAATCTGATAATGAACTCGTTAGAGAAAATTATAATTCACGTCTTTAATCAATATCTTCATTTTTCGAACTGGCATCAAACAATTTTAATTCCAAGAAACAACATGGTTTCCCCTTAAAAGTTAGAGAAATCAAAAGGTAAACGACTGTTCTGATAACGCAAAAACAAACAATATCTATTATAAACAATTCATTGAACAAAAGTTTCTATTTAAAATCATAGTTGGTGAGGAGCGTTTAGAACTCTCCCAAGTGAATGTAGTTGATTTGACTTGATTTGATTTGAACGTGGCTCAACCAATTCCAGTCCGAGATGCAGGTCAACTATTAAAAAAAAAAAAAAAAAAAAAAAAAAAAAAATAGATACTTTTTTTTTTTTTTTTTTTTTGATTATTATAATTTTCTAAGAAACTATTTGAAAAACAAAAACAAAGAATTTGAAAAATAAATTTTAACGAATAAAAACAATTCATCTGTATTATTTGGATTATTCTGGGTACTTCACAGGATGGAGCAGGTGTTCACGAGATTGCAAGAGTTAATAGTGGATCGAGTAAGTTCAGGGAACTTCTGTCATTACTAACCTGCAGAGGGTTACAACTGTCGACCAAGGGAAAAGTCTATCGGGCATGTGGACGCACTGTTATGATGTATGAAAGCGAAACCTGGCCAATGAGGGTTGACGACATGCATTGCATGGAGAGAAATGATACAATGGATGTGTAATGTGAGTCTTAAAGAAAGGCTTAGATCTGATGACCTCAGAGGAATATTAAATCTAGGCAGTATAGGGAGATGTGTGCAGAAGATGAGAATCTGATGGTATGGTCACGTTGAAAAAAAAATGCGAGTTCCTGAGTTAGATGTAGAACAAGGTAGTAGGGTCAGCCCACGGGAAAGGCAAAGAGGAGGTAATAAAGATGAACTTGAGAAAGAAGGATAAATAAAGACCTGGTCAGAGATAGGTTACTTTGGAAGTCGTCCAATGAATGCCAGCATGTAAAACGCACATTAAACCGAATATGATGATGATGCGTCTGACTACTTACCTGAGAGCCGAACTGATTACACGGGAATGCAAGAATGCGAAGGCCTTTGGATTCTCCATATTTCTCCTGCAACGCCTGCAATTCCGTGTAATTAACATTGGTGAAACCTCATTTAGTTGCCACGTTGACAATTATGGCAACATGACCCCTGCGGGAAAGGAAAAAAGAAATCATCAAAAGTAAACTCGGTAATTAATCTGAATTAAAATAAATTATCTTTTGGGAAAAAATGAAAGAATATTAACATATATTGAAAAAATGAAAGAATATTAACATATATTGAAAAAATGAAAGAATATTAACATATATTGAAAAAATGAAAGAATATTAACATATATTGAAAAAATGAAAGAATATTAACATATATTGAAAAAATGAAAGAATATTAACATATATTGAAAAAATTAAAGAATATTAACATATATTGAAAAAATTAAAGAATATTAACATATATTGAAAAAATTAAAGAATATTAACATATATTGAAAAAGCAGATTTAATACGAGAATACGATTCTACTTAACAGACGAGGTTAAAATGCATACGAGATGTGTCTGAAAAGTAACGGAACTGACATCAATCTATTTCAATTCCAAACAGCATTGTTTTCCTCTTTAAAGCCAGAGCAATCAAAGGTAAACTGCTGTAGCAATAACGTTAAATGATTTGCAATGGTTATCGAAAGAGGTGAAGAATGTTCAAGTTTGGGGAAACTTGTCACTCAGACTCCAAGGAACACCACTTGTTATTGCTAGTGGGCAATCATTGATGCTTGCAGTTTTTACAGGAGTCATTGAGTAAGTAAATATGTAAAAGTTCTATTTAATTTACCTCAAAGTTTTCAGATATATATATATATATATCTCTACACATACATACATACATATATAACTTCTTTGTAATATAGCAGGAAAAATCCCAGTAGAGTGCTCGATTAATTGAGAATTAAAGTTAAAAATTAATTATTTATTTTGGTACAGAAAAATTAGTACAACATTTGTACTGTCGGTTTCAAGCACAGAAGGACTTAGCCATCCGGCTCTCTTCAGCTTCTGTTGTCATAAGTATTCACTATACCTTAGTTAATAATGTTAAATCCCGAATACAAATCATTCAAAAACCCTGCAGAATTACTGCCCTTAGACTGCCCGGGTGATATCTTTATTTAAATTCCTTTGAGATTGATTTAAAGTCCTTTAATCCAGGATTTAAACTTTAATTAATGCTGTTCCTTTTAACCTTTTTAATCCTTAAACCATTTTCTCTCTCTAATTCCTTTAGCAGACACATCATAAAACTCCAAAACAGTAATGGCCAAATATACGATACTTATAATATTGGCTCACAGGATTTATATAGAAATATTTAAAAAAAATTTTTTATATCTCTTAAAATCTTCTCCGGTTTAAATCTCAACTGTTACTTTTCACCTTCCCCTTTTTTTCAAACCTTATTAAACCTTCCTTACACTAAATTTAAACAAACATACATAAAATTCTAAGCAAATAACGCGTCCAAACAAGAGTGACACGTGACTTCACATTTCCGAAACAGATGACAACAGAAGCTGAAGAGAGCCAGATTGCTAAGTCGTTCTGTGCTTGAAACCGACGGTACGAATGTTGTACTAATTTTTCTGTACCAAAATAAATAAAATATACATATAAAAATGCAAAAGTTTGGTCCATTTCTTGCACTGACAGTAAAGTCAAAACACCCCTTTTCAAGTTAACTCAACTTACACAACAGATACACCACCTTGTCTATATACTGCTTATGTATATGCGATATCTGTTGCAAGGGTAACTAATTTGCATAAAGACATTTTATTAATTTACTATTATTTATTATTGCTTTTTTAATTCAATGGTTGTCTTGATTTTATTATAACTTTTAGCAACATTGTTTTATTTCCTAGAAAAAAATTCAGCATTTGTGTTCAAATATTTCTTTTTTTTTTTTTTTTTAGGAGGGACCAACTTTATTTTTAACAAATTGTGATCCATTTCTAAATTGCAAGTGAAAAAGCAAATTCATTTTTTCTTAATCACGTTGACATTTGAACGATAAATTTATATCGAAATTACCGAAATGTAAATGTTTATCTAAATGAGTAAGATTTTGTTTTGTGTTTACAAAGTTAATCTTTCAAGTCGCAAACTTGGCAAAGCCGGGTAGTGTATATATATATATAAATATATATATATTTTTATGTAATTATTTTTATTGGTGATTGTAGCGTTCGTTGTTATTTTGCTTACTACTGGTTAGTTTGTCTCACTTCCTAAGTGATTAAGATAAAGATTGCATTATTAGTCGTCCTCAACTTTATAGGACATAAGTGATAACGGTGGTTGTTGACTCAATTCAATTTTAATTTTGTTCAATCTGGATTTAACGGATTATTCATTTAACCATGAACTTTGTTTTGATTTGTACTGCGCAGATCAAGTTCTTGGAATTTGGAGTGAGTGTATCAAACTTTTTATATTATTTGATTTATTTATCGCTATAATAATCAACTTAAACATTGGATACTTTTCACTTCGATTGCTGACGCATCTCACGATTGGACAACTTTTTCAGTTCTTTCAATTCCTCGTATTTGGACTGTCACTCATTACCTGGATTAATCTTCAGTCAACCTTCTGGACTTCTTTCCTGATTATGTTTTTTTAAATTGTATGACTTCGATGGATTGTATAGATTCAACAAAAAAGTATGTTTTTGGGTTGATATATTTGATGTTATATATTTTTATGTATTTTTGTATATATTTTCAAAGTGTAATTTTATTACCAGTAGTAATACCACTGCGGTAATGGTCCTCTGAGGAGAAGAATTATCTTTGAAAACTCATGAGCTAAGGACGTTAAGATACTTTGCTTGAACTTTGAATTATAATAAAATTTGATTGACACCTTATTTCATTATATATTATAATATTAATGCTCTATCCAGTATATTGAGCTTCAGTTTTTATCCAGATGTTTCACTAATTATAAGATATTAGTTGACGCTTTATCTTTTGTTGGATTACTTTTTATATATATATATATATATACACACACACACAAATAAATGTTATTAAGTAACAGTTTTTCTCTTTCGTTAGACATTTTCTGAAGAGCATTTCTTTTCTAGTCAAATTGGTGTATCTAAGTATGTAGGTTTTGTGTTCCATCGTTTTGTGTGTACTTTCGCTTTGATTCAGCAAATGATCAGGCGGAGATGTTTACATCGTGGTGTGTTTACATCCGTTTTTATTGGCTAGTATTAACCAACTGTAAAACGAGCGTCTATAGTGATGAGACGAATGTGAATGCGATAACGTAAAATGCGCATACAGAATTCAAAATGATTATGTCTAACAGCCAAGAATTTGTTAAATGTTAATATACTACATAAGACTTACAAATTTGGTGACTTGTTTCGTAATTAATATTATTGTTTTGTATCTAGTTTTAATCTAGATGGCTTCAAGAACTTTAAATCTTTTTATGTTTGTATCGTTTTTGTGTTATTGCCTAAAATAGGGGGGGGGGGTCTGTAAGGTTTATTGTAGGTGTTGACAAATTGAGCTAGTGTGACAAAGTTGAGCTGCCCTACAGAAGATGGAACCAAAATACACACTAGTATGAATTAGAAGTGGACCTACAAAGACCGGCGATCAGAGTATCGCGCTAGTGTGAATTAACAGAGAAAGGCATAGATATCTTCATTAAAACCAAAAACCGATGGAAAGGTAGACAATGGCGTCGAACTGTCTAGAAATTCAACTTAGATCATCACTGTTGTATCAAAATAGAGGGCGATGCATACACCAGATGGGTTGGGAAAAAATAAAAATTCATACACGAACACCAATATTGTGGAGTTGGTGCCGCTGTGTTTGGCCTCACTGGGAGGAATGCCATTTTCCCTCTAGAGATGGGAAGGGGGCGATTGAGAACCCCAACCATTGCAGGGAAAAGTGACAATGGGGAGAGAGACATTTCTTTTCTTTCTTTGTTCTCTGATAAAATTCTATTGGGAGAGAGGGTGGACGTGAGTCGGGAGAATCGACAGCCACAGATGGAATTACCTTCTCTTGGTTATCAGTGGGTGGGGTGGGGGGGGGATCGATTGAGAATACCAATTACTCGGGGAAGTGAGAATGATGAAGACATTTATTCTCTTTGATTTTCTGACCGAGTGCTGTTAGGGGAGGGTTGGGGCCACGCATAACAAATCCCAATATAAGTAGACGTGTGGCAGGCTTCAGAGACTCGCTTTTGCTCGACACTGGAGTCCACGTCTGTGGGAGGCGGACCTCCCCTCCCCAGACCGGGCGCTAGGGTTTTACCGATCTGAGAAATATAGAGACTCGTTCTTGTTCGCCCACTGAATCCACGTCTCTCTGGGACGGACCCTCCCCTGACTTAGACAAGCTCGCCAAACTAACTAAAAATTACCCATTAACAATTAGAGCATCAGCCCCAAAAACACAGAATTTATACAAGTTTTCTTTTGTTTACTATTCTCTTTACCAAATAATTCTTCTAAAAAAACCCAACATACGAGTTGTTGAAGACTATTTTCTTTCTATTATTTCACTTGTTCTGCTTGAAATGAACCTTTGCTCTGCAGCGGTACTAAGTTGCTGACCCAATCCGGATAATTACCCACTGATCAATCAATCACAACGTGGGAGTGTGGTAATTGCTGGACCAGGCTTTGACATCTGCGGCCTTCATCACAGCGGCAACTTTTCCCCGAACAGTACCTGGTGACTAATCGAACTCAGGAATGGACAAATTGGTGACGTCACTCACTGAGCCGAGAAGTCGGGTACACTCGTGTCAGAAAGATGCATGGTAAGTCTACCATGTGTTGTAGTATAACCAATGTAACTGATATATAACATTGTTTTGTTTTGTTGACTTATTTGGGCTGGAAAAGAGTTATTGTTAACTACAAGGTTTAATGTTTAAAATTTTCTATAACGAATAATGATTAAGTGATAATATATAAACAAAATTATTTGTAATAGGTATTAAACAGATGTGTTCGTCATCGTCTATTAAATATTAAAAAATTTAACATTAGGGGAAAAAAGTAGTCACGGCCACATGAGAATTACTTACCTCTTCTGTTTCTCGATATACATCGTGTTATAGGGGAATTTCCTACCATGAGCAAATTAGCTGATATAGGATTTTGGGGGTGGCCATCTTGAATTTTACCATTTTGGGACATAAATATTCTGTTGTAGTGAGAAATTGTTTTATCCGATTCCCTGATCATGAAGACCTAGGTATAGACACAAAATCCATGCTTCTAGGTTGAATAGTTTGAGATATTGACATTATTAGATTTTGATGGCGGTCATCTTGAAAAATGGCAGGAATGTATGAAGACTTACTGTAATCTTTGTCCACTTGGACCAAAATTGTTACGTAGGCCCTAAGCTTCAAAATGGTACCAAAAATCAAACTGTTGCAAAAACTTGAAGTGACTTAGCAGCATTAAATGTTACCATCGATTTATGACCTATCTGCCCAAGCATCTATAGTTTTATGTGCAACTGAAGTGTAGGTTACATAAAAACTAACAAAAACTATTGTAGACAACCCAAATCCCCAAAGAGGTTTAACAAATTTATTTTAGAATTAGGGGGGGGGGAATTGTTTGTTTTTTTGTTTTTTTACAAGAAATTGTAATCATATTTTTGTTTATATTAAAAAACAAACAATTTTGTAAAATTAAAAATCTTACTTGTATTTTTCTAAGGACACCTCTTGTCCATCAATATCTGTGGCACTGAAGTTATAAATTGTTTTGGCAGCCTGAAGAGGAAAAAAATATGTATAAATAATCATTAAAAATAAATACACGATAGATGAAATAAAATTTGTAAACATTTTCAGTAATCTATTATACAAAAAGAAACTTTAATAGTCATTCCTTGTCGTCACTATTTTTAGTTTTCATTTATACAGATAGTTTCATACACAAGGCAGTCAACTTTTGTTTATTATATTAAACCAGTATATATATACCTTAAATCAACCCATATCTACACTACTTTTCAAGAGCAATAATTATAACTTTCCCATAAATATTTCTCCAGTCATTAAGAGGGTAACAACCCCATTTCACATTATTATTACTCCCATAAGTCCCCACCATTTCTCGGTCATAATGCTAATCTCCCATATCTCCCAAATAGATCCAATCTTGCCGACCCAATCCTTACTCTTATCTTTAAACCAGTTGTAATCAGCATACCAATTTTATCACCCCCATAAGGATTCAGTATACCATAGTTTATAATGTTAAATCCCGAATACAAATCATTAAAACACCCTGCAGAGTTACTGCCCTTAGACCGCCCGGATGATATCTTTATTTAAATTCATTTGGGATTGATTTAAAGTCCTTTATCCAGGATTTAAACTTGAATTTAATTAATGTTGTTCCTTTTAACGCTTTTATCTCTTCATAAGCATAATCCTTAAACCCATTTTCTCTCCCTAATCCCTTTAGAAGACACATCATTAAACTCCAAAACATTAACGGCCAAATATACGATATTCATATTGGCTCACAAATATTTCTATATAAATCCCTTATATAGAAGATTTTATTTTTTATTTTCATTTTTTTTATATATCTCAATCTTCTCCGGTTTAAATCTCAACTGTTACTTTTCACCCTCGCCCTTTTTTTCAAACCTTATTAAACCTTCCTTACACTAAATTTAAACACACATACATACATAACACTAAGCAAATAACGCGCCCAAACAAGAGTGACACGTGACTTTACATTTCCGAAACAGATAACAGAAGCTGAAGAGAGCCGGATGGCTAAGTCCTTCTGTGCTTGAAACTGACGGTACGAATGTTGTACTAATTTTTCTGTACCAAAATTATATATACATATATATGTATGTATGCACACACACAAACATTGAATTAAAGTTATTTTAATCGCTTACCATCAATTCCCTGGCACATTCAATTTCCCCTTTTTGTTCTTTATTTTCGCAAATAATATTCTTCAGTAATTTAAACTATCAATTTTCTCCTGACAAGATTGATAGTTAAAAGGGTCCTTGAGATTATTACACCAATTTTTTTGTTATTATTCCTGGTTCATTCTATAATTTTAAATATCTTATTTATTGTTTCTAATGTATTTTCATTGCTATTGTCATTTTTGAACTGACTGATGGAGTAATATATGGTTGCATACTGGAAGGCTACATCTCCAATATTGTCTGGATACATGTTTTTTTAAATAACACTGAAATCTGATGTTTTTTTCTTAAATGACTTTTGTATGTGATATTATAAAGGGCGCTGATGAAGACGGTTTGGAGTCATCAAAAGAAAAATGTTCCAAATTGTCTTGGAAATGATCATATGCCAAATAATCGTGTTTGAATTTTTTGAACTGAATGTTCTAATTTTGTTGATCTCAACTCTCACACTAATATATATAAATATATATATATATATATATATATATATATATATATATATATATATATATATAGTATAAATAAGGATCATTTTTAAGAGAGTGTCTTCTAATACTAGTTTTGATGTCTGCCTACAAAAGGATGTACCTAAAAATATTTTTTTTCATTGGAAATTTCTGTTGGAAAAAAAAAAAAAAAAAGTGATAAATAAAATGAAGCAAAAAAGTTTTGAAATGTTAACGGTTGTTTTGCTGCTTAATTTGATGAGGGGAAAAAAATAAATAAATAAATAAATAACTGAAGAAGCCTAGAAAAATGTCTATGAAACAAATTCGGAATATTAAATTATGTATAATTTAATATTCCGAATTTGTTCCATTGACATTTTTTTAAGTTTCTTCAGTGACCCCCCCCCCTTAAGCAGCAAAAAAACAAAAAACAAAAAACAAAAAACAAAAACAGAACCGTTAACACTTCAAAACTTTTTTGCTTCATTTTATTTATTTTTTTTTTTTTCCAACAGAAATTTCCAATGAAAAAAAATATTTTTAGGTACATCCTTCTGTAGGCAGACATCAAAACTAGTATTAGAAGACATTCTCTTAAAAAAGGAACAAATAAGTTAAGAGAAGAATTTTGGCGGTTTTGTTAGTTGGCTTTAATTGGGTGGTAAAAATTCACTGATGAAGCCTTTTGAAAACATCTTGAATTTTGTTATCAATATAATGTATGTTTTAGAATGGGCAGAAACAATTGTATGAATTAAATTTCTTTTTTTTTTTTTAAGGAGATTCAGAACATATATATATATATATTCCGAAAAACCATTTCTTAAACAACTAGCAAAATCTACCCGCACCCCGGGCAGCAATTAATTCGAATGGGAGGCTGTTAATTAAAAAAATAATTTTACTCGGAGAATTCCAAAATTTTAACAAACTTTGGTAAATTTGAAGATTAAAACTATAAGCTAAATTACCCCCCCCCCCCCTAAAAAAAAGAGATACTTCTTTGCACGGTCATTCTAAATTATTAGGGAAGTAACTAATATATTTTTTAACACTAATCCCAAGTTCGACTGACAAGGTTGTAAAACCACACGCAATCGACCCAAAACAATAATGTACAGAATTCATCTCCAATGGCAAAAAATGGTTAACGGCCATAATAATAGAATGGCTCGAAAATGGAGGATCATTTTATGTTAAATTTATTTGTGAAACTAACCCCCCCGGCTAAATTCTAAAATATTTTTGTTTCTTTTTCCAGTTTTTTTAGGGTATTCACACATAAATCGCCTAAAAAAGTAGAATCTCATTTTATCGGGAAATGGCTGTTCATCTACAATAATATCCAAACTTTTAATATTTTTTATTTATACCATAAAAATAAGGTATAAAGTTTTTTTTATTCAATTTTCACGGGAAAAGTAAACTAAAATCAATTGCTTAAAATACAAATAAAAAAATAAAAAGGGACATATAGTTAAAAAAAATGTATAAGACTCAAAAAAATTAAATATGGGTAAATGTGCAGATTAATACCCTCTTATATCCCCCCTCCGAATAATTTATATATACATAGCTGATAAACAATGATAATTTTAACACTTTTAAAGCGGCTTGATGTCCAGGCATTCTACTTCTATTAAGGAAGGAATGATGCATTATAAAGCAAGTGATCATGCTGTGTTAGTACTACCATTACAGTGCTCTACTTTTTTTTACGAGGAGCGACAAATATAAATATTTGTTATTATATATATATGTATGAAACGTACTATGTTCCCAATTTCCAGGCCATTCTATCTTTTTAGAGAACTTACTTAAAGGTTTTACTACTAACCTTAAGTCCGAGTGGCAAGGTCATAAAATGACATGTAATCGCCTAAAAAGTAGCTACCCCCCCCCCCCCCCAAAAAAAAAACGCAGCGGATTTAACTCCCATAGGAAAAAAGAATTTAGTTAACCGCTCTAAAACTGGTCCGAAAAATGGGGGATCATTTTACATTAAATTTATATACAAAAAATTTCCGCCACTTCAAATTCCAAAATAATACTTTTTTTCTTCTCATCTTTCCGTGAAGTTTTTCAGGGTGTTCACACGTGATCGTTAAAACAGGTAGAATACTTTTAGGGTAGATGGGGGTAATTTCGCGGAGGATGTTGATCTTCAACCATACCAAAATACAGATCAATATTTTTTTTCATAATTTGGACCGTATTACTAAACTATTGTTTTGATTTGTCAATCTGAATAGTTATAAGGTCTTTGTAAACATTAAACAATAAGTTTGTTGTTAAACTTTACAATGAAGGCATTAACTTAATAAAAAAAAAAAGACTTATTTTTTAGTGAAAATGTAACTGAAAAAAAGGCGAAGAAAAGGATCAGAGAGAAAGCTAGCGAGACACATTCTCTCTCCCCTCCCCATTCTTGCTTATGCCCTGCTCAACCTTTAAGGTCGTGAGCAAGCGCTGGTTGTTTAAACTGAAAGTGTTTTAGTAATTTTTCCGATTTATTCATGAAATAACTTGAAGTAATTACTGTTAACATGAACCAAACTATTGCATATAATTAACGAACATAAGCAAATGCAATTCCAAATCCATAGTACTAAACATTAATTAATTATGAACGGTTTAAAAATAGTTATGCTAATTAGGCAATCAAAAGGTTCTCTCTTAATCTTTTATCTTCACTACATATACAGAATATCAACTGGTTAGTTTGTAATATTGATTTAATAACAGTAACCAGTTTTGATTATAATATAGGAGTGATAAATGAAAAAAAACCAAAAAACTTTTGCATTTATTCATTTAGATAATTATTAAACTCCGATAAGTTGAGCCTTTTGAGAGAAATTGAAGATTCAAAATTAACCACGTTATGACGTTCTCTCCCTTTAGGAGATCAGAACACTTAGAATCTCATTACTTGTGTTGACATTTAAAATACAAGGCGTATTTCTCTCGCATTTCTAAATATTACAAGCCGGGGTTTTAATCGTCTGACCGGCGGTACAGTTACATAATTACATATTGACGAGTGTAAGACAGGCAGACAGATTACCTATGTATTGAATTAATAGAGTCACCAAATCATACTTGTCCAGTAGGTCAGTCACACAGACTGTCTCTACAAAGTGTGCGCGGAGTTCAAACCGCAACCGGGGCATCATTTTCTCCAAGAATTAACTTAGATATTTAAAATTTAACAGATTGTATAGTTTAAACTTTTAGTTATTTTTCTTCTGTAATTTATGGGAATTAGGATCCTGGATGATGCCAGATAGCTTGCTAGTTAATAATCTTCTTACTCTATTACTCCTAGACATTTTGACACGTATAATCTGATGTAATTATATGATAAAACATCTACCCCCCCCCCTCCAAAAAAAAAGAATTTTTCAGCATTGTAAAAGTCCACATAAATCTGTCCATATACGAGTAAACAGATCTATCAATAAAATAATTTCTACAAATTAAGATTCAAGATTCTTTTGTTGTTCCAGTTAGGTAGGTGAAGTTGTATTCCTTGAAACAAAGCTGACCATCTTACAATAACTAATGTTCAATAAACAATGAAAGAGAAAAAAATTTTTTTTTTTTTTTTTTTTTAATTAAAATTTTAAAAAAAGTCAAATATTGTGCAAAAACAGGCTCATGTTTGAATATAAAATAAGAAAAAAAAAAAAAAAAAAATGTATGTATCAACCATTCAGAGACCTGGAAAATATGCACCCTCATAATGTTCAAGATGTTTAAATCATTCCTGCCAATGGCCAGGGGCTGATTAAATCCCTTATAAATAAATTGGCAGTTTAGGAAGTCTTGCAAAAACTTGTCTGTAAGCACACACAACCAGTTGTTATGGCAACTAATCCCAACCTGTTGAACTGCTATCCACTCATACGTGAGTGACAGTTAACTGTTAAACAGAATGAGAGAAATACTAATACATTAACAATTGAACACAAACAATTTCCTGCAATGATTCTTTTTCAGGTCAGCCCAAGACCCCCCCCCCCCCCCTCTCTCTCTCCAGCATTAAACTTTTTGGATAATTTCGAAATCACCGACATATTGTAAATAAAACTAGTATATATTGTTGTACTCATTGCTTTTGCCATCTATTTGATGTGCATCCATCTACAATTTCGGATGATTCTTTACCTCTACCCCAGACTTCTCTTGAGTAATTAAAAAAAAAAAAAATTTGTTTGGTGTTCAAAAAATCATTAAATTGCATAAATTGATGGCAGAATTTTAGCCAAACACACATTCCAAGAAAATAGTTCTGCAATTAAAATATATAACTTCAATTGGACTAAAAAACGGTGGCAGGTCTAGAGATATTTTTCACCACGGAATATAAACTCGATATCTGAACCTTTGTTTTTGTCAGTCACTTCAAACTGCCAGATATCCAATTCATTTGTGAGTGTATCTGTGTGCATTTTTTTTTGCAGTGGTGCAACAAGTTGGAGTGAGAAATTAGGTTATATAAAAATAAAATTTCTACTTCGACAAAAGCAGGTTAGAGGAATGTGAGTTAGCATACGTGGCAAGGAAGTGACAGTGAATAAAAATAATTATCAAGGAAGTGATATAGTGAATAAAAAGTTGATAGATAGGGATATGTGATATATGTAAAGAGACAATCTCTTGGGTTTTTGGTCCGCGAAGAAAGCAGATGTGTTTTAAAGATCTTCTTCCCTCACCTTACAGGGTTGGTGGAGGACTAATACAGTGTAATGCTCTAGAGGAACTTACTGTGTAATACTAAATATTGTAAAGAAAAATACCCCCCCCCCCCCCCCCCCAATTATTAAAACCGTAAGCCATAATGAGTGCTGTTTTCATTACTATGACAACTATTACAATTTCTGCTACGGGAAAGAGAAAGACAACTTTATACTTGCTGCGACTACAACCAACATCAGGTGATCTACAGAATGCTACAGTGGTTTATAAAATAAAAAAAGAGGAAAAGCACCCTTGATCCTAGCTCAAACTACTATTCTCATGAACATGTGATGCAATAGGTACACGTGTTGAATAAGTGAATCATCTGGAGGTTGATGGTTCAATCCTCACTAAAGGCTATACCAAGACTAAAATAAAAATTACTTAACACTGCTACCCGATTACGGCTGACAGAACGAGAACAATCTGCCACAGTGGACTAAATAAATGGTTTAGTTCAAAATTTTGTATAGATACCCAAGTTCGAAAAACTTCAACTGAAGAAGGTCGGTGGTTATTTAGGCAAACTAGAGAATAAAATCCCAGATGAGAATAGTAGTCCGAATAATCAACCCTCATCTAAAAAAAAAAAAAAAAAATAATAAACAAGTTATTCAAAGTGAACAATGAAACAGCTTTTTGTCAAGAAGTTTGTAGCCCCTTTTTGGGGCTCGCAATATCTCTAAATGTTTAAGATATTTTTAAAAAAAACTTCATTTTATTTATTAAGCTTATATTTTTTTTGAGAAAAAGTGAGTGAGGGGAAGAGGGTACCTGTACTTGGTGTGAAGGAGGAAGTTTCTAGGGAATATTAAATTCACAAGCAGTCCCCAGTTGCATGTATATCTTCGCCAGGGAAGACGGTGATGTTAGTTTAGCAGAGAGGTATCGCCATCTTCCCACATACAGTGCTTGGTATTCCCAAATGGCCACTCATCTGCTACTGATCAGTGTCAATGTGATTATGTTGTATACAAGAGAGGGTGGGTGGGTGGAGATGGAAACGTTTATCGTGTCAATGATCAAATATAAAAAGTCACAATTAACAGGGTAGTAATAGGTTCGGTTGTTTTGTTTTACGGCATATCAACCCTTTTCAGGCTATTTAATGCCGAATCCGGTCATTTTGGTGAAGGTTTTTATGCTTCAAGTTCTTTTATATCTTCAAATATTTATTCATCGTGTTTGTTTTGGTTGTTTTGTAGAGGAAAATGTTTTTTTGGTTTTGCAGAACAATTGAGTCTTGCACAGGGAAAGGAAAAAAAAAAACATCAATGTTTGGTGCATTTTGGTCAGGAAGCCAGTATTTTCAGACAGCCTAATCTGGTAGCACCAATCGGGTAGTAATAATAGTAATAGTCAGATGTTGAAATACGACATTCACTCCTGGATATCTGTAAGGGTGGTGGGCTAAAAATAACAGTTGTGTAGAAACGAATGCAAAAAGAATTGGGTTGGAAACTTATTCATCATTATCATCATCCATCTCTTGAAATCAATGCGTGCGTGCACAAGCAAAGGTGTGTGATGATATAATTTCATGTGGTTTTGATGAGGAGAAAAAAAAAAAAAAAAAAAAAAAAGCCGCAGGGCTTCCAAAAAAGCCTTCAGAGACGGGGGGGGGGGGGATTATTTTTAAACCCAAAGCAATATTACGTCTAATCCAGGTCGACCCAGCAGGATTTCAACCATTTTTAGATGCATCGACATGTCTTCTCTCTATAAAGAGGCTCTATTCACCTAATCATGACTCAGTCTGACATAGCATTTGTATCACAAAAATATGGATAGACTCAACAATTGAATCATCTTGTAAAATGCCGAGATATTACGAAAGACTATCATAAATGAGTGAAGGATTTTGTTTGCTTGTGTTTAATGGCCCAACAGCGTTGTTTTTGTAAGAATCAGTCAATTAGATCGTTTTTATTATTAGAATATGTTTGTACAAATTAGTTCCTTTAAAAACCCCTATAATTTGGGAAAAGAGCTACATTTTCAGATGCTTCTACAGACTTTGAACTAAACTAAACCGGCTTTTGTCAAATGATTTACGTAAACAGCCCGATAAAGCAGAGCCATCGTAAAACAGTCAAAATGAAAAAAAAATAACCTGAATGCATTTTTCTTTATGAAAAAAGATTTCGGACAATGGTAAAAAATTAACTTAAAATTTTTTTTTAGTAATTTAAAAAAAAAAGCGCTTGTCTTTTTTTAGGGGGTTGTTGTTGTTTGAAATCGTCAGAAAACAGTCAATTAGTACATAGTTTAAGGTTAGGATTAAAACTAACTGTCAACCAGTCGTCCTTTGTACAGTTCTTTTCTTTTTCTTTGCTAAAATTTTGTTTTATTTTTTGGAAGAATGAAATTATTTCTTCGGCAGACTGAATAACCTGTCCAAAGTGCTAAAATTCATTTTTGGTTTGATCATTTTACATTTAACGTGATATTAAATTGTCGTCGGCTAGAAATTTTTGTTGTGGCTTCCAATTCGACAAACGCTTTGTTGGTTTCCAGCTAGTTCCAGAACTCTGCTTTGGCCAAAGTCAGTTTAGCTTGGTTCAAATACTGTGAAATAATATTTTTATATTTGTTATTTTGTAATATTTGCTGGGTATATGTGCATATTTTTGGCATTTTATTAAATAAGTGAAGGAATGTTATTTTCAATTGACAAACATGAAAATGGGGGGGGGGGGGGTAGAACGGAAAAGACAAAAGGAAAAGAAAAGTGGATGAGCTGAAATTTCATTCAAGTAATTGATTTGGATCATCCCCCACATTTTCCAAACAGTTTGACCGCTGGAATGCCAGGTCAAGAAATGTTTCACAATGCAGACACCTTTGACCACCCACCCCCCACCGAACAGGCAAAGACAAATTCCCTCGTATTAACCCAATTTCTCTTTTTCAGAGTTTGACGAATGAACTCATCCAGAACCATTTCAAAAACAGCCAGAAAGGAGTTTCCTTTAACTATAAGAAATCTTGACAACCACCGATTGTCATAGCTGATAGGATCCTTCCCAATGTCCAACATTTAAACTACTCGGTCAGACAATCTCAGGCAACATGAAGTTGAATAAGTACAGAGAAGATGCTGCCAAGTCGGCCGCAAAGAAGGTAGGCTCTCTAAAGTGGTAGAAAAATTCTTACACCTGCCGATATACTATATCTCTATAAAGCCACCATTCGCTTATGCATGGAGTATTCTTGCCACATCTGGCCTAGTGCACCAATCGGGAGCCTCTCCTTGGACAGGATGCAAAACAGTATCTAATTTAATAGATCCTGCACTGTCTGCCGAGCTCCAGCCACTGTTGCATCACCGCAGTGTTGTCTCCCTGTGCTTATTTTTACAAGTACTTCCATGGCTTATGGTCTGATGAATTTACTGCACCCGTACTCCCCAAATGTAAATACCCCCCCCCCCCAGAGGTCTCAAGAGGTCAGAAAACATTTTACTCTAATAGTTTCTTTCCTTGGAATTCCCTCCCTACACCCTGTTCCCTCTGACCGTACCGACATACGGAAATTTGAATGTTCTTTTTGCTGTTCAGTTAATGGGGATCATTTGAATAAACTGCTGAATGTTGTAGAAGGAAAATAAAATACGAGCTTTAAATAACGTGAAGGAAAAACAGAAAACATGCCTGGAGCTTTACAAGTTCATTGCTGGCGCTGAATAAAACAAGTATATATCCGTGCAGATCAAAGTCAGTAGCTGCTGCTGATAGTAGCAGTAAGCTATAGTTTACATACACACATATCTATAATAAAATAAAGTTGATTTTCCCCTCTATGGACATTATAGCTCTGTAAACACAAGCGATATATAGAATTCTGCAACGGTCACACTTTATGCTAAGTATTGATGTGTTTTTCCCCCGAAAGTATGCATTTCATTCGCTTTTAGTAATTTCTACATTTTTCCAGACGCTCCTAAAATAGTGATACATAAAGAGAGTTGGAGTAATTTTCACTCGCACGCTTATATCTACTTCCACTGCCACCACCTTATGCCGGGAAGTATTTTTTCAGTTCTTGCTATTGTCTTTTACCTATTATACTTTTACTAACTGAATATGGGTCTTTTCAACCTACACTGTGCTTTTTTTTGATTGGCTGATTCTAGAGATTTTTTTTTACATTTTAGCTTGACCGAATAACCAATTACAAGATCGCTCTTGTCATCCATCACCGGTCACTTTCATTAGTCTAATTTTTCATTTTCTTTAACTATTATTGATGTATTTTCTTACTGCATTTCACTTTTTTTGTTCATACGAGTTATTTGACATCAATACTTTTCTTTCCAGGTCCTGCCGGGTACATTCACCTATTTATTTACGTCTGGTTTGCCAGTAGTCATTTCTCCATTATAATCTAATCCTATTCTAGAATAAGGGAATACACTTTACGAAGAATAAAGCAAACAACCATTAAACATGGCAGCTCATACTGATATAGTGTTCGCCTCACACTTTTGTCATGTTTTTTTTCTCCATATCACCCCCCCCCAAAAAAAACAAAACAAACAAACCCAGACACGCTTCATTTTTCTTTTTCAACTTTCCTACATTGATATCTTTTTTGTTCTCTTTATTTTGATTGCGTCACTTTATTTCCAATGTCACCTACTTTCTTTTAATGTGGGAGGGGACAATAACACTATTGAAAAGTAGTTTTCAAAATAAAAGTAGAATATTTCTTGTTTTTTTATTTTTTTTATTACGGTTACTTACATTTTTATCACTTTTATTTATATTGTCAGTATTAGTAGTACTATTGCCACGCAGAGGCACTATTGAAAATTAGTTTACAAAAAGAAAAAGAAAAAAAAGGATCTTTACCGGGTTACTAATATTTTTCACAGGCAAAACCGCAACACAGGTCCTGCTAGTATGTGTAATATTTATATATATATATAGATATATATATATATATATATATATATATATATATAGGCTTAGACAAGATGACCTTAGTGGAAGATTAAAAGTTGTAGATTAGTAGATGTAGAAGAATTGAGGTGCAGGGTCAGTTAGCAGTGGAAAGCCAAGGAAAACGGAAGACAAAGATAGACTTGAGAGAAAGAGGGATAAATAAAGACCTGGCAGAGATAGGTTAGTCAATTTCTACAAACCATCCAACACATGCCAACATGTAAAACGGACGCTAAACCGAATGTGATAAAATGTGTCGATGCTGTAAAAGTCCGTTTTGTATACAATTGGTTTATAGATTCATTTGTTTAGTAGGCATAAATAGTAGACTCAGAAATGGAACCCTGACAGATACTATGACTGAGTGGATCCGAGAGTAATGATAACTAGGGGGTGACCCCCTCTCCAACTTTAAAGTCATATCAAGACTAATGTAACTTTTTAGTGAGTAGGATTAAAATACTCAAGAACCCCCCCCCCCTCACCAAGTCATGAGCATACTTAGGACCATCTGTATAGATAGGGAAACGTTTCCACCAGATATCAGGATTTCTAGGTCAAATAGCCTAAAAATTGTCAGTGGACACCCCACCCCCAACACCTCATATCATAATCTCTGATGTTTATATATTGGTATGTACAGGATTCACTCCTAAACTAATTTACCCATTACAAATTTTGGAACTCAGCTGCTAGGTGTAAAGGATTCACATGTGAGCTATATTTAGTTTAATTTTGTTTCACTAAAATTGTAAACATGAATGGAAAATGTGAAATAAATCTATTGGAGCTGAAATAAACAAAGCCAATCAGTAATCTCGTTCAAGAGAGAACCTGTACCCAACCAGAAAGGTTATATCTTAAAAGAGAAAAGAAAATCTGGCCGCACTGCGGTCCATTGAAAGTAGTTTCATTGTTTAATAAGTTTTGCTTTGTTTTCGACAAGACAAAAGATGAGCAAATCAGTATTCAATAAAACAAAAACAATCACACACCAGAGTAAAGAAAAATCCCAACAAACGAATGAATAGAAATCAAATGTTTTGTCTGCTTTTTGAAACCGGCAGCAACACTTGAAGTATAAGCATCTTCATGTTTAGGTCAAACTCAAGTTTGAAGGAGATAAGGACAAGATAAAAATAAACTTAACACGATTCATTCCATGCATTAATTTCAAATTAAAAAGAAAAGAATTTTACAAAAGAAGCACTCCCATCAGGTGTTTTTTAGGGTAAAGCCAAGTCAATTAACGTTTATTCTCCTAAAGCTTTTTTCTTATATAGTTCAATCACACAAGATACATGCTAAAATATATCTTAGTTGTACGATTTAAGTTAAGGTTTAAAAAATAAAAAATTAAAAAAAAAATAGAAATCACTTATGTCACTTATCTATGTTCATTCAACCACTAATATTTATTAATATATATTTCTGAGCATTTAAAGAGTGATTCTTTTTTTTCCAGTATTGCAATTTAATGTACATCCTGTCTGTACACACCACAAATATGTATGTAAATTAGATAGCATAATAATAGGACTCTTTACCTCTATATTATCCATAAGGATAAAAATAAAGAAACTTAGTATTTTTAGTTATGCAAGAAGAATGTCTCGGATATGTCAGTCTCATTATGGAAACTGAGTGAAGGATTTCCTTCCTAATTCAGTTCACATTGAATAGGTGTGTATGACCGACTTGCTATTTGCTTTCTCCCTTCCCTTAAACACTTGAAATGAGTTTTGTCTGGCAGTTTTTTTTTTTCCAACATCTGTGTTACAGGATGGCTATATATAAGTACTAGCTAACCCGTGTCCGGGCATTGCCTGGGAAAATAGATTTACTCCACGATGTTTATATAAATCAGTTGAGGGAAGTTTAATTGCCAACCCAGGCTTCAGGTTAGTGGGGGTTTTTTTTTGGGGGGGGGGGGGCGTTAAAAGTAAAGTAGAGAGTGAAAGACAGTGTTAGAAGCTGCTGAACTGGAAAAAATGTAAGAACATTTGAAACAACGAAACGGATGCATATTTTCTAAAAACACATGAGGAATTGGCCTAACTGGCTGGCTACTGGAACAGATTAGCATATGAATGTTTTTGGTACAATCACACAAAATACATGCTAAAATATATCTTAGTTGTAGGATTGAGTTAGGGTTTTAAAAAAAAAAAAAATCTAATTAGCTGAAATTTTTAATTAATCGAAGAAAAAAAAAACAAGTCGCGCGTACGTGGTCCCCCCCCCCCCTCCCTCTGTATGCGACTCGATGTGGCGAGTGTAAAATACAATAAATTTGGGACATTTTTGACCCCCCTTTGACCCCCTGGAGGCGCGAACCAGAATTTTTCTCAGGTCAAGAATGCTCATTTTATATCCAGAACAATTGCCTCTACATTTTGGCCAAGTTTCAGAAAAATTGAATGGATGGATGAAAAGTTATTGGGCAAAAAATGTCATTTTTTTTCCATTTTCGGGGCCTTTTGACCCCCTGGGGGGGTCTAACCAGATTTTTTTTTTTAAATCGGAGAATGTCGCTTTCTAACCTGACCAAAGTTACAACTACATGCAAAATTTCAGAGAAATTCAATGCATGGTTGCAGAGAAAAATTCGGACGGATGGACATGCCTCAAAGCATAAGTCCCCCGATTTATAAAATCGGGGGACCAAAAATCACATATCTGTCACTTATCTATGTATTTCTCTCATCACATCTATGTTCATTCAACCACTAATATTTCTTTAATTATGAGTAAAGTAACATTTTCCCCTTATTTCATTAACCATTATAGCTTTCAAACAAAACATTCATATGCTAATACATGCAAAGATCTACAAATAAATACACATTGATCTTTATTATAGAGTGGAGGATCTGTAATAGATTCCATCTCGGTAAGGTAGGTGATCGAACCAACAACAGTATCGATATGATCTTTCTAAATATAATGCCCAGGATTCGGATAACTTCTCTTGTTATTTAGATATTTTGAAAAGTTTAACAGGAACGTTTTTGTTGGATAGCCATTACGTCAAATCTTGCTCGGTGTGAAAAGAATAAAATTTTTATCAGTTAACAGTTCGTGAGGAGGCTATCGACAGCATTGTTACTAACCGTAACCAGTTAAGATGTATAAAACTATTCTTTGCCATTTGCTTACAAAACATTTTCATTTGCCAATGAAAATTTTATAGCTTAAAAGGATTGTGAGGATACAAGGATGTTGATTTCTATACAAATACTAACATTTTATATACTAGCATGGCCACCCGGCATTGTCCGGGGGCGTGGACAACAAAATAGAATAGGTAAAGCGTATGTAACATCTTTCTTTTAAAACTTATGGCTACCTCTTTCTATCCTCCTTCCCAGTATCAAAAAAGATTTCCTCTCCTCTGATGGAAAACAGAACAGATACTACACTTTGAATTTATTTGCAGAAAGTATTAACAATTTACATTCAAACAAATTAGGCACAAGACCATCAAAAGTGTGGGGAAAATCGGTATCATTGGTCATCCTTAGTCAAAAGTGATAAAAATATCTATCCTACTCTTCACTAGAATCATCTCAGTCACCACAATACCACATTTACTCTGGGGGTCCATCCTACTTAAGATATCCCCAAATTGGACTGAATTTTATTTTGTATTTTTCATAAATATGGTTATATATACAGAAATTCATTGGAGTATAATGGGGAGTGGGAGAAAGAAAAGCAAAAACCGGTTAGTAAGACCCTCATAGCCATAGATAGTAGCGAGCCCAAAGACATCTATTTGTATGTGCATAACTATGTCTTAAACAGTTTATAATTAATGTTTGGCGTTATTCATTTGTAATTTTATTGTACTATTTTTACTAACATATATATATATATATATAATTATTAATAAATAAATATTTTGATATCACTAGACATGCGTTTTTATTTTACGCTTGTCAGTATGGAATTATGTAACCGTAACACCGGTCGAACAATTCGAAACCCGGATCCATGTATCATGAACCCTAGTCTCATAACCATTCGGTCAACGCTACGATCATGCTTTGTAATGCGATTCTAAAGAGAGTTCTATTCCCCAAGGAATAGAACCATGCAACATAGCTAATTTATGCACTATACACACACACACACACACACATACATAAATGCAATTGTTTTGTTGATATTTACAGTAAATTTTATAATTAAAAAAATTAAAAAATTAAAAACTTGAAAATATTATGCTAATTAATTTTCAAGAGAGGTAATTTAAATAAAAACTTAGTTTTTTTTGTTTTTTTGTTTTTGTTTTTTTTTAAATGACAGTTGATTCATATTTACGATAAGCTTAAAAAAATATACTTAGAGCTGGATTAATAGTCGCCGGATGTCGTGTAGTTTTTTTGCTTCTTTTAGATAAGAGAAAAAAGTCCAGCAATTAAAACATTTTCAAGCTTCTAAGATAACTGATTTTTTTAAAAGGTAGTACAGGAGAGGTGACGGCGTGATGCCTTATCACTGGGCTATACCTGCTACCCTGTGTCGATAACTTAGAATAGGTTAAGTCATTGGCAGAAAAATCTATACAAAACTGCAGGCCGGTGAGGGAGGATTTCAGAGATTGAGGACAGTCATGTAGTTGGGAAAAAAAAAAAAAAAGATTATGGCTCTTAATCTCAGACGAAAGGATAAAACCTTTTAGGACAAAATGAAATCTTTTGTATAATCTAAATCTTCAAATAATCACATTAACCCGACGAACGTGCAAGAAAAAAAAAAAAGATGCCTCACCAGATGTTTGTAGACCCACCAGATGGAATACCAGACTAAAATAGATACAAAAGTAGAAACCAGAGCAAATTTGGCGATCAAAAGTCCAAATCAGACGCGATTGGAGGGCGGGAGGGAAAGATTTTAAAACTGGACCCTGGAGTCCCTGTATTTTTAAATATTTAGCAAGAACTATGCGATTGGTTTACTTGATACTAGTGATGGGACGATTCTAATACCATTACAGATTCTGTTCTAAATATTCGATTCCAAAATCGCCTAATAGAAAAGTAGAAATTCATTCGGGGGGGGGGGGGGGGAGAGTCTTCATCTTTTAAATGTAAATATAATTTTTTGTTTAATTTGACAAATGTTTTCCCTTTATGTATTTTAGCCAAGATTTCGATAAACTCATTTTGAGATTTTCATGCATATTTTTTTTTTACTTGTGCCATTTATTATGATCTACAAATTTTAGTTTTACTCGTAATTTAAAATCAGTCAATGTTTATCATTAGTACCAGCAATAGAAAATTACATTTTTAAAAATTATTAAAAGAATCGTTTTTGGAACCTGAAATTTTTCCGATTCCGATTAATTGTCCCAACACTACTTGATAGCCACCTCTGAAGATGGAACCAGAAGTACTAGGGTACACAACGAGTACAGCAAATACATCGGCCAATTTCAGCCAGAAACTCAAAATCTAATATGGAAAGGATCAAAGAAAATATATGCAGACACAAAGAAAGGATCAAAGAAAATATATGCAGACACAAAGAAAGGATCAAAGAAAAATATATGCAGACACAAGTTGTCCGTAATGAAATGTGTACAAGAAAAAAACTGTCTAGATTTTATTACATTATAATATATATATTTATGGAAATCACTCCAGACAGTGCATGAAGCCACTTGATGTAAGGAACTAAAATAATTACCACTTCAAGGTCAAAAACTAGCCAACGATAAGTGTTAGATGGATAGATACCGACTCAGAAAACAGCAATTCTTCCCCCTTTGTCAGAAACATTGCTCATGAAATGTGAGGACTAAATGACAAAATAAGGGAAGCAAGAGTTACGAGGCAGCCGAAAGTAAACCCAAGGGCCACTTTCTATTCTTATATAATAATTAAAAAAAAAAAAAAAAAAAAAATGATCTTTTCTACTAGTCTTAGAGCAATACTTTTCGTAAAAATAATTGAGTACTTTTGATTATCAGTATCATAAAAAATGTAAATAAGTGAATAATCTCATTTAAATACAATATCATTTCCTTCACTATCAGCTCAGTTGGGAGAAAATTGAGCCACACTGATTAGTCATAGAAAGGACAAAATGCTGGTGTGGATCATTTTTTGAATTTTAATTCACCTCCAAACAAGACACATTGCCACCAATACGTAAGTGGCTACTGAGAATAAGGGGCATCTTAAGTGAGGAGTTGTGCAGCAAGATGTTTGTTCACATTACATTTAAATTTCTACATGTTGGTGCAGTCAGAGAAAAAGAGGGAATTCCAAAGACTGGCAGTTTGAGGAAATAAGCTATTAGAGTAGAGAGCCCTACGGCATCTAGGACCTCTACAGTGAAGGGATGGGATTTAGCTAATTGTCGGGTATATCAGAGCAGTAAGTTCATCAAAACACATTCCATTGAAGTACTTGTAAAACAAGCACAAGGATGCAACATTGCAGCGATGGGACAGGGACTGAAGCTTGATGGACAGTTAGAGACCTATTAAATTAGAGTCTTTTTAGGACCAGAAGACTAGTGGTTGGTGCACCAGCCCAGATGTGACAAAAACACTATGCATGGGCGGATGGTGGCTTTGTAGAAATATAAGAAACTGGCAGGTGTGAGAAGTTTGCTAGCCTGGTGGAGGGAGCCCACTTTCTTTGCAGCAGCTTTGGCAGTATCTTCAATGCATTTGTTTCACTTCATGTTAGGTCAAGGAGTTTGAACGTTTGCGGCAATCGGTTGTTGAAAGGTTTCTTATAATTGTTAAAGGAAAGGATCTTTGTCTTAGTAGCATTAAATGTAACCATCCACTTATAGACCCATTCCACTACAGACTGGAGGTAAATTTTCTAAGGATTCAACAATTACCTTGGATATGTGCGCGTTCGTTTTACCCACATGTCGAGAATAGAGCGTGGTCTGTCTCATCAGCAAATATACCCATCTGATACAATTTCATCATATGCATATATTATATATATATATATATAAGATATATATATATATATAAGATATATATATATATAAGATATATATATATATAAGATATATATATATATAAGATATATAAAACATTGCCAAAAGCTTTGAACTAATCAGCCTCTGGTTAAAAAAAACAAACAAATAAAAAAGTCACTATTGTTGAGCACAATCAAATTCATTATACTATAAAAACAAAAAACAAAAAAGAAACCATGTCTGAGATAAATCTTTAAATAAGTCAAAGACAAGATATAACCTCTCTGCTGCCAACAAATTCAAAGGTTTCTCAGTGATGATAGCATGGAACAAAATCCAGTTTCTGACTCATGTACATAACAGTAGTTAGTAAATTATCCCCACCCCATCTAGCTAATGAGAGATATAGAAAGGAGTGAGAAGAACTTGATGAATGTTTAAATTTGTTGATAGAAATCTGATCAAACTTTACTTTCATGAAAGACAGAGAAGTGGAACAAGCTAATATCACGAGACTAGGAGTGGACAACCTTTGGTATAAGTGCTAAATGTGGCACGCCAGCCATTGTTTTATGACATTCTCAGATTATATTGGGACATTAGTTTAGTCTTTGGTAATCACGTCTGTGATTTTCACTCCTTTATATATAATGTTTTGTGTATCACTCTTATGCTTGTCGAAGACACGCAAACATGTGCAATGCTGCATGTGAATAACAGGCTTGCTACGAGTGGGAAATATTTTACTAATAGAAGAGAAACCACCCAAGAAATGAGGAAATATGTCTGGTTTGAGGGTTGACTACCCAGAATTCGATTTGCCCACTTGAAAAAGTAATGCTTCTACAGATATGACGTTCCCCCGCTGTGGTTATGATCAACTCGGGTTTTTCCAAAATTAATGTCCATCCAAATACGGCAGTTTTTTTTTATGCCCATAGATAAGACTGGCCATTATTTTCAAGTGGATGGATGTATCTATATATTCCAGCAAAGTGGCAGGGGAAGTCAGTTGGTTTTTGTTGGCATCTCATTGTCAGTTGGAGTTTGTGTACCCTTTGGAGCAGGATGATCCTGAGACCCTAAGCTAAGAGATTGCCTTGATTTGCAAGTCTGTTGTTCAGCTCAGTAGAAGAACACGAGTATCATTGTAACATCCCTCAAAATAAAACGTTACTTGTTTTAAACTGGAGGGAGAATACTTCTGTTGCAGCATTGACCGAGACCGATGTCGGAATCGGGTACCAACTTCAAACTAGCGCATAGACACACATTCAGACAAACTGTTCCTATTTACTTGCCTCCCCACAAGGGCAGAGTTAGACACAAAGTCAGTTTTTAGTATGGGGGAAATCCAACTATGCCACAAAAAGGCCATTCTGGATTGGAACAAAAATAATTTAACTCTCCTTCACCGACTAAGGACAGAAAAGATGAAGTGTAATAACAGAAATTACATTTTGCTCCTAGCCAAAAGGTCCAAAACTATATTAGAATTAATTTGCATATATGTAAATACAATTGTTTCTTAATTTTTTTATCTTTTTATTTTTGCTGGGAATGGGGCAAATACCAGATGACGAACATTCACCCGCTATTTCAGAGACTCCAACCAAGAGATCTTTTTAGAATTCTAACCATCTCTGTAAGTGCAATTGTTTGGATCTCTCTTGCGCTTGGTTCACCAGGTAAAGTTCTTTTTTATGGGCCAAATGGATACTATGATTACTGGAATGATTGAAATCATCTTCCTACGGTTATTTTCTATGACACATATAAGATTTGTGTATTTATTTCTCTTCTCACTTTCAGCTCTGTTTAGGCCAGCATCATTAGGGATACTATTCTGATTTTATGTGTTTTGTTCTCAAGAGAACAAAACACACAAAATAGCGACGACATGTGTTGGAAAGAAATCCAAACACAGTCGTTAAAAACATAGAAATATAAAATATCCGCCTTTTTACAAGATTTTGTATTAAAACATTTGCCACATGCACTTAACAGCCAAAATTTAAAATTTTTTTATATAAATCTTAAATACTTTATTTTTATATTTACTTTTTAAATATAACCAACAAATGACCCCCCCCCCCCCACCTTCTAAAAAATAAATGAACTAATTAATTCTGTGAGTTTGCAAAGTTTATTTTCTAGGACATGTAATTAACGAAAACAGCTCAGGTCAGTTGGATAGAAAATTATGGCTAAATGTTTTTCTTGGCTTAGGAATTTAGGTGGAGGGGCAGGAGAGAGAGCAAGCTAAAACAAGTATTGAATTAAAAAAATATTAAAAACTCTTAACACAAAACTGAAATCTAAACTACGTACAAAAAAAAAAAAAAAAAAAAGACGAAAACAGGCGACTAAATATGGTAGGTACCATTTAGATGACATTAAACCCCCCCCCCCCCACTTTCATCTTCCAAGCTTACCTAATTTATTATTACAGCTTTTATTTGTGGACAGGAGAACCAGTACAAATAATCATTATCATCATATTCGGTTTAATGTCTGTTTTACATGCTGACATGTGTTGGACAGCTTCAGTTTTAGAAATTGATTTCTAAACTAACCTATCTCTGATCAGGTCTACATTCCATTTTCTCTTAACTTTATCCGCGTCATTTCTTCCCATGTTTTCTGTGGGCTGTCCCTGCCACCTCAACTGTTCTACATCTATCCCAAGCATTCATCATTCTTTCAATGTGAACTTTGACTAAACCAACAAAGTCTCTTGTTCTGCACACATCTCCCTATACTGTCGACATTTAATCTTCCTGAGGTCATCAAATCTAAGTATCTTTAAGACTAATATTACACAACCATCACATTATTTCTCAATTGGCCCAGAACGTGCAAACAACTAGTGCTGCACATGCACAGAAGCATCATTGTTCATCTCAGTTCAGCACCGGACACGTCGTTGCTTGCCACATGCAGAAGCAGAGGACGACAGATCCTGATGGTGACACCTCTTGGTTGCGGCCTTAACACCGCTGGGTGCCAAACCTGTTCACCATGGGTGACTCTGCTAGGAACCAGAGATGGTAGAGCTCTGACACACCACTGCCCCCCCCCCCATGATGTGGAAGAGCTGCTGCTGGAATTAGAATACCCGTCCCAGGATGGGTGAAATTCCTTGGACAAATAATTTTGCATCACTTTTATGCCTCCTTATGACGATAAACAAAAAGATATGATACTAACCCTTATGTTTAGAATACTTATTCTAATTTTGATTCTAAAATCTGTAAAATTAAAGAGTTAATCTTAATAGGTTTTCAGAAGAAATTGAAATTCGGGAAATCTAATGACTTTGGACTAAATTCAATGCAAATCTGAATTATTTGAATTATCAATTGGGAGGTTGTGTCCATATTTTTTTGTGTATTACTTAGGTAAACTGAAATGAAACCAGCATTAAACATTAAATTAAAAAATAATGCAACAGGGCATCTCGCTAAATTTCTTCTGGCCGAAATGTTTTGATAAGTAAATTGTAGTTACTGATAAAAATAAACTATTTCAAGTTTTAAGTAAAGTTTTTTTAGAAAGAATAAATAAAATTAATGCAACAGAGCATCTCGCTAAATTTGTTCTGGCCGACTCGGCCTCTCCAAATAAATTCCGACAAATACGAGTTAAAAAGTGTATCTGAGGTACCAAACTGCCGGCGAAGTTTGCGTTTGGTCCTCATTCACGTATTCTCAATTAATTGTCTATGGATTGTAGAATCATTCGGATTCACAAAATTTCTTTCATAGACCACTACATCATGGTCGTATATGCCACTGTCTACCTGTGATAAATTGGCATATACAGACCAACGATCGCTAATTGTTATACTGTCACGCAGTATCCACTCTGATTTTATAGGAACAAGAGTCTCCATTTTCTGATCGTCCACTTCCCTCAAGCAACAGCGACCTGATTGTCTCTCGACCGCGACAGACACCAATCGATGATGGTTTCATGGCTCAAACCAGTTTCTTCCATGATGTTCTTTTGCAGAAATTTTTTTTTTTTTTTTACTCCACGGATAAATCACCAAAACAATTGTTCTTAATGGGAGGTTCCTTTTCTCAAAAAAGAGTTTTTTCCGTGTTGAAAGTCGAAAATTGTTTTTTGGACGACCCCATCTCCAGCCATCACTGGATCTCAAATACCGTGTGAAGGAACAACTTACATGGCAGATTGCACAACTACAAGCATTTGCTAACAAACGACGCTTTGTAAGCCATTCAATCGTTTCCAATTTGTCAGCCAGGTTTCTGTCAAGTTGGAGTAATGATATGTCTTCAGTTCGTATGAAATCATTGTCATATACTTCATTTACGATACATGTTCGCTGCATTCTGGAAGCAGTAGCCATTATTAAAATATTATTCTTGGAAAAATTACTAATGCTAGTTTTATTTCAGTTTACCTAATTCCTATTCTTGGAAAAGAATCTTGTGAAATACTTTTTTATAATAAATGAAAAAAAAATATACAAAAAAAAGTTGTCATTTTGGCCATCCGTACACGATATTTTCTACCGATAATGAATTGGACGCAACCTTTTAGCTTAACTAATATATATATAGGTTAATGGGAGAGAGGATAATCTCTTAAACTAATAAACGGATTATTATGAATTTCAGACTATGTTCTAGGCAGCACGGTGAGTGACATGGGAACATTATTGTTTGGAAACTTTACTATTGGGGGGGGGGGGGGGGCTACAAAAACCCACGTCCCCAAAAACTTAAAATTAGATACAAAAATTTAATAGAGAAAAGAATTGCTCTACATAAAATTTCCGTCTGTATTCTCTGTACGGACGGAATTTTTCCTCTGGTATTTATTATTTTTGACAAAGGGAAGTTTCTTTTCCCGAAATATTAAATAAATGATTTTTATTATCATCCGGACATCACACAAACAGCTAACACCACACTTGCTGTTATGTAAGATTTTAAGAAAAAATAAATAGCAAGTCACATTTCGTATTCGATTTATTATTTTTGTTCCTTCCAGCTTACATCTTACCCGGAATTTGCATTGCCCACAGCCTTTACAAAGATACTAATATATATAAGAAAAAAAAAAATCACTCAATTTCAAAAACTATATTTATCACAATGTTTTCTTTTAGAAAACGAATAGGCTATATTGCCGGTCCCGGCAAAATAACGATTCCTGCGTTATTTTGCCGGTTCATGTATATTTAACTAAATTGTTAAACATACAGTGACGCCCGGCACAATAATGTTATTTTGCAGCTAGTGTTTATTTAACTATAAATTACTTTTTATTATTTAAATTAATTTTTTTGTATTATTTAAAACTTTATCAAACGAAATTTTATTTATACTTTAAAACTTTGCCTGATTATTTAAAACTTTGCCTGATTGATTTTTTGTATAATTTAAAACTTTATTAAGCGACAATATATTTTAAAATAACGATAAAATTAATTTTTACTTCCGGTTGATTCGATTAGGAGTGAACTCTTCAAAATTACGACTTATTTTATGATTTCATTGAAAGAACATTTTAAAATAGAAACTGTTTAAACCAGTGATTTTCTGTATATTTTAACATTATCGAAGTTTTTCTTGAAATTCGACTAAATAATCTAATTGTCTCTAATATTCCCGTTCATTTAATTATTTTACTTTTAATGTTTTTTGTATTAAAAGCAGATATTTCTTTAACCGACACAATAGGGCAGGTCGATTTTTTTTTGATTTCTTTAACCGACACAACTGATGATGAAAACAAATTGTTTTTAAATATTTGCCTTTATTTATTTCATTACCTTTTCTTTCGCAAGGCCATAACAATTAGGTTTTTAAAAAAAATGAACCGGCATAATAACGATCCATTTACATTAGTAAATAATTATTGTGCCGGGCGTCACTGTATGTTTAACAATTTAGTTAAATATACATGAACCGGCAAAATAACGCAGGAATCGTTATTTTGCCGTGACCGGCAAAATAGCCTCTTCCTTTAGAAAACATTATTAAATAAATAAATTTATTAAAATGTTTAAATCTATTGGGCGTTACTTCCTGTGGGTTATCTGCCACTGTTTACTAAACTGTACAAGTGCCAAAAATCATGCCGAAATAGATTATTATAGTTTAGTTTTTACAGAGGGAAACTATTACAAATTTAATATACTTGCTCCTACACGCCGTAAAATTGATTGTAGAACTGCGGTGTAATTAACCCCCCCCCCTTTTTTCTTTGGTTAATTGCTTTCATTCATAAATAAAATTAACTCTTTTAGAAGGAAAACAATTTTCGGTGCTTATCCAATTTAGCAGGTACTTTCGCGTAATTCATTTACGATTGAATAATCCATAAAATGACTATCATATTGGCACTTCGTCTTCGTGAATCGCTAAAATTTAATTTTTTTTTTTTACATAAAAAAAAACTACTTGATTAATTTACGTGCTTTTTGGTATAGGATATATTCAGCCCGTGACAGGTACGTACATCACAGATATTCCGCTTTAAAAAAATTTTTTATTAGTTTAAATTTTTTTTTTTAAGTATCCGCTAAACTGGATAAGCACCCAATTTTCTAATGAACCTTTGAGAAGTAAATATTGTTTATTTTATTAGATGAACTTTAAAAGAGTGAAATACGATTTCGTCAGCCATTGCTGAAAAGAGAAAGAAAAAAAAAGGACCAAAAGTCAAGTTAGAAAGCTACGACTGCCTCCTCTTAAACGAAATCGATAAATCCAAATTATTTAACTAATTTTAGATTCAAAATTAATTAAATGCAATCGATTTTTTTAAAATAAAATAACGCTGGTATAAATATTTTAGTCGTTTCGCACCCAAAATGTCGGACAATGAACCGTCTGCTAATTTCCGAATTCACAAATGAGTAAGTAAACCCAAATAAATTGTTTTGGACCAATTTCAAATTTACCTCAACTTATTTTAAAGGAAATACAGTTGGGAAATTAGTCTAAAACAATTTACTTGGGTTTACTTACACATCTGTGTGGTTGAAAAAAAAAAATCAAATTAGCAGACAGTTCATTGTTCGCCATTTTGACTGCGAAACGACTAAATCGGATTTTTTTTCCATAAAAACGTCAAGAAAACAGGTTTCGGATCAGGATAGACAATTTGTATTCGGACTACTATTCTTATCTTAGTTGCTATTTTTACAATGTTTCGGCCGATGTATTCTCCAACCTTCTTCAGGTGCTTCTTTTCGTACTTTGGTTGGTCGAATTTGGTTTAGTTTGAAATCCTGCTCAGATTCCCAGAATTAAACAAAAATCTACCTGAGAAGGTCGGAGGTTACATCAGCCGAAACGTGAATATAACAACCACGAGGCGAATAGTAGTCCGAATGGGTATCCGGAGGATTCCAGTGCGTACGTAGTCAGTCCCGGTGGAGAATCTCGAAAATGGGCGAATCACTTTTTGATTTGAACGCCACCAGCCACATTTTTCTTGGTCGCTTGTACACTTTAACTTCCGCGGTAGGTAAAAAAAGGCAGAATAAGGGCCGGCTGACTGGCTAGTGGACTGTGCGCAAAACCAGATTGCCCTTTTTATGGCCAAATTTAACGAATTTGGTATATTTCGGCCATCGAAAATTCCGTTTGGCCTTTTTTTTTTGTGCGTGAATATTCTGGACTTCGGCCAGGCGTATCTCAAAATTGAAAACAAACACAAATACAGAAACTTTTTTTTTAATTTTTTTTTTTTAAAAAATAAAAACAAAAAGTAAAAATGAAAAAGTGCCCTTTTCTCGCAAAAAAACTCCTGGTTACATTTCAAAAGTTTTTGCGAGAAAAGTGCACTTTTTCATTTTTATTTAAAAAAAAAAAAATTCTGTGTTCGTTCTTGCTTTTCAGTGAAGTATTTGTGTTTATTTTCAATTTTGCGATACGCCTGGCCGAACTCCAGAATATTCAGGGTGGCACTTTTACCCCCAGCCCAGGCCGCCCAGCCCCCGGCGCCAGCATTTTGGCTCACGTGACTCAATCGTAGTCACTTACAAACAGAATAGTCTTCCGTATTAACAATTAGCATGTATCCCACCCCAATACATTTTTGTGTTTATTAATTATTTACCTTACGAAATAGAATGAAGATTGATGGATTTTTGCCCACCGCCGCCCAACCCCCCGGCGCCAGCATTTTGGCTCACGTGACTCAATCGTAGTCACTTATGAACAGAATAGTCTTCAGTGTTCATAAGTGACTACGATTAAGTCATGTGAGCCAAAATGCTGGCGCCGGGGGGCTGGGCGGCGTTGGGCAAAAATCCATCAATCTTCATTCTATTTCGTAAGGTAAATAATTAACAAAAAAATGTATTGGGGTGGGATACATGCTAATTGTTAATACGGAAGACTATTCTGTTCATAAGTGACTACGATTGAGTCACGTGAGCCAAAATGCTGGCGCCGGGACTGGGCGGCCTGGGCTGGGGGTAAAAGTGCTGCCGGAATATTCACAAAAAAGGCCAAACAGAATTTTCGATGTCCAAAACACAAATTCGTGAAATTTGGCCATAAAAAAAAAACAATCTGGTTTTTGCGCACGGTCCACTAGACAGTCAGCCGGCCCTTATTCTGCCTTTTTACTAAAGTTTTTTTCCAACTTTATTTTTTTAACCATAAACCAATCCTTCGCATACTTAGTGTCGACTGCCTTTACATTTTATGGGCTTTCAAATCGTGAACAGCTTCGGCCATTTCCAGGACTAACTCTGAAGTCTCCGTCGATTGAAATCCTCTGAATACCCATTATTTACAAGTACGTGCAAAATCAATGGTCGATTCCCAAAATGAAAAATTTTTTTGACCCCCCCTTTACTTAAAAATACACTAAAATTCAGGAAATCAACCAATTTTACTGAAATTTTCAATATTTATTAATCAACAATCACGGAATATAATGAAACCATTATTTTTTTAAAATCATAGTGAAAATGTATTATTTTTTTAAAAAGAAAATACACCTTTATTAAAGTTATATTTTTATATATTAATAAAAAAAAATGCATGATTTTTTAACTGTTACTTATGTAAATAAAGGATCGTAGATGTTAACAATTAAATTTTTTTTTCAAAATATTTCGTATATATTACGAAAAAGGCCAGTAAATACCGTGTTAATAAAATCACTATAACTCGAAGAAAAATTAATTTTTTGAATTAGCGATATTATTATTGAATAAAGCATTGTTTAATCAATATTTTCACCAAAAAAATAATATAATTGCAAAAAATATTTCATGTGATTTTAATGATTAGAGTTTTTGGAAAAATAAAAAATGCGACATAATTATATTTCTCTTTCATAAAGGAACGTGGCATCATCAGCACAAGAAATTTTGGCACATGTTCGTCTTTAACCACTGTCCGTTTTTCACAACTTTTTACTGACCATTTTTCTTTTCTATTTTCGGTGTACACTTATCTATCAGGCTGCTAGAGAATTCCGGCGTTTTTGGAATTTTTTTTCAAAAATTTTACATTTTAGGAGGGGGGATTTAGCTTTTGTTGTATATTTGTTTTTTTTCAGCGTTTTCGTTGTTGGGCTATTATTAAAAATACCCAGTTAAAATTGATAAATTATGACATTTTTTGTCTTCCATATATTTTGCACGACGATGTCAATTTGTAAACAACGTCCTTTTCCGATGAACTTATGGCGGATTTTACTCATTTATCACATTTGAAGGGATAATTTTGCTAATTTTTAGTCAAACGTGGGATTTATTTATTTTGTAATTCAGTGTCTTATGACTTTAATTTAATAATTATCTTTGAAATAGTTCACAAAAACTTATATTTATCTTTTAAGGGATTTTTACAATTAATTTTTTCAAAGTTCAAAATTCATTGAATTTTTGGGGTTTTTGACCGTCGTAATTACATATTTTATTATAATTTATTTTCTACACGTAAATATGCAGTTTTTTTCGTTTAGAGATTAAGTTTAGGCTTTTATCTTTCAAACACAATCAAAGTTTACACGGAAACTAATTAAATAATTAATGATAAGCGCTTTTTAATAAGCATAGTCCGTACAAGAAGGCGCCATTTTTGCACGTACCTACGAATAATACGAACGAGAAAACACTTAAATAAATTAAAAAAAAAATTAAAATAAATTAAATAATTTGGATTCATGAATTAATTAAAAATGACGGTAAATTAGTCGTTTCCCACCCAAAATAGCGGACAATGAATCGGCTGCAATTTTCTGACCTCACAAATGAGTAAGTAAACCCAAATAAATCGTTTGGGATTTTTCAAATTTACCTTTTATTTTAAAGAAAATACAGTTGAGAAATTAGTTAAACACAATTTATTTGGGTTTACTTACTCATTTGTGAGGTCGAAAAAAATCAGAAAAATTACAGCCGATTTTAATCCGTCATTTTTGGCTGGGAAACGACTAAGTTACCAAAATAAAATAAAAATTATTTATTTAATTCTATATATCTCGGATTTTTTTTTCTAACTCTTAACCTTCAAGACGCTTTTATGTAATTAATAAAATCAAGCAAGGTTAAGGTGCACTTTGTTAAGATAAGGGAAATAAGATATATTAAGAACTATTGATAAAAAAGAATCCAGTTTTGAAATGACAGGGTTAATAAATAAACCACTACTTACCATATTGGACATGTGCGCTTTCAGAGGCGGTGAAGTTGCTAACAAACCGGTTGTTAAAAAGCGACTGAAAAGAAACATCCTGACGTCAGGTTTAACAATGATAAATACGAAACTAAAAATGATGACACAATTGTTTATAGCACGATTTTAATTCATTTTCAAAAAGGAAAATCGGAACAATTAACTGAATAATAATGAAAAACAACGATCACTTAAATTCGTAAATTATACTTATATATACAATGATAAATTAAAATACGAAACTAAATTGAATTTACACCATGAGGGACTTTAAACTTCTTCACCGGCCCCTTTTTTTTTAAAAAACTTTATGTAAGAAAGGTAACTTTTCTCAAATTATGGCGAACTTTACTTTAGGGTTAAAAACTCATAGCACTTTCAAAATTTAATATTTTTAGAAAAATTTTTTCAACCGAAGCGTTGTCCCAAATGTTTTAAATTTAGGAAATAAACAAAAACAAATGTAACATTTTTGAAAAAATTTTTTTTTATATATATATAAAAGTCCTCTCCTGAAATTTTTTTCCAAAAATATAAGTTTTAGACAGTGCTATGAGCCGGCAGCACTTTTACTAGCCGCCAGCGCTAAATGGCTCAAGTGACTCACTCGCAGTCATTTAAAAATAAAGAATAGTCTTCAATATTCAAGATAAGCATATAATTGCCCCCCTCCCCCTCGAATACATTTTTTTCGGTATATTTTTATTTTTCTACTTTTCCACCGGGCACCACCGCCAAATGGTTCAAGTGACTCAATCGTAGTCATTTAAAAATAAAGAATAGTCTTCATTATTAAAAATAAGCATATAATTGTCATTTTATTCCCCCCCCCCCCGAATACAATTTTTTTTAGTATCTTTTATGTTATACTTAATCTTTGGCACTTTAAGGACTGTGCTGAAATAATAACGTTATTATTTAGAAACCCATTATAAATTAAAAAAAAAAAACACGGCCGAGAAAAGTGCTACCCCTATGAGCTTTTTTACCCTGAACTTGGCCAAGAAGTGGGTGGTCAATTTACGTTAGATTTATATAGGAAAGTGACCCCCGCCTCTAAAATGTAAATTATAATAATAAAAAAATTATTTTTTTATGGAACATAGTTCACTATGGCCCCAAAAGTCCTCGGCTGAATTTTTTTTCAAAAATATTAAATTTTGAAAGTGCTGAGATTTTAACCCTAAATTAAAGGTTCGCCCAAATTATTTTTAGAATTTTTTTTGCCAACAATTGAACAAAGATTTTCTGTTTATGTTTTTTTTATGTCAAAATTTATTTTGACAAAGATTTTGGTACTCCTATAGCTGACGCACTATGTTTCCGTGACTTTGCGTCGTCAACGTTCGGGCAAGTTACGGAAGCGCTCGAGAGTTGACGAGGCGAAAATTGCCAAACGCTAAATTGAAGACTGGCAGCCGATAAATTACGACGAAGAAAATCAAAGTAAAATACATATATAAAAATAAAGAACGAAGAAACCATAGCTAAACAACTGTTATTAATTAGATGTTTCTTTTTGTCAAAGGAAACATTGTTCATCAATTTTTTTTAAAAATTAAATGTCTTTTTGTTTGTGCACCGGAAAGTTTCAAAAGATGATTTTGCTTGATTTGTTAAGCAAATGTTGTTTTTTTTCTTCTTTTACATTTGTTTCTTGTTAACAAGTGTTTTTAAGCCATTTTTTCTGTTTTGTTTTCTTATTTTACCGAAACAAAACTGTTTATAAGCAAATGTTTATTGGTTAATAGTTTTGTCAACTTTCAGGCGCTTCCAGGACCTGTCCGAACGTTGACGACGCGAAGTCACGGAAACATGGTGCGTCAGCTATAAGAGTACCAAGATTTTTTTCAACAATTGATTTTTATTTACAAAAACAGCAAATATTGTTGGTTATCTTGAACTTTTCAGCTTTAAGATGGCTGCCATTGAAACAACATTATCAAATTAGGTCCTGCAACAATCTAGTTCAGTTAATAATTTAATTGCCAAACAATACCGTAATAATATCACCTAATTATTACGGTATCGTTTGATCATTTAATTAGAATATTCACAATCATACAACTGTCAATCCATCTATTTTATTCATGGACGGCGGCACCGGGGGGAGGGGGGGGGGGTCAAGCCCCCTCACTTTTTGACTTGGGTCCCCCCCCCCCCCACTTTACGGTCATCAATAATTAAGTTGATATGCATGTGTTTAATTTTATCTAATTAGCTTATCTATTAATTGATTGTTGGTTTTATATTGTCATCATTACAATATAAGACCAACAATCAATTTTATCTAAAATTTGGCGAAAACCAAGCAAAATGGGTGAGTTTTGATTAAAGGTCCCTATTCTATAGGTATATTTACGGACTTTCATTTTCTTCTCCAAAAAATCGAAAAGTCCAAGCTAAAAGTTTCTCCAGTATTCTAGACAATTACATAATCATACATAAACTCTGGGAGGAATGCTTGCAGATTCGCTTAGAGTCGGAGATGAGAGCACGAATAATCGGTGCCCAAAGCCAGATGAAGAAATTTATTTCGGATTAACATGAGGTGAACTTATATACCGACACATTGATAATCTGTCTGTTACTCTCTAGGACCCCAACTTATCGTCATGCGAAGCGCAAGTAATCGCCACTCACACTGTTGATACTTTGAAAAAAATTCGTTCAGATAAATCCTTTGATTTTTTCTTTAAGCAATGGAGAAGAAGCGAGAAATACTGGAGGTGGATGATCCAGTCTTGCCTAGAAAGCGCAAACTACCAGCCGATTTGGAAGACGGTAGTCCGGGGTTTCAATTTGATGAGCCGAAGGATAGATACCGTCTAATTTACTTTGAAGGATTGGATCTTGCTATTTCTAGCATTGAACGCAGATTTAATCAACCTGGCTTCCACGTGTATAAATTAATAGAAACATTTCTACTAGATTATATACATAAAAATCTTGTTGATGAGGTAAAGCTCGATGAAATTCAAAAGCTGCATGCTGGCTATGTGGATGTCTACAAATTAAAGGCGCAGTTACCCATTTTTCAAACAATGTTGACACAATGGGTAAACACACAAGATGAGTGAAAGCCAGAAGATGTGCAGCTATCCGATATACTCCGTTTTTTCAGATCTATGACCTGCCCTGTTCGATCTGTGGTGTCAGATATAGAGGTACTGGTTCGCTTACTTCTTGTCAGTCCAGCTACAGATGCAGTTTCAGAGCGAGCCTTTTCTGCTATGAGACGCCTAAAAACATTCTTACAGTTCACAATGACATCTACACGTTTAAACAGTGTGGCAATTCTGAATATCCACAAAGATAAGGCGTCTTTGAACTTGCATTCTATTGCAAACACTTTTGTACAGCTTAATGATACACGTTTTAATACGTTTGGATTGTTTTAAAATATATTCATTGATATATGTGCAATTACATTTGAGAATATGTTGTGGACCTAGGTAAGGCCGAATGAATGACACAGGAACACATGGTTTAAATGAACAAAGGTATATATTATATAATAGAAAGAAAGAGATACAAGGAGATGGTGCTCTCAACCGCCATTGCCGGTTTGCCGGGGAAGAAGAGAACAAGTGTCACGTGTTTCCCGTATTTATAAGGTGGACGAGTCCATTAGTTCTCCGTAGGTAGGTACGACACCATAACACCCCCCTTCCAAGCCTTACCTCCTCAGGAGTCTTAATAACGTTTCCTTTTCGGATCTATCTCTAGGTAGTCCGGAGCCATTCGTTTTCTTTTTGGTTGTCGTTTACGTGTGACTACCTGGGGTGCTGGTAAGTTGAAGGTGTCATATATCACGTCCATCACGTCTTCTCCTTGTGGGGCGCTGTCAGTGTTATCTGACAGTCTTTTTCTGATCTGATTTAGATGTCTCTTATGCGAGAACCGTGGTCCTTTTATGATATAGACCATCGATCCGATCCTCTTTTCAATTGTACCGGGTTCCCAGAACGATGCCTTGTTTTTGAACATCTTAAAATATACCCTATCTCCTGGGTTGTATTTTTTCTTCGGTACCGTAGAGATTCGGTCATAATTATTATGTTTAGGTAATAATTTATCAAACACGGACTTCACATTCCGCGCAAACATCATCTCTGCGGGGGATAATGATGATGCTATGTTCATGTTTTTTGGTAATTCTATATACTTGTAAGAATTGTTGTAAAGCCTTCTCCTTAGGAGTATCACCGGCCTTTTTTAATGCTCTTTTTAATGTGTCTACGAAGCGTTCCGCCTGGCCGTTTAACCTAGGATGATACGGGGGCGTCGTTATATGTCTGATTTGAAACGTCGTGCAGAACTCCTCAAAATCTGATGACGTGAACTGCGTCCCATTATCACTCACCAAACAACCCACTACCCCAAAACGGGCAAATAGTTCATGTAGGAATCTTATCGTAACCTCTGACGTGGGACTCTTGCAACGTAGTACCTCGGGCCACTTTGAAAAACTGTCGACTATGATTAAGTAGTAAAATCCTTCCAATGGTCCCGCGAAATCCACGTGAATTCTTTCCCACGGACAGTCGGTCTTTGGCCATGGGCTATGCTTTATATGCGGTGCTTTTGCCGCTAAGGCACAGCCTTTACACAGCTTTACTGCTTTTTCAATGTCGTTGTCCATACCTGGCCAGTACACAAAACTCCTCATTAACCCCTTCATCCTGGTTATCCCTGGATGGCCAACATGAAAATCTTTCAGAATTTGCTTTCGTAGTTTTTCTGGGATGACCACCCTTTCGTTATGCATGAGTACGTCATCACAGAGTAAGAAACTCTTTGCCGCATGTAAATCCTTATCTACCAATTTCATTTTTGTTCTGGTGATAAATTCATCCTCTTGAGCTTCTTTTTTATCTCGTATAGTGTCACCGGGAGCTCTCTCACTGCGTTGCACAAAATCTCTTTAAAATCTCCTTCTGTTTGAAGAGACGCAATCACTGTGTCTTCTAGAGTCTCTCTCTGTTTTGGCACTAATCTCGACAATCCATCTGCATGATAGATTTTATTTGAATGCAAATGTTGCATTTTAAAGTTGTAGTTTAATAAGATAGTTCCCCATCTTTGTAGTCTATTAGCTGTATATACAGGTAGGCCTTTTTTAGATCCATAATTGTAATTAGCGGCTTATGGTCTGTCTGTAAGGTAAATTGTCTACCATGTATGTATCGGTGAAACTTTGTTACTGCAAATATTATTGCTAAGGCTTCTTTCTCGATTTGAGAATACTGTTTTTCCGCTGGGAGCAAGGTCCTTGATGCATGTGCAATGGGTTTATGGGTTTCATCAGGCATTTTGTGTAGGATACATGCTCCTAAACCATATGAACTAGCGTCGCTAGCTACGATTATGTCCAATTCTGGGTTGTAATGTGTTAGAAATAACTCTGACGTAAGTCTTTCTATGATTTTATTAAATGTATCCTGACATTCAGGTGTCCATACCCAGGCCTTACCTTTTTTTAATAGCTCATTTAATGGAGCACGCAAATTATGCATTTCTGGGATAAAAGCCTGGTAGTAATTTGCTAGGCCCAGAAAACTCTGTAATGTCATGACGTTTTCTGGCGCCGGCATGTTTTTTATTGCGGTAGCCCTTTCTGGGTCTGGTCTTCTGCCGTCCTTGTCGATCACATGACCCAGATATTTTATTTCCTCCAGGAAAAAATCACATTTTTCTTCTTTTACCTGAACCCATAATCTTGGATTCTCGCAAACACTTGATTTACATGTTTTTGGTGTTGTTCGATATCTTTGCTGTTAATCAAGATGTCATCGAGATACGCTATTGCGAAATCCAGTCCGCCCAGCATTGTGTCCATTACTTGTTGGAAAATGGCTGGCGCGACCTTAACTCCGAACGCTAATCTTTCGAATTTATATAAACCACGATGTGTGTTTATACATAACAGCTTTATCCACCGGTATTTGTAGGTATGCCTCACTTAGGTCTATTTTTGAAAAAAATCTTCCTCCATTTAAGCTTGCAAACACTTCTTCCGGGGTATGGAGTGGGTAGTGATAGTCCGCGAGGGCAGTATTCAGTCCTGTTGAAAAATCTGCACATACACGAATCTCATTAGATTTTTTCTTTACATAAACCGTGGGTGCTGCCCACTGGCTGTGTTGTACTTTTGATAAAATACCCATCTTTACCAGTCGGTCTAATTCAGCGTTTATTTTTTCAATCGAGGCGAAGGGTACTTTCCTTTCTTTTCTAAATACCGGCAGTACATTTTCTTTTAGACGGAATTTTGCAGTCATTTTAGTGTAGCATCCAAGACCGCCAGAAAAAACCTCTGGAAACGATTTTTTAAATTCTCGTTGTAGTTTTTCCGATTCTGTTGTGCGACTATTTATTTTTTTACAAAATGTATTTATCGGCAACTTCCATAAATCAAATGCCTGCATAAAATCTGAACCAAAAAAATTTATTCGAATCCTTCAGTACCAGTAGTTTGAGTTTTTTAGTATTTCCCATTAGGGACACATTTGTGATTAATTCTCCTTCAAATGTAATTCTTTCACCAGTAACTGTGCTTGCCAGCCTTATCTCTGTGTCATTTCCTGAGATTAAACCTTGTACAAAAATTAGACACTTGAAATTATCTGCACTTAATTCAGCTAGTTTAAAATCGTCACAATGCTTGTTCACTATCGATGCAAAAGTAGCGTAGTCTTCCTCGTCTTTCTTTACCAGGTTCATGCACTTCCATCGTTTGTGGAATAGTGTAGTTCTTGGACTAAACAGTTCTGTCAATAAACCAACCGCTTCTATGAAAGTTAGCTCGCTGGTTTTCCGAGGCAAAATGAAATCCACGAATTTCGTATGTTCTGTGGTATTTAGTTTTCTAAGAAGGAGGCGTAGCTTCTTCGCATCACTCCAACTACCGCAGTCAATTTTATATAGGTCTTCATATCTTCGGAAATATTCTTCAAATGTATTATTTTCCGTGTATGAGTAATTATCAATACTGTTCCAAATTGCGTTCTGCGAAAACGTGTCGTCTTTTTCATTTTTTTGGTCACTGCGCGATATTGTTTGTATCAGAAATTCCAATCTTTCATCATACTCCTTTTTGTGTAATAAAACATTTTGGTTCTGTTCTAATAAAAGCTTTTGAAATCTTTCCTCAGTTTGTTGTTGCTGGGAGATTTGGAATTTCGCTAGTTCGGCGATTATAGACTTAATATCTTCCATATTCAACCATTTAGTTTCTGATTTTATTTAGAAAATTAATATTTTCTCATTATCTTATGATTTTATAAGAGTTCTTTTCTTTAAATTAGCGTTTGCTAGGCGCCGTTTTAATTATGAAAAGATTATGAAACTTTTCCTTTTCTCTATATACGCATATATTCACTTATTTTTTATTTTTTTATTTTGAAAATTAATATTTTCTCGTTATTTAATGAATTTACAAGAAGTTCTTTTCTTTAAATTAGCGCTGGCAAGACGCCCTTTTAGTTATGAAAAGATTATGTAATGTTCTTTTCTTATACACGTTTTAAATTTTAACGAAGAGAAAAAAAAAATCTGTTTCACAATTAATTCTTTCTGCATTTTAAAATATTTCAGTACAAGTCGGAAAAGAGAGAGAGAAAATAAAACTGACCTTTTTTTATTTTTTATCGTGCGTCTTTTTTTTTATATGGAGTAGCGCACGTGTGATTCATTTCATGTTTTGTTTCTTTTATCTGGTTTCTTAAAATGAAGCACATGGTGTCGGTTTCATTTTTTTTTTTGTGTGCTCGTCAAAAAAAATTCGCTGTGACGTTCGTCTCAAAAAAACAATGCTCGCTTCCTTCGTGTTCGGTATTCTTTTTTTTTTTTTTTTTTTTTTGTTAGTTTTCCAAACCAGAGAAAAAAAACGCGCATTCAATTTCAGTTGTTTTTTTTGTTTTTGTTTTTTTAACTAGTTTTCCCAAACTAGAGGAAACGCGCACTTAATTTCAAGCTGTTTTCTTTTTTTCGATAAGCAGTTTTCAAAATTAGAGCACAACATGTCCATTTCAGTTTTCTTTTTCTTAAAAAAAAACAATTTTCTCGCACTTAAGAATTCAACGTGTTTTTTTGTTTCAGTTGAGTTCCCTTTTCTTCTCTCGACCGTTTGGCAAAAACCTTTGTTTTTTCATGCGTGCGGCTTCCTGCATTAACCGTGTGAGTGCATTTTCACGTGGTATTTTCAGTTTTTTGACCCAAGAGTTCGAATTCCTTCGTCACCATTTGTTGTGGACCTAGGTAAGGCCGAATGAATGACACAGGAACACATGGTTTAAATGAACAAAGGTATATATTATATAATAGAAAGAAAGAGATACAAGGAGATGGTGCTCTCAACCGCCATTGCTGGTTTACCGGGGAAGAAGAGAACAAGTGTCACGTGCTTCCCGTATTTATAAGGTGGACGAGTCCATTAGTTCTCCGTAGGTAGGTACGGCACCATAACAGAATATAAATTGTTTTATGTTATTAGTATCGTTTTATATCTACAAAAGATTGTATACTATATATATAAATATGATACTTTGTTACCCCTATGTGAAAGTACATACTTGTATAATACACAATGTACGGATATTTGGTTTGTAAGATTTATGTACTTAAATAAATGAAATTACATATGTATGTAAAAAACGTATTATATGTTCATCATATAGGCCACACAGTGTGCCCAGACTGAGAATTTATTAATTTTGAAATGTTCAATAAAATACTATCCAGGGAGTACAATGCAAAAAAACAGAAGTTAAAATATTAAACAGTTGAAATTTGAGAGCCACTTAAAGTTGGCCTTTTTTGTAAACCGGTCAGTTAATCGTTTTTTCCAGTATTTAAGTAAAATTTCGCCGAAAATGGTCAATTTTCAAACCGTCACTATTTTTTTCAGAAACAAAATGGAAAAATTCTGTTTCCATCTATCTGAAAGCATTTTTTTTATCCCTTTTCTGAATATGTAGAAAGAAAAATCCTTTGATTGCATTCAATTTTGAAAAATTTAACTTGAAGTCGGGTAGGGGTGAATTATTCAGAACACATAATTCCCGTCAATTTTCCCCAAATTTTTCAGAAAAATCATAATTTTTGCAAACGTTCTCATAATTTCTCACTGTGGGGACCTGGTGTACTACAAAATAGATTTTATACACATTATCATTAAAAAGAGACCAATCAAAAGGTATTAAGGAGTCAAACACAGTATTTTCTCGAAAATTCTTTATTTTTCAAGGAAAATTGAAATTTTTTTGGTATTTAAGTAAAATTTTGCTAGAAAATGTTCAATGAACGAACAAACAAAAGTAAACTTGTCAATAATACAATAAATCTATTTGAGCTTGTTCCATAGTTGAAGCAGTCGATTTGGTATGTTTGATTGACCTTGCTGTGTGTCAAGTTTCATCACAAATATTACAGTAAGGTCGGGGGCGTCGTGAAGCGATTTCAGGGTGAGACATTATTAACATTCGTCGAAGTATATCATGCATATTGTCCTTGATGGACAGTTGCCGAGACAATGCAGCTGAACCACTTAGGAAAGACCGAACGTGCTTGTTCCAAGACTCTACTGGACTCTCACTCCATTTTGCAATCGAATTACTGTTACCACTTGAACTATGGGCACACATTTGATGGTAGCTCGGGATTATCATAATCCATGGTTTAGCCTTCTCATTGACGAAGGCAATTCTGAGATGAAGCATTATCTCGATGGCCAAGGTTTTCAATGCTTCCACATGCACACATTTGTTTGTGACAGACTGGGTGATAGTCAGGATGATGTTGGTGTTACTCATGAACGTTTCAAAATTTTCACGATCGACGCTGTTACGGATGAGAGAACATCTGTAAAAGCGATTTTGAGGACTGAAAAATCTGTTGCAAAGCAGACCATTATTTGTATTTCCTCCACTCGCACATGGTACATCCATTAACATACCGGTGATTTTTCGGATTGCATCGATACATTCTTTTTTCGCATTGTTGAGGATCCGCATAATATCCAAAGTTATTCATTCCATCCTCCCTTCAGTACTTCTGTCCACAGAACAATCAATACAGTATCTTTTGAGCAAAGTCCAATGAGCGTAATTTGAAGTGAAGAACAGAGAAACAATGCAAGTCTGCCTTGTTAATACGCTTCAAACGAGCTATTCCAATATATACATTTATACTTAATACATTTAAACTTTTATACTTTTGTACTTTTATAGCACCTTGTAAGTTAATGCTTTTAACTTTATGTATTCTCTATATTTGATAAACCAATTGATTCTTGAATTTTGTCATTTTTACTAGAAGCGACTTGCTGGTATGTTTCAAATGAGCCATCAAGCAGTGTCGGAAAATCAATTTATGTCTAGATTAAGTCTAAAAAGGTGTATTTGGCCCAAAATGACCAAATATGGTAATTTGGGCCCAGGCCCCCCAAAATTGAAGTTCTGTTTGTTCTTTTTTCACCAGAAGCGACTTGCTAATATGCTTCCAACAAGACCTCAACCACTATCAGAAGATCATTTCATGTCTAAATTATGTCAAAAAATGGTATTTTTGGTCCAAAATGCCCTAAATTGGTAGTTTGGGCTCAGACGCCAAAAAATTGAATTTTTTAAATCTTTTTTTATCTATCACCAAGAGTATTCCATTCCGCTTCTAACGAGCCATCAACCACTACCAGACGATCATTTTAAACCAAAATATGCCCCAAACAGTGACTCCAAAAAATTGAAATATTTAGAATTTTTCTTTTTCTATCACCAACAGAATTCCATTCCGCTTCTAACGAGCTCTCAACCACTATTGGACGATCATTTTTAGTCAAGATATTTAATTTATTCCCATATTTGGCATTCTGGGCACAATGTGCCCCCCCCCCACTTTTTAGGAGCACCCCCCCCCCCACACACACACACTTTTATAACTGTCCCGCCGGCCCTGATTTCATTAACCCTTATTCTCAAGTGGCTTTTAACCTTGATAAGAAGCGACTCATTTGTAAAAAGAATTTTCTTTTTTAGGGGGAGTCGCAATAATGGTGAAAGCATTACCTCATCATCATCATGTATCATGAGTAATTTTCAATATGACGACCGAGAAAATACGACATGGTAAGTACATTAAAAAAATCTTTGTGCTTCTGCTGTTTAGCCCCGACATGTTAGGCCTCTCTTTAAAAAAAATTAGTGCTTGTGAACTGTAGGTCTGAAAAAAACATTTTTTTTATCTTTAAGTTGAGGAGAGTCAAATAAGGGGAGAGAACTCTAGTTTTAAGTTTCAACCCCGATTTATCTGAAAATAGATTTTACTATTGTAATTATTAAAAACTGAAAAATAAAATGATTTTAAAAAATATGATGATTTTGAAAAATAAAATGATTTATTAAAATAAATTATCAAAGAAGAAGGAAAAAAACATGAAAAGGTGTGCTCAGCCGTTTCAATTTCATCTTCCTCACAACATGGACAAAAAGGGTTCATGTCCATACTAATACTGAAGCGTATGCTATTAAAGGGTACCACATTTTGAACCAATTGCCAGGTCAGAGAAAACTCAGTCTTGTTAAGATAACTTTGGCCTGGCGCCAAACTCCACTGAGAGCAAACCTCCTCCTCCGACAATCCAAGTTGCCCCCCAAGTGGATCCAAAGCGGTCCCCACCACTAATTCCCGATATAGTGTTTTCCTAGACCGGGCGAGGTCACTGGACCCCAGCCGCACTCTGAGCACAGTTCGGCATTCATTGAAGAACCGCGATTGGCTTATGACGGCATTCAACGAAGTGGTCAGGGATGAGGTTGGGAAAAGCCTTCTCAACCGCAAGGCTCCACGCGGACTCCTCTGTCAAAGTTCTACTCAGGAATGCTAACCTCTCAGCATATAAATGGCTTGCCAAGTTGGGCATTCCCAAGCCCCCAACATCAGGACGTTGAGTATAGACCTGTCTACAGACTAGCGGCTTCTTCTCATACAAAAGCTAAACAAGCATCCGCGTCAAAGCCGCTAAGCGGTCTGCAGGCAGAGGTAGTACAGCTAATTGGTAAAGGATAAGAGGAAAGACGTATGTGGCGCACACCTCAGCTTGACCTTTAAGGGAAAACCCAAAAAGCCAAATCCTTACAGACGCTTCGACCTTAGACTGTAGTTCAGACCAATTCTTTTCAAGCTGGAGACCTGGTCCAAACCACACGCCGAGGATCTGAACTGGGCCATCAGACCAGTTGAAAAGGCCTGGCAGCGCAGCCGCACCACTCCAGGCAGCCAACCATAGGCCATTGGATTTGCTAAGGTTGACCACGGCCCCTGTAACTTCTTCATACCTTTTGAGTGCCTTAGTTACCTCGACGGCATGAGACGAACATGGTAACATCATCGGCATACGCAGAGACCCTGGCTTCTGCATCACCAGGTAGAGCGATACCCTTGTCTCCCCTCAGCTTGCTAAGGAAAGGCTCTAACGCAAGAATGTAGAGTAGAGGAGACAGTGGACACCCCTGACGTACCGACTGAGAAACAGCAAACGATTCCAATCGCATCCCGTTTACCTGCACCACTGCTGTCAGGCTGCGATACAGCATGGAGATTGATCTGCCGAAGTCAGGTGTAAAACCGGCGGCCTCTAAAACAGATCCCAAGAACCGATGGTCGACCCTATCAAAGGCTTTTGACTGATCTAAATTGATCAGCGCGGCTTCAGTGTCGTTTTCTAGCCCCTTTAAGATCGTGCATATCTGATGCAAGTTGTTCTGAATCGATCTCCCCTTCACAGCATAGTTCTGATCGGGTTCAATCAATTCACCAATAACAGCCTGCAACTGATTGGCAAGAACTCTGGCCAAAATTTTTAAATCTGTGTTTAACAGAGTTATGGGCCTAAAATTATCTAAACCCCCAACATCCCCGCCCTTTTTCTTAAGCAATTTGATCACTTCCCTGGTGACTTGACCAGGGATAGATCCCTGTTCAAACCAGTGGTTAAACACATGCGTCAGAATAGGTACGAAGATGTGCGACAGCCTCAAGAACAATTCATAGGGCAAACCATCAAGTCCCGGAGATTTGTCGTAACCGACCTACTTCAACGCAGCCAGGACCTCACATTCCGTAATGCGCCCATCACAACTAGCCGCTTGGACCGCCTCCAGGCGGGGTGAACCAGCTAAATAGTTTCCAAACTTGTCGACGAGGAGTCTGGACAGTTGGGTGAAGCGATCCGCGAAATGCTCACGAAGACCATCACAAATCTTCCGAGTCGACACAAGGACGTGTCCTCCCGGACTTTAAACTTTACGAATATACCCGTTCGAGTATGCGACGGAGTGAAGCTCTACGCTCTGCACTGTCAACATTCACGCCTTCGTTGGACACTTTTTCTAACCTAGCCCTGACTACTTGACCTTCATACCGCTCATTAGCCGAACGTTTCAGGTTCCCCTTAGCAAAATTTATGCCTAGGGAATCCCCCCCCCCCCCTTCGACCGCCCGGCCCAGCTTATCTTCTAAACGCTTTTCTGCTTCAGCCATATTTAAGGTGAGGCATTGGCTATATTTGACAAAAAAGCACCTAATGTCACATTTAGCGTTAACCCACCATTTACTCCCGGTTACCGCCCCCACTAATCCCTATTGAAAGTTAAGTGTTAGCCTGTCCCAGAAGTCACATATCTCCAGTAAGAAGGTATTTAACTTCCAGTACCCAGCTAACTTATGGGTTCTATTTATTTCCAAACTGGCCACAAGTAATTTGTGGTCAGAATGGCCTAACCAGTGGAACGTGGGACAAAAGATATAATCTACTTTGCCTCTAAGTAAGTACTTGGAGCGGAAGGCCTGCTAGAAAGCCAGGTCCACCACTCCCGCCCCGGGTGATCGGCACAAAATCTGTCGACCAGATAATATTCAGTCACCAGATCAGACAGACTTGTCTCACACATCTAGGCCCACCCACCTCATCTATTTTGGGATCAAGGATGGCATTCCACTATCCCAGTAAGATTAAGCGCTCTGAACCACCGAGGAACCCCTCCAACCCCCGGAAAAAGAGAGCCCTCTCCCGAGCAATATTGGGCGCATAAACCGCGACGATTTGAATTTTCACAGCAATATTGGCCACGACCAGTCTGCCATCAACATCTGCGTGAACAACGTTTACCCTTGCGGACAGGGTGCGTCTTACTAACAAGGAAACTCCCCTAGCGTAACGGTCACCAGATGCTGAAAAGACATCAAAATGTTTTGACAGCAGTCAGTAACGAAGCCACATCTATGTTAAAGGACATGAGGTCCCCCAGTATGAGAGAAGCTTTGCTTAAGCACCTCATACCAAAGTTCGTGGTCATCTGCACTAATCAGTGTCAACCACCGGACTGAAGTCCTTAGGGCTTAGGATGCCACAGGCTTGCCGATATTGCCCATGAGCAAATCGGACGTAAACCGTCTGTCTCGAGTGACACCTTCACATCCAAGGGAAAGGTTAATTTGAAGGCCCGATAAAAACAAGGGTGGACGTAAACGGGGACCCTTCCCTCACACTACCCATCCAGTTGCTTGAGGGAGTCATGCCCTTCTTCCACCAATTTAAGGCCCGGGATTGCCCCCTTAGCGCCATCAACCATTCGCCATAGCGCTTTGGTGTGATTACCTGCTTTATGCCACAGGAATGTTATTATTAAGTGGGTGTCAGGGAAGTTTTTTGAGTTGTTAACTTCCAAACCCCAGACCTTTTCTAGGATAGTGTTTCTATGGCTAGCCTTTATATCCGTGGCTGCATGATGCGGGTCAACCTCGCATATTCGGTCCCCTGGTAAGAAGGGGGATTTTCAGGTTTTAACTTTGTTTGCAGAAGACGCAGACCTGCTGCACACTGAGGCTCTGGCTCAGTATCTTTGGAGAGCGAGAGCGAGAGCTGGATGGAGGAGAGTTTAATAGGGAGGGGATTTCTGCTCAGAGGTAGAGGTAGTGGTTTGGGGTTTTGGGGTCTGAGCAGAATGAATCGTCATTTCTCTTCACGGTAGTGGTTTGGGGTTTGGGGTCTGAGCAGAAGAGATGGTCATCTCTCTTCAGGGTAGTGGTTTGGGGTTTGGGGTCTGAGCAGAAGAGATGGTCATCTCTCTTCAGGGTAGTGGTTTGGTGTTTTGGGGTCTGAGCAGAAGAGATGGTCATCTCTCTTCAGGGTAGTGGTTTGGGGTTTTGGGGTCTGAGCAGAAGACATGGTCATCTCTCTTCAGGGTAGTGGTTTGGGGTTTGGGGTCTGAGCAGAAGAGATGGTCATCTCTCTTCAGGGTAGGGGGTTGGGGCCCATCCTCCTTGACATTTTTACTTCTCTTCTGGCTTTCTTTGATGTCTTTACTCTCTGTCCTTGCCGTCCCGGTTATGTCTTCAACCTCCATGCTGATCAAATCCCCTTCTGAATCAGATTATGAGGGGACCGAAAGCTTCCTCTTCAGAGCCGTTGTTGTCTGCAGCTCCTCGGTGGCTATCGATGAACATTGCGATTCTGAAAGTGGCTGCATCTCTTGCACTTCCAGGGCCTCATCTTTTTGGAGGGGGACTTCTCCGGCTTGTCACCTGCAGGTTTGGCTGGGATGGTTTTCCCACCTTTTACAACCTTACTCCTTCTTGTTGTTATTCGACAATTTTCCCCCTCCGGTCGCTGGTGTAGGAACTGTTGGCACCGTCTTTACTCCCAGGCTTACAGCAGAAGGGGTCTTTGGTGGAAACTTTTTGGGGCAATTCTTTGCCATGTGCCTCTTCTGCTCGCAGTGCCAGCAATATGGCCTCCTGCCCTCCACTATGACATTCATTTCCCAGGAATCGCACTTGAGCAGGGGTGGGATCTTTTCAAAACCATCCCGGTCCAATCTCATGTTTAACTGGTAGTCCCCTACCATGAGGTTACGGAGGCAGGGGGTACGGCTTTACCATCCCCGTACTGGCTCAGCACAGCACCAAACTGTTCTGCACTTAAGTAACAAGGGACCACCGTCCTTCTGCTCAAGTACTTCGACCTGAAAATCGTCGTTTTGTATTTCAGGTCGGTCCTGAACAGTTTCTCTGCTGCTTCAACATTGGGAAGTAGCACATTCCATGTGGTGAACCCTCTGCGGCATAGATATGAAACAGGAACTTTGAGTTTCCACAGAAGGTCCACCATATTATTTCTCGAGACCCCAGTCAGCCCCTTGGTTCTGGTGTCAATGGTGACTAGCGATACTATTCTTTTCGCCAGTCTTGCCTCCACACCTGGTTCTGCTTTTAGAGTACAGGCGTCGGTAAGCTGCTTATATTTCTCATTAAACAGCCGATGGTACTCTTCGGGGTTTAGCTGGGACTGGGCCTCCCACTTTTCTTTAGCTGGAGAGCAGGCAAGAGATGCTGGCGTTGCTGGTGTTAATGTTGCTGCCGGCGGTGTCTTCTGCCTGGGAGGAATAGTTTTGTCAAGACTGTCTGTAGTCTGAGAGAGGGACGGCCAATCCCGAGGGGATTCCACCGGATTGGATATCATTGGGGTGGCCACTTTTGTCCCACCTCTTTTTCTCAAGCCGGTGCCAACTGTTCTAGATACTGGTTCGGATCCAGCAACCCCCTTCTTCCTCGGCCTGGACTGCCTTGCAGTTCTTTTGACTGGGTTGGTCATACAGCTGCTTCTCGCTGATTTGCTGCTGCTGTTGCTGCGGCTACTACTGCTAATCGGCTCTCCAAACAGCTCGTAGTCCATGTTTGTGAGCTGCATCTGAGCGGCTTCCCGGTCGCTAGGATCTGGCGGCTGATCTGAATCGGTGGCTCTTTCCTTCCAGAGCTCCACCAACCTGGTTGGCCTTACTCCTATGAGCAGGCGGGCTGACGGTTAAAGCCCGTTGACCAACTGGTGGGCTGGGGAGTCTATCCCACCGACCCAGATCACTTCTCCCAACCGGACTAAAACCTATGCAGCCGGGGTCAGCAGCATTGAAATCATAAACAGAGCTGCCGCATATGGCGGCAAGCTCCGATCTACTTCCAGTGCAAGGAACTGCACTGGTGGAAATACGCTTAAGGCGTCATGTCCGTGAAGTGAGAGTTGGCCTACTCTGGCCCCCAGATGTTTCTTAGGCATCTCGAAACCAGAGCCCGAGCTAGGAACTAACCCTACACCGGAGCTTGACCCAGTACTCCCCTTTTCCGTTTTTCCCTGCGCAATGGCGAAAGGACAAAATGTTAGTTATTTTTTTAGGGAGAAAAAAATAAATAAATAACCAGTTCTGAGCCTGGCAGAATTGGAAGAACGTCTGCTAGATTTTACTCTAGCTGTTCAACCAAATCCGGCCAGCTGCTTAGGTTGGACCTGGGCTCAGAACGAACCTGCAAAAAACATAAAAATAAATATTAATGCCCAAGAGGAGTGATCACCCAAAAGGGGTGAGAAGAAACAATATTGCCCAAAATGGGCTTGCCTAGGGGACAGAGAAAGTCTCCAGTCAAAAAGGGGCACAAGAGGCCGAGTTGCTAGTCGCACCCAAAAAACAATGCAAACGTAAAAATTTTGAGGGACGATGCGGTCGAGACTGGTAATAGAGACTGCGACAAAGAGGAGTGTGCATCATAAGTGGAAGCCACACATGCATACGAACATGAAGAAGACGGTTACATTTCTCCTTGCAGACAAAACCACTTCTTCCTTCATCTAGAACGTTCTTGGACCCTTTAAACTCTTATTCATCGTTAAAACTCTATTCTGCATTGTCTTAACAAGTTGTCAGTTAAAAGTAATAATTTTTGTATGAATAGACTTTGTCATTCTTTCTTTATATAATGTACTATCTTCAACATTGGTGACCCCGACGTGCAGTCTTTTCAACACTGGTGACCCCGCCGAACTCAACATTCGCAATAAAAAGTTTTTCGACAGCAGGATTTTCCCCATATTAAAAGGTAAATTCTTATTTTATTCACATAAATTATTTAGAGTGAAATGGATTTCGGTAGGGTTTTTGCAGTATTCTCAAACAACTTAGTGTTATTTAAAACTATGTTTTATATATATATATATATATATAATAATAATAATAAAAGTTTTTATTTATACAAACATTTTGGCTGCACATAGAGATATGTTTCAACCACAGCTTTGATGAGCTACGATTTACTCAGGCCGGAAAATAAGTGTCTGCTCTTTTCTTTTTTTCAGCCTGAGGAAATCGTAGCTTATCAAAGCTGCGGTTGAAACATATCTTGATGTGTAGCCAAATGTTTGTATAAATAAAACTTTTATTGTATATGAATAGCTCTGTTTATTATTGAGCACTATTATATAAACACAGTAAGGATTCTCCGGATTTTAACCTGTGGATACAAACTTTACCTGATTATTATATATAGTGGTAGGCCTTTGTTGGTCAAGATCAACCATGGGTAATGCCTCCTGAGCCTAGTTGTCCCGGCTGTTTGCTCGGCTGGAGCAAAACTACTTGTGACTGAAGAGACCAATGCGGTAGCAGCATTCTGTCGCAAAGGTCACAAACACGTGTCGTCTCAAGACTGTTGGCATTGATGCTCTCCTTTCTGCATGCGCACTTTTCTGCAACAATGTTCATCAGATTCTCCTCCCCTGCTTTCAAATGTTAGTTCAGGCTACCTTTCTATCTTGAGCGGTCATCTGCAATGCTCTCCCAAGACCCAATGTTGATCGCCTTCATGTCGCGCCTCACAACATCTTTGTATCGGAGTTGGGGACGGCCAGTGAACATCTTCCCAGATGCCAGTTCTCCATACAGAGTGTCTTTTGAAATGTGCCCATCCTCTATGCGGTGAACATGGCCCAACCAGCGTAGTCTGCATTGCCTGAGGAGGGTGAACATGCTGGAAAAGTGTGTGCAGGATAGGACCTCCGTGTTGGACACCTTATCCTGCCAAGATATGCTAAGGATGCAGCGGAGGCCTCGCAGGTGAAAGGTGTTGAGTTGCCGCTCCTGTCTGGCATAAGTGGTCCATGACTTGCCCTCGTACAGCAATGTGCTTATAATGCAGGCATTGCACACTGCCATCTTTGTCTTCCACTGTAAGCTTGTGGTTCTTCCACACTCTGGATGTGAGGCGAGCAAGTGTTGTAACTGCTTTCCCGATCCTCTTGTCAATTTCAGTGTCAATGGAGAGGTTGCTGGTTATGGTGGAGCCAAGGTGAACCACATCAAGTTCATAATCATCAACAGTGACGGCAGGTGGTACGTCGGTGTCTTGCCCTAGGACATTTGACTTATTCAGGCTGATGGTAAGCCCAAAATCTTTGCAGGCCTGTGAGAAGTGGTCTATCAGTGTAACTGCTGCATTATCAGCAAACAGCATGTCTCTGATGAGAACTTCACATACCTTTGTTTTGGCTCTGAAGTGGGCAAGGTTGAATATCCTGTCGTCTAATCTGGTATGCAGATAGATTCCCTCAGTTGCAGATCCAAAAGCATGCTTCAAGAGGACGGTAAAGAAGATCCCAAAGTGTGTTAGATCAAGACCACACCCTTGTTTGACTCTGCTGCAGATATTGAAGGGGTTGGAGGAGTTCCCGCAGAACTGGACTATCTATTATGCACTGCAGCTTTGGTGGACAGCCAATCTTCGAGAGGATCTTGAACAGGCCGTTTTCTGATGTCATCATACACTGATGTTGCTAGTATTGGCGGCTATCTGGATTTCTTCGTAATACCAGACTGGTTGAATCGCTGGGGAGAGAAGATTACTTATTTTTTCGCTCTGCTGGCAAGATGCGACCGGGATTCAGTCTTGTTTTGCTCAGTTCGGATTTAATGGGTTTTCTAATTGAACAACGAACTTTGATTTGATTTGGGTTGCGCATATCAGGATTTTGGAATTTTAATTGAACTTTCTATATTATTTGATTTATTTATCATTAACATTGAATATTGACACATTTCGAGACTGGATAACTTTGTCAGCTCCTTCAATTTCACGTATATGGACTGTTGTTTATAACTTGGAGTAATGTCTTTCCTGATTATGTTTCTCAATTTGTATGACCTGGATGCATTGTATGGATTCAACAAAAAGTATGTTTTTGGGTTGATATGTTTGATGTTATGTATTTTTATGTATTTGTGTATATAATTTTATATATTTTCAAAGTGTAATTTTATTACCTGTAGTAGTATAACTGCGGTAATGGTCCTCTGAAGAGAAGAATTATCTTTGAAAACTCATGAGCTAAGAACTTAAGGATACTTTGCTTTAACTTTGAATTCTAATAAAATTTGATTGACACCTTATTTTATTACTTCATTTTATATTATAATATTAATGCTCTATCCAGTATATTGAGCTTCAGTTTTTATCCGGATGTTTCACTAATTATAAGATATTAGTTGACGCTTATATCTTTTGTTGGATTGCTTTATATATATATATATATATATATATATATATATATATATATATATATATATATATATATATAGTACATGTATTGTATTAGTTTCTGTAGATGTAAATCCGTTGAAACTCAAGTGTTTATAAAAAGTGCTCAATAACAAGTACAGCTGTTTATAAGTATACATTTTTATTTATACAAACACGAATGTTTGTATAAATAAAAATTTATACTTATATATATATATATATATATAATAATAATAATAATAATAATCATCATCATCATCATCATCATCATCCTCCTCCTCCTCCAGGCAAGGTAAACATCCACAGGATAGTAATCCAAAGAATTTCAACCGGGCTTATAAAATAGATATCTACAAAATCTGTGACACTGGCATGTCATGTTATCGGAGAGAGAGAGAGAGAGAGAGAGAGAGAGAGAAAGAGAGAGAGAGATCAAAAAAATTTATAGCTGTTCCGTCTGCGAGACATGTTAAATTATCGTTTACTTGTAAAAAAATGATCTCCATGTTAAAGTTCTAGTTTCGAAAATAGTAAATGTCATTCAGTTATCTCCGTTTCGCCCCCCCTCCCGCTCCTACTTCGATTTCCCGCAAAACAAAATCATTATTGCAAAGGGGAAAGTCGAAAAGGGAAATAACTGAATATTATTTCCTCTTTCTGAAACTACAACTTTGACATGGACGCCATCATGAAAATAACTGTTTTAATCTAATTCGTTTTGCTAAAAAATTGTTGGTGCTACGGTACGAAACGGGTACCCAGATTTTTCGTCTGCAAACAGGAAGTCGCGTCATATTAAAGCACCGCTTTTTTTTTCCCCTTTCCAAAAAAGTTCCTGTCAACCGAGAATGTCGCAGAATTGGTATTTTGACCCCCCCCACCCCCACTCCCGGATTTTTGTCTACTTTCGGTTTTTTTTTTGTATTTAATTTTTGTTTATTTGTTATTAAACAAATAAACAAAAATTAATGAATGAAAAATAAAAAAAATTCCTCCCGACTAACTCTACCTGTTGGGGGGGGGGGGGCAGGAGAACACATTGATTTAGTAACTTATTTTGCAACATGGACATATCAACCAAGGAAAAAAAATCACATTCCGTCGTTCAAAAACATTATTTCGTTGCTAAAAAACATTGTTTATTTTTTAATATATTACTTATTATTCTCAAAAAGGGGGGAAAAATCACATTCCACGTTGCTCAAAATATATCACTTGTTTCTTTAAAAAAAAAAAAGATTTATTCTATTTTGTTTATTTTTTTAACAAATTACTTGTTTCATGAAAAAAGGATGGTGCTTCTGCAGAGACGGGGGCCACTGTTTCGATTGATGGCAGCGGAAACTGCCGACTCCTCTTCGGGAGAAATCGTGCGAAAACGTGAGCGACGAAAAGAAATTTGATTTTGGGGAAGATAACTGTTGAATTGACAAGTGAGGATAAGTTAAAATTATGAACATTTATTTATTGAAACAAATTAAACATTATGTACAGCAAATAAATAAATAGAACTTTGATAAACATTTGAAATTTAACAAAAAACGAATTAAATACATCTTTTATAAACATTATGTACATCAAATAAATAGCAAACTTTTTATTGAAATAAGAAAAACGTAATAAGTAAAACTAAGTAAAACTTTGGGTAAAAACGTATTGTAGTATCCATATGGAAAAAGGGTTGAAGAAAGTGTCTACGGATGCCTGAAAGTGATACAACAATTTTTTTAATTCATATTAATTTCACACTTTTCTTTTTTTCATATTAATTTCAGACTTTTCATTTTTTCATATTAATTTCAGACTTTTCTTTCATCATATTCTAATAATTAACATAATACAGACTATTTGAAAGATAAGCTATTTGATTGTTTTCAAAACTTTAAAATAAATTTCATTGAAGAAAATAAACAAAATAGAATAATCTTCGGGCATCTTTTACGAGACTCAGCAGAGTAAAAACGCTAAAAAAACAAATTTACAACAAATAAAAGTAACTGTAAGCTGTAAAAGTTAGTTTCAAACTTGCATGTGCTATTTGTTCGTATTTTAAACCCGTTTGAAGTGCTATTTATTAGAAATCAATAGTTTTTTCACCGCAAGTTGGGAAAAAAACATGGCCGAATTGGGGGGGATTACTAACGAATGCACTAGGAGCGACCATAGGCACATGTTCGTTTTTAACCACTGTCCATTTTTCACAACTTTTTACTGACCATTTTTCTTTTCTTTTTTCGGTGTACACTTATCTATCAGGCTGCTAGAGAATTCCGGCGTTTTTGGAATTTTTTTTCAAATATTTTACATTTTAGAAGGGGGGATCAGTTTCCAATGTTAATTCAACGTAGACTGATCCCCCTCTTTTTGACCATCTCAATTAAAAAAATTTTTTTTTTCGGTGTACGATTACCTGTCATGTCAATAGAGAATTCCGGGGGTTTTGGAAATAAATTTAAAAAAATTGTGATTTTAAGACGAGGGATCAGTTTTCAATGTAAATTCAACGTGGACTGATCCCCCTCTTTTTAACCATCTCAAATTTTAAAAATTCTTCTTCTGCTTACAATTACCTATCATGTCGCGAGAGAATTCCGGCGTTTTTGGAAAGAAATTAAAAAAAAATGAGATTTTAAGACGTAAAAAGTTGTGAAAAACGAACTATGGTAAAAGACGAACAAGACTGATCTCCCGTCTTAAAATCTCAATTTTTAAAAATTTCTTTCCAAAAACGCCGGAATTCTCTCGTGACATGATAGGTAATTGTAAGCAGAAGAATAATTTTTAAAATTTGAGATGGTTAAAAAGAGGGGGATCAGTCCACGTTGAATTTACATTGAAAACTGATCCTCCGTCTTAAAATCACAATTTTTTAAAATTTATTTCCAAAAACCCGGAATTCTCTATTGACATGACAGGTAATCGCACACCGAAAAAGATTTTTTAAAAAATTGAGATGGTCAAAAAGAGGGGGATCAGTCTACGTTGAATTAACATTGGAAACTGATCCCCCCTCCTAAAATGTAAAATATTTGAAAAAAAATTCCCAAAACGCCGGAATTCTCTAGCAGCCTGATAGATAAGTGTACACCGAAAAAAGAAAAGAAAAATGGTCAGTAAAAAGTTGTGAAATACGGACAGTGGTTAAAGACGAACATGTGCCGCGACCATATTTATTTTTGTGAAAACGGTGGGAAAAAAACAAGAATTTTTTTTTTTTTTACATCTAATGAAAACCCATTTATAATAGGTAAAAATAAAAACAAATTACATAGGTAAGTAGGAAAATATCTATTCTCGTCGTAGGTCAACTTCACTTGTTGCAAATTTATGTTTTTAAACCCTTTCTCGTTCTTTTTTTGGACTCCGTTCGCGCCTCTTCTTTTTTTTTCAAGAAATAATGTTTCTGAGCACCGGAATGTGTGTGTGTTTTTTTTGTTTTTTTAAAAAAATATTTAGTGAAAATAATGTTTTTTGGGAGGGTTAGGGTTACGGTTAGGGTTTAGGGAAATGCCCTAACCTTAAGAAAAAAGTTTGATTCCGGAAGTTACTGGATTTCCAAGAAAAAAGGTTTTGACTATTATTACAAAAAAAAAGGTTTTGAAAACAATAAAATAAAAACAAATAAATTATTTTTCAAATAGTCTGTATTATGTTAATTATTTGAAAGAAAAGTCTGAAATTAATATGACAAAAAGGAAAGTCTGAAATTAATATGACAAAAAAAATTGTTGTATCACTTTCAGGCATCCGTAGACACTTTCTTCAACCCTTTTTCGATATGGATACTACAATACGTTTTTACCAAACTTTGATTAAAAAAAAAAAAAGTAAACAATTGACTGAACGATAAATGTGGAAAAAAAAACAAGTTTTTTACAGGGTATTGACTGAATGATAAATGTGAGGGAAAAAAGTTTTAAACAGAGTACAATTCTGCGATCAGTTCAAAAATACTTCCAACTGAAATTAAATTATGCGCTGAAAAAACTCAACAATTTTGCAATTATCCCCGAGTAAATGCAAGAACTCTTAACCGGTTTACGTCCATTTAGTGAAAAAGTAATTAACCCAATATTAGTTATCCCCCCAAAATCAAATTTCTTTCCGTCGATCACGATTTCTCCCGAAGAGGAGTCGGCAGTTTCCGCCGCCATCGATCGAAACAGTGGCCCCCGTCTCTGCAGAAGCACCAAAAAGATTCTTTCGTTGCCGGTATTTTTGAAAAAAGTTTTCCGCCCGGTATTTTTGGGGAACCCTAAATAATTTACGTGACTAAAACAGGAATTTACTCATTATAAAACGACATTGTGTCTAACTTTGACCTCGTGAAGCAGCAAGTAAATACGAACTATTTTTGGTGTTTCTTCAGATCACTACCCGAGCTAATTTTGACCCAGTCGTAGAGTTGGGGTTGGGTCAAAGTTAACTCGGGTCCTAATCTTACTAGAATTTTGTTTTTGTTGAAGCTATCATTTAGTTTCGAATTAAAATTTTAATATCTCCTTCTACTCATTTAAAAGCTGAATAACAATATAAATTTAAATTTATACTATATATGTGGAGGGGGGGGGGGGGAAGAGGGATAAAATAAATAAGCAAAAAAAGAAGAAATCTTCCCCCTTTTTATAAAAATGTATTATTTTTTGTACGAAACTAAACTTCCAACTCAGTATCATAATCACACCGGAAGGTGCTTCTCCATTTCACTCTGTTGTGAATATTTTCAAAATTATATACGAGATATTTTATTTTGGAAAAGAAAAACGAAAAAACAATGGATGATGACCAAGAAACTTATAAATTATGGAGGATTCGTAAGACTATCATGCAGGTAAATAAATTATTTGTTCGTTTATTCGTTTTTAATGTTTAAAATTGTTCATTTATTGAAAATTCGGACGGGTTAAGTTTCAGTTCTGTAATTCCGATTCGAAACCACGTGTTTCTGTTTTTACGGTTGACATTTAATGATAATAGATCATTAATTACTATTAAAATCGATTGTTCACCCTCCCAGGCTTTGCCTTCTCACCATTTGAGAAGGGGTTAGTTTATTGCTAATCGCCTGAGGCGCCCCTACCGGGAAATGTCGACGGGGCTGCGCAGGCATTTTTTGTAGGCCAAAGTGGTCATCTTCTTGGGCACTGGCTTTCCAATTCGACCTTGTGCACATCTTGCCGCTGTGGGAGTGAAGTATATATATATATATATATATATATATATATATATATATATAAAGCAAACAAAAAAAAAACGTGAAAACATATTTTCTACTGAATGAAGTACACAGGGTAAGAAGTCGGGGTATCTTTCAGAATGATCAGTACAGTCGCGGACGGGGTCCAAAAAACTAACGAGAACGGGGTTATAAAAATAAATATGCAACAAGTGAGTTTAACCTACGTCGAGAAGAGATATTTGTCTACTTACCCATGATATTTGTTTGTATTTTTACGTACTATAAATGGGGTTTTATTAGATGTAAAAAAAAATTCTTGTTCATTTTTTACTCGTTTTTTTAGACAATATGGCGTCTTACGAGCAAGCGCCATTTTTTTTTTTTTTTTGCAAGTTCGCGTGATAAAACTATTGATTTCTACTAAATAGCAGTTGGAACGGTTTAAAAATACAAACAAATATCACAGGTCAGTTTTAAATTAACTTTTATCGACGACAGTTACTTTTATTTGTTGTATATTTGTTTTTTTGAGCGTTTTCAGCGTACTGATCATTCTGAAAGATACCCAGAAGTCGTATAATTATATGGTAAATTCCTCTTTCAGTCACGTAAAGTGAAATCTTGCTGCTTCTACAGAATTTGAACCGAACCAAATCCACTTTTGTCGAGCTAAAACTTAGGTTAAGGTTAGTTTAGGGTTAGGGTAAAAAAAATGAACGAATAGTTCTGTACAAATTTTGTAGAAGTACCGACATCTTTTTCGACATAACTTTATTTTTTGCTTAAAACCATCTTTTAGTTTAAAAAAAAAGATTAAACACACTTAAGTTACAGCAAGTTTCATCGTACATGTAAAATGTCGAAATGAAAAGTCGCTATCTTTATAAAAATATTTAGAGGCGGTACCCAGAAGGGAGTCTGCAGCTGCTGGGGTTGCAAAAAGAGTTCTCTTTAAGCGACCCACGCCAACAGGGTCTGGTACTAATTAAGAAGCAATCGATCTGGTCTCTATCGAAACCAGAACTGTAACCGATAAATTTATTTATTTATACGTAAAAAAAAAAAAATACATATAAAATGTGGCACAAGGCCGAAAAGGGGGGTGGGTAAAAGGTTCGGTCAATTACTTACTTTTCTTAACCTATTTAACTAACTTAGCTAGTTACATTTATGACCATCATTTACCAAAATACCACATTCATACTATAATCATGCACCATACACCAAAAGAACTTATACTATGACTATCCTACTTCAAAACCCATATATAAATTATATGTAATGGGGGGTTTGGGCGATAAAATTTTATATAAAAAAAAAAAAGATGAAATATATGTACAGTGAAAAACCCATGTTAGTAAAAAGACCCCCCCCCCTTTCTAAAACTGTGGCAGATATGCTGATTTACCAGTCAAAAGCGAAATGAAAGTTGATGCAGGCCCCAATGCTTTATTACTCAACACCTCCTTCGAAAATATCGAAGGGTGACCTGCATCTCTGGCAAATCAAGCTATCTGTCACCTAATTGGGGAGGGGTGGGGCATTATCAAAACTAAATTGGGAGAAAAAAGGGGGGGGGGTCGAGGACAAAAATAAAACGGGGCCCTAATGAAAATCAATCATACACTAGCTAAGTTATGAACTTACATAACTATATAGGGTCACCTTAAGCTAGTCTTAAAAAGGTCGTTATCAATGGTCGTTTCTGCAACTCAATATTCTTTGCCTAAGGCATGTCCAAATACCACTCAATGCCAGCTGCAGTCACTCGACAAACACACGCTATTCTCTCCCATCTTTCACCAAATTCTGCCGGCGGGAGTTTCACCTTCTCACCCCTAATGCGAATCTTGATGAAATATTTGAACATTCGAATAAGGCCGAGAGAAGTGAAGGTCTGCCCGTCGTAGTGCACTTTCAAACGTGTCGACCATATGACACCTCTTGCAATCGCTAGTAAGCTTAGGAAGACAAAACGTCTTTTGCTATCCGTTGCCGGAGCCCAATTGCTACAAACATTAATTGGTTCTAGGTCGAAAGACGTTACGTTCAGAATGCGAACCATGAGACCACCAAGAAACTTGATCAGCGGCACAACGATGCGGCAATAAAAGAAGGCGTGACTCAAAGTCTCGTCTTCGTCACCACATCGGACGCAAGTAGGCGAGTTAGTAAAGCCAGCTGCGTGAAGTCTCTTGCCGACCCAGAGGGCATTTCTTATCATCAGCCAGGCCAAGGAAGCTTCGTCATTATCGAAACACCTTAACCCAGGCGCCCACGGCCAGATTGAGCGTAGCTCCCCCTTCGTCAAACCGAGCCCCTCAATCCTATCATCTTGAACAGATCCCGGCACTATAACCCGATATAATGCCTTTTGGGATAACAACTGGGTGTCAGAGAGGCTTTCTTTCACCCGTAAAAGGAACTTCAAGGCACGTCAACACTCGCGATAAAAGGAGCACTCGCCTCGGGGCAACCTGTGTGCCTCCCCCTCATCCAAGTGTACACTTTTCAAAGCCGGAAAGGCTTTCTTAGTGTCTTCCTTCCAGAAGACACCTTTTCTCTCACGTTGTGTACACATCCGATCCAGGTAATATAGCCGTAGCGTATGTTGACGAATCTCAACGCTAGGCATACCCAGACCGCCCTCAGAAGGATGCAGATAACAGATCTCGCGACGAACCTTATGGGACCGTCCAAGCCATAAAAACTTGAAGGCCCGCTGCAATTCAAGCAGTGTATCTGACAGGAGTGGAAGCACTGATAGACGATATAGGATGAGTGGATAGATGTGAGAAACACACACTTCCGCTCTCTCCTTTAACGAAAGATTTCTACGGGTCCACAGACCAGCTGCGGCCCGAATCGCTTTCAGTACTTCCGACCAATTTTTCTCCAGCTGGAGATCCGGACCAAACCAGATGCCGAGTAGCTTGCATGGCCTGTCAGTCCAGCTGAAGGGTCCCTGTAGGGATACACCCCTCCAGGCACCGACTTGTCGCAGTTAATTTTTGCCCCTGTTACTGTTTCATACATTCTGATTTCTCTGTCGACGACACTAATCTCGGCACTGCTCGTTACAAGCACTGTTACATCGTCGGCATAGGCGGAGTACTTTAATGTGGTGCAGGCACCTGTCAAAGTAATTCCACGTAGGACCGGATTTACCTTTAGCCTGTGAAGGAAAGGCTCCAACACAAGCACATAGAGCATTGGTGAAAGAGGACAACCCTGACGAATAGATCTGGATAACTCAAAGGGCTTAGATCTCAAACCATTCACCTCCACCAGCGTACCGGGGTTCGTATACAAGAGGCGAATCCAAGAGCGAAACTGGGCGCCAAAACCGGACGAAGACAAAACAGCCTCCAAGTAACGATGGTCCAAATGCTTTGGACTGATCTAAATTGATCAGCGTGGCTTCTGAGTCAACTTTCTCAATGATCAAGCGTAACGCATGCAAGTTATCCTGAATAGTCCTACCCTTTACAGCACAAGTCTGTTCAGGGCTAATAAGACCAGGCAGGACAACCTACAGACGATTTGCTAAAATCTTGGCCAAAATCTTTAACTCTGTATTTAACATTGTTAAGGGCCGAAAATTACCTATCCCATCCCCACCATCTTTGCTCTTGCGTAAAAGCTTCACAATACCTCTGGTTAAGTACTGAGGTATAGACCCGTTCCTAAACCAAGAGTTAAATAAAACTGTCAGCAAGGGTACAAAAATGTGCGACAGCCTCAAATACACTTCGTAGGGCAAACCATCGATCCCTGGAGACCGATCCAGGCCGACATGACCCAAGGCATCCTGAACTTCTTTCTCTTGTATACAACCTTCGCACCTAGCCGCTTCGGTCACCTCCAGGCAAGAAAAGTCTGCTAAATAGGGTTCGAAATGCGCTAATGACAGACCGGGTTCCCTGGTGAAAAGATCTTGAAAATGAGACTGAAACGCCTCCAAAATACCTTCGTTTGTGGTCATGGTACGTCCATCCGGCAATGTGACACGTGCGATATGTCGGACCGTAGCACGTCGCCGTTCCTCTGCACGCAATTCAGGTGCCATATTTGTTGCTTCCTGAGGCCTTCGTTTTAACCTAGCCCTAACTACTGAAACCTGGTTCTCCTTGCTAGCCAAGGTGGCCAGCTTCGCCTTAATTATAATTACGTTAGTGCTATCCACCGGCCGATCTATTCTAGTGTCGCTTTTTCTGCCCTAGATTCTAGGTTGAGTTGTCGGCTAAAGTCGGCAGAAAAGGACCTAATTACTTTCTTAAGTTTCATCCACCTCTTATTCCCAATTATAGCACCCGTCAATTCCCGCAATATTGTTAGTATAAGCTGTTCCCGGTAACCCTTCACGTCGAACAACAACGTGTTAAGTTTCCAGTACCCAGCCATTCTAGGTTTAGGTCTAGCTAAGTTTACACGAACCCGAATAAGTCGGTGATCCGAGTAAACTATATTATGAAAACTTGGACATTCTAATACTCCTATGTCGACTCTCCTAATTAAGAAACGGTCGATATAACTCGAAAGTTGTAACGAACCGGAGCCACGGCGACTAGCTGTCCAAGTCCATACTACTTCCCGGGGCTTCTTATTTCGGAATTTATCGACAAGATCAAACTTATCGAGAAACTCACAAAATGCCTAAGCATCCCGGTGTTGGTTAGTACCCCTAGAAGGATTACCCAAGCGATCTAAATCGGGATCCAGGACCGCATTCCAGTCTCCCGCTAAGATAACTGTCCGAGAAGTATTCATGAACTGCTCGATTCGTCGAAAAAAGGGAGTAAGCTCAGTGTGGCTATTGGGCGCATAAACCCCAATTAATCGAAATGCCTTATCATTTATGGTAATATCCAGAACGCAAAGCCTTCCTTCTGAATCCATGAAGCAAGGGACACACGACGCATCTAAGGTGCGCTTTACTAGCCAGGAAACACCTCTAGAGCGAGAATCGAAGTACGCTGAATAGACACGAAAATCCCTGGTCAGCATACCCAGATAATCACCTGGAATTAAGTGAGTCTCCTGAATACAACATATATCCACTCCAAGTTGCTGAAGGTCCTGTCGAATTTTGCAAGAACCGGCCCTCAGCCCCCGGACATTCACACTAGCTAGATTGAGAGCCATTGTTGTGCCTTAGGGTCGAGTTTCAGAAATGAACATTGATGGGGTCAAAATGCCGACGGCCTTTCCCATAGATTAAGTGCCCATCACAATGTCGATGAGGCCATCATGGAACATCATGCTTTAGGCTTCTGTTCATCAACAACTGCTTTCAGAGAGAAAGGATTTGATGGTTGCGAAGACATTGCCAAATTGTCTATAGTTAATAAGTTTGTGGGGCAATCCTTTTGTGCCAGACCCTATTTGCTTGATTTATCACAGATTCAAACAATTTACTCATGACGCATAGGAGACTGAGTGGTCTGTACTGAGATGCAGAAGACTGATCTCCAGTATTTTTAAATACTGGGCAGACCAATTGTTGATTCTATGCGATCTTACAGTTATCGCATCAGCAGTTGACCTTGCAGGACGAAATCCACATTGCTTGTCATTGCTAGAATAGTAGCACAATAACAGGAATTTTGTCAGGACCAGTTGCCTTGCTGGCATCAAAGTTCTTGATAAGTTTGGCAAGAGCCCGGACTGATATATGTGAGAGTATTTTCAGTCATAGTTGGAAATTCCGGAAGTTGATGGCCCTGATTGCAAGGGGTAAAATTATTTGCAAAAAGTTTGGTTTTTATCAGATGCTGAGATCCCCTTAAGATCATTAATGATGGTTGGAATAGAAGTTTTACATGTGTTCAGTACCTTGTTTATTTATTTTGCCAAACTCCTGCGAATCAAGCTTCTGTTGAGCAATTTGGGCTTTAACAGATTGGCCATGGTTGTTCGCATTTTCGCTAACCCATTTGCGATGGTGGCGGGCTGTTTTAAAGGCAGTTTTGGTTCCAGAACATCTATTTAAAAAAAATTTTTTTGGAAATCGCTCTTGACAAGGCATGAAGCCACTTAATGTAGGGAGCTAAAAAAATACTACTTCAAAGTCAAAAACTAGCTAATGATAAATGTTAGAGGGATAGATTCCGACTGAGAAAACAGTAATTCTTCCCCCTTTGTCAGAAACATCGCTCATGGAATGTGAGGACAAAATAAGGGAAGCAAGAGTTATGAGGCTGCCGAAAGTAAACCCAAGGTCCAAAAGATTAAAATAGTGATTTCTGTGAGCAATCGCAGCAACACACCCAGGAGTGAACCATGCCTGACTGTTTGTTCTTTGTTTGAATTTTTTAGAGGGTATAAAACTCTAAATACCAGCAATTAACCAGTTGGATATATCGGAAGCGATACGGAATACATTCTTTCTTAAAATAGAACACAGAACTTTTTGAGATAAAAGATCTAAATCTGTACTAATCAGCCCTTGAGTATCGATACAGTCTGCAATGGAAAGGGATATCAGAGTTCTCCTTGAGCTTAACTTTGATTTTAATGGAGACAATCGAGTGATCAAAGGTCTCAAAGGAGATCGAACAGTTGATGGGCAAGTTTTCAGGAAAAGCTAATGAAGGCTTGAAAAATGTCCAACAGCATCAGGTTGGTCTGCGAGTGGGTTTCTCAACAATCTGAGTCAGCAAAGGAAGGATCATGACAAAACCTTCCTTCGTAATCAGTCTTGTTGAAGTAGACTAGCCAGTCAACATCGTGTACATTAACATCACCACAGATATAAATGTTAGCGGAAAGGTAATTGGTACTTGTGTAGTTTACAGACCGGGTTGAAATAATAACATTATTTAGCAAGCCATTCCTAACATGGGGAGAAAGGCTTTATTAACTATTCTGTACTTTTCCCTAACAATTTAATAAACAAAAAATACCGTAAAAATTGAATTTCACATGAAAAGTCTATCTAAAAAAATAGCCTGGTCCGTAAACTGCATAAGCACCAGATAATCAGACTGGATCTTGTAAAGTTTTGCAGAGATACTCTGAGTGAAACTCTATCCTTGTGAGGGGAGACATGTTCAGTCTTGAGAGACAATGGATACCCCTTGTAAGGGTGACTGCGCTTGTAATTGTGAAGCAAGGATTGCGCAATTTCCAGCCACACCTCTCCTGAAACGACACTGTTTGATTGCAGTGGCAAGGAGAAGTCCAATGTCGAGTTAAGCGGAGAGCACACACAGCACTTGGTATTCCCAGGTCACCCATCTGGTACTGACCAGGCTCAATGTTGCTTAACTTTCAGTGTCTAACGGGAACCGGTGTTTCAACGTGATTATGCTATATATGATGTAACCTTTTGTTTTTAATGTTAGTTTTATTTATTTATTTACTAAAACATGGTTTAGGTAAAAATCAGTTGTTTGGGAATAATGCTGAAAGCCATTTTACTTTAAAATAATTTAAGTGACTGAAATAGGAATTTACCTAATTGTAATGGCTGAATTGCTAAAGCCCGACAGTTGAACGTACCAGCAGAGCAGACCATCATTGGCAGACTCAAGTTGTCTTGGGAGGACGTAATCAAAAGTGATAGGAGAGCCATGGGTCTGGATTCCGTCGAGCCTCACCAAAGACAAGAATGGAGGGGAAGACTTACATCGAGACTGGACAATCACGCTCCACCCTCACCAGAGGATTAATTGTGGCCTGATTCAACAAATAAACAGGTTCATGATGATAATGTTAAAAATGTTGAAATGTTTATTTGCTCCAAGCAAAATATATTGATCTTTCTGTCATTTTGTTTATAACCATGTTTAAAAAAAAAAAAAAATGGTGAAAGTGCAGAATAGTTAAATAAAGAAATCGTAAAAAAAACCAACAAATAACTTATACCAAACACAGTAGAATTTAATTATCTACTGACCTGTATACTTTTAATGTGCTGAAACTATTAAGTTTTAAAAATTTCAAAATAATAAAATTTTTGCCTAATCAAATTGTGTTTACCTCTACATGGTCCAAATCTTAGTGTTTTTATTGTTACAAGAAAAATCTATTTTGATCTCTACTGTGCTATGAATCATATTAAGAAGATTCAATGTGTTAACTGCTGAAATGTGGTTCTTCTGTGTCATTTTTGTACGTTTTTTTTTTTTTAGAGATAATGGGATTTTGCCCAATGTTTAGGCTGACTTGATCTAATAATTATTGCTTTAATAATGTTGGATGGCCCCCATCCATCCCTCTTTCAAGTCTACACCTATCACCATCCCCTGTTGGCTGACCCCGCTATCTCAATTGTTCTTCATCCACTAACTCAGTCATCCATTCGTTCAACGTGGCCATACCATCAATGTCTCCTGTTCTGCAAACCTCTGCCTATACTGTCCAGATTTAATCTTCCTCTGAGCTCATCAGATCTGAGCCTGTCTTTAAGACCTGTGTTACACATCCATTGTATCATTCTCATTTCTCTCCACGCAATGCATGTCCCCAACCCTCACTGGCCAGGTTTTACTTCCAATTGGCTACCAACATAAATTTGATACCATTGTTTGTTTTCCAAAGATCTGTGTCCACATAAAATTTTTTAGATATAAAAAAAAAAGATATTGATTTGGGATACTGAACAAAAAAAAAAAAAGATCTTGATTTGGGATACTGAAAAAAAAAAAAAGATCTTGATTTGGGATACTGAAAAAAAAAAAAAGATCTTGATTTGGGATACTGAAAAAAAAAAAAAGATCTTGATTTGGGATACTGAAAAAAAAAAAAAAAGATCTTGATTTGGGATACTGAAAAAAAAAAAAAGATCTTGATTTGGGATACTGAAAAAAAAAAAAAGATCTTGATTTGGGATACTGAAAAAAAAAAAAAGATCTTGATTTGGGATACTGAAAAAAAAAAAAAGATCTTGATTTGGGATACTGAAAAAAAAAAAAAGATCTTGATTTGGGATACTGAAAAAAAAAAAAAAAGATCTTGATTTGGGATACTGAAAAAAAAAAAAAGATCTTGATTTGGGATACTGAAAAAAAAAAGATCTTGATTTGGGATACTGAAAAAAAAAAAAAAGATCTTGATTTGGGATACTGAAAAAAAAAAAAAGATCTTGATTTGGGATACTGAAAAAAAAAAAAAGATCTTGATTTGGGATACTGAAAAAAAAAATCTTAATTTGGGATACTGAAAAAAAAAAAAAAGATCTTGATTTGGGATACTGAAAAAAAAAAAAAAATCTTGATTTGGGATACCTACTAAGAGCTAAATCAATCACAGATGTGGAATCAGCACCTTTGATCTGATGTTCTTATCTATATCAGAAGTTTTTGAACCTTCTTTAAAACTCATTAAAAATTAAATATACAGAAAATAAATAAACATAAAAGTAAGCCAAGATTCTTTCTTTTTTAGTCACATCATTGTACGTAGCACACAAGACAACAAATTTTCTAATTCCCACCAAACTTTGAATGGTCATAATTCGGTTGGTAATTGTGCTACCAATTTTTATTTTTTATTTATTTTTTAGTTCACCCCAAGTAAGGCAAGTTGCCACTGTAGACATAAGGGGCTACTAAGAATTAGGGTGAAAGTTTTGGGGGTCGTCTTAAATTGGGAGCTGTGCAGCGAGATCCTTGTTCGCATTAGTTTTAAATTTCTGCATGTCAGTACAGTTGGGGAAACAGGAAGCAGATAGGGAGTTCCAAAGGCTGGCAGCTTGAGGAAAAAAGCTATTGGAGTAGAAGGCTCTCCGGCATTTAGTGACCTCCACAGTGAATGGATGGGATTTTTCTGATTGTCGAGTAGGTCTAGTGTATTTACGTTGAGGGGGCACCAGAGCAGCAAGTTCATTGGAGCACATTCCATTTAAGTACTTGTAAAACAAGCACAAGGATGTAACATTGCGGCGATGGGGCATGAGCTGGAGCTTGGTGGATAGTGAGGGACCTATTAGATTAGCGACTCTTTTTTTGGACCTTGTCAAGGAGGGAGAGACTAGTAGATGGTGCACCAACCCAGATGTGGCAACAATACTCCATGGATGATGGCTTTGTAGAAATATAGGATACTGTCAGGTGTGAGAAGTTTTCTTAGCATGGTAGAGGGAGCCCACTTTCTTTGCAGCAGCCTTGACAATGTCTTCTATGTATTTGTTACAATTCACGTTACCTGTTAGGCCGAGGAGTTTGAACGTTGGACTCTCAGGTAGGGTGTTATTTGCCATGGTAATCGATGGTTGAACCATTGTCTCGGATATGTGCGTGTCCGTTTTACCCACATGACAAGAGTAGAGCGTAGTGTCATCAGCAAATATATCCATCTCAGACACAATGTCATCAGGGAGGTCGTTTATGAAAATTAGGAACAATAAAGGTTCAAGGATCGATCCCTGGGATACACTTGCATTTATGTTGTGTTGTTTGGATGAACGGCCATCAAGGACAACCTGGATCTTTCTTTTGGATAGGAAGGATCTAATTATATCAAATATTCGCCTAGTAATACCATATGAATTAATTTTCATGAGAAGACCTTTATGCCAGATCTTGTCAAAAGTTTTGGATATATCGAGTGCTACTGCCCTAGCTTGACCTGCCTTGTCCAGTGTATAGTATATGCATTCAGAGATGACCGTTAGGATATATGCATAAGACCGTGCTTGCCTAAATCCATACTGATGGTCAGAAAAAAAGTTTAGCATTAACGAGTCGATGGACTATTGCTAGATTGATTAAGGATTCAAAGATTTTAGCGAAGAGTGGGAGTAGACTGAAAGGCCAAGTTCTATCTCCAAAATTCTTGAAGACTGGTACCACAGGCAATTTTCCAGCTATCTGGGAAGCAAGATTCGGCAAGGCATTTGTTGTAGAGTTTGGAGAGGACAGAGTCCAGTTCAGCAGAGCATTTCTTTATTACTATTACTGGTATAAGATCAGGCCCACACGTTTTGGAGGTTCAAGGTTTTTTTTATGATGTCCCGGACATGAGATGGGGTGAGGTCATCAAGTGTGGCTTCAGTTCACAATGGGAAATTTGGGAGAGAGTGGTTTTAAGGCGAAACGCTTGGCAAGTATTTCAGCTTTATCAGTTGCCATGCAAACAACATCATTGTGGTTGGATAGCGGGAGAATTGTTGATTTACCACCTTATCGGAGATTTTCCAGAAATCGCGAATACTTTGTTTCTGTGACTGAATGCATTTTCTGATCATGTATGTATACCTTCTCTCTGCTTCATCTATTACATTCTTACAATGATTTTTTGCCCCTATAAGTTTCTGTCTATTTGTAGTTGATTTGTTGCGGTTGAATTGTCAGAATGCTTGCTGCCTTTTATGCAATAGCAGCTGCACAGTTCGACGTGAACCATTGTGGAGAGTGAGGCTTGCTGAAGAATTTTCGCATGGGGACATGTGCTTCAATGCCAGCTTTGACCCATTCGGTTACCTCATTTTCGCACTGATCAGTAGGGAGACAAAAAAAAGTTTCACTCCATGGGGCATCTCTGATGGATTCCCAATCAGCCCGCTTATAGTATCTCGTCGTTTTGAGCAACAGCTTATCAGCTTTGGGACGAGATTTTAGGTTGATATCAATCATTACCACAAGATGATCAACGTTCCTGAGCGGGCTATGTGAGGCTTGCTGATCCACACAATGTTTTGCAAAGATCTATGTGTCCGTATTAAAAGTTTTTAGATATAATGGAAATAAAATTTTGGTTTGGGATACCTAATCCAAGAGCAAATTCTTATGTTATTTTCCAAGGGTCTACGATGTGACATATGAAGTTAAGGTGACCTTGCAATTATCAAATTAGTTGGCTAATTTTGGAATATAACAAGGTGACAGAACCCCCCCCCCCCCCCCCCCGAGAATTTTGAGAGATTAATTACTCAAGGATGTTAGATCTCTGCTTTTTAGCGGAATTCCGCATCTTTTTTTTTTTTTTTTTTGTAATTCAGAAAAGGCTGGATTTCCGCTAAAATCTACCATTTTTTCTTTTTAAATAAGAACTCTGATTTCTGTCTCGACTCGATTTTATTTCTATTTCTCGCTTGAAAGTTGGAAAATGGGAGGGCGTAGGCCCCGAGGTTAAGAAATTCATCTCGATTTCAGATTTTTTTGCCATTGGCCACTTTACATCTGTGTATACTAGTATACGATTCCACTTTTATATTTGGAGATCCATGACGAGTACGATGAGAGAAAGAATTCGATTATTTTTCACACAAATTATTGCTTTGTATTTCTAAGTTAAGTCCCACTAGGGAAAATATTGTTTTCAGATAAGGTTGTCTGGTTTTGCAGCTGGGACGGCAGAAGGGAAGTCAGAGGTCAACCCTAGCTAATGAGCTGTCATGAATTGAAAGATGTCAAACTGAGGTGGGTTAGTGCAGAGCCGAACTGGAACGGAGACATGATGAGAACATGGGAAGATGCACTTCAATGAAGCATGGTCTGGGTTACGGCCGATGCGTCGAGAGATGGAGTCACATAAGTGGCAAGGAAACTCCAGCCCTAGAGGCTGACTTCTGTGAGTAAGTGGCCAATGGAATTGCTTACTGGATGAAGCAAGTGGAATTTGGTCGGACAACGCCAAGTTACCTTGCCTGATGTCTAAGGTGTGACAATCGCGGATTTATTTAGCTTTTTGAGTTGAGACAGTTAAAGTTCTCAGATGTTGAGAAGTTTGGGAAAACTGCTACCCCCCTTCCCCTTTAAGAAAATTTCATTTTTTGCCCAGAGAAGCAACGTTTTTCAAACTGAGTGTCCATTAACTTAGCGAGTCGACGTGGGAACCCTAAACCCTATTTTTTTTTCTTGTTATTTAGATTTGCCATGATCGTGGCTACCTTGTGACCCAGGATGAATTGGATCAAACTTTAGATGAATTTAGAGAACAATTTGGTGACCGACCGAGGTAAGTAAATAACCCCATCAGTAAGTTCAAGCACCAAATGATAACAATGGGCAGAAATATCTTTTAAAACTCGTCTAACTACAACCACTTTCCAAGAACTTCCCATCTGTGGAACACAGTACCATGGGGCTGCTTCCCAACTTAAATACTTAAATTGGCTTTTGATCAAAATTGGAATAAGGATTCTAGACATAAGGTTTAGTAGCATTATATCTTGTTTTTAATCTTCATAGTGTGACATAAAAGTGGTGCAAAACTGTTCTGTACATGGAATTAATTTTATTATTCTAGTATATAATATATATATATTTATATATATATAATTATCCGATTTATTTTTAACAGACCTTTGATTCATCCTCTATAAGAGGGTGTGGCCTGTCAGTCTTGATTAAAGTCTTCCTCTCTAGGCTTGGCGGTCGCGAGGGTCAAAGTTCGCAATCCCCCAGGGCCGCACGATCACATTTACACAGCTCATCCCAAGAGAGCTTTAGTCTTCCAGCCTGCCGACTTGATGCGATGGACATGTCTCTGGTCTGGGAAATCTAGCTGGAGCTTCACTCGACATGGCCAAGCCATCTCGTCCTGTTCAGCTTAAGGACATCAGATATTTCTTGTATACCAAGCTTAGAGAGAAGAGTCTTGAGGTGAGTGTCGTCTTCTTGGATGACATGGCAGATCCATCTAATCATGGCTCTTTCGTTGCACTGCAGTCTCTTGAGAGTGTTCACCGATACAAGCCATGTTTAGGAGCCATAAAGCATGACACTCCTCACACAACTGGTGTACACCTGTCCTCTAGTTGTGATTGCCAGATGCTTATTTGTCAAGATGGGCAGGAGTTCTCTAAAGCCCTTCCACGCAGATTCGCATCGAGTAATGCCACCATCGGCTGAACGGGAGTCACCCAGGTAGAAGAATTCAGCTTCCAGTTTGCTATCCCCAATCGTGACCTTTCACTGGCCTACCATCGATTGGTCTAGCTGTGCCCATATATATATATATATAATACAGACAATTGTGTGTTGACGGCTCAGTTGATTCTGGAGTAGTGGATCCATATGTAATCTATTGTCACATTGATGCCAAGCTCCTTTTCGTTATGTTGAAACAGTTGCAAACAACGTTCTGAATTGTCAACACGTTGTTTGTTATCGACTGAGCAAACGTGTCACCTACTTTGAACACAGCTTTTTCCTTGACACATTTTCATGCAAAACGGTGAATACACTGCCTTCTGATATCTTCACTCCCTTTGCTTAGCATTCCCAGTTGCCTTTTTTAAATTATAGATTATTGTTATTTAATCACATTCGTTATAAAGACCTCAGTTAATGGAGTTCAAATCTGTTTGAATTATGCAAATATCCTCAGTGGTTCAGAAGTTATGAGAATTTAAAGCTCTGAAATTTGGGATTCAAAATTAATATCATTATATGGAAAAATTACTTGAATTCACGGACCAATTCAAAATAAGAAATTAAGTAATTTCTTCACCGTTTTAATTATGCAAATATCTCTAGTTATGAGAATTTTCAAAACAAATGAACGTGTAAAAATAAGTTTCAAAAAAATAATTCATGTATTTGGATTGCTCTCATCTTCAGTGTTCTCATGTTTTGGCTGATATAACCTTCGACCTGCTTTAGGTGTATTTTGACAATGGCTGTTATTGGTGAACAGTGGAAAAAATGTTTTTTTTTTTTTCTCACGCACCATTGTTGTTAAAATTTCAAAATCTGTGATGTACTTTCGACCATCGTCGTTAAAATTTCAAAATCTGTGATGTACTTATAAAACGGGAAAGAGCGTGGCGTAGTTTTCATTTCTTCATTAACTCACGTCCGTACTGATTTGGTATTAAATTTTTTTAAAACGTTGTGAGAACACCACCCAAGATGAGAGCAATAGTCCGAACAATCCAAATACATATGAATCTTCATCTCAAAAACAAAAATTAAAAAAACTTTTTAAAAATCATATTTTGCATTTACAGCTGTTCGAAGCAAGATACTGTTTTAACTCGCGGTAAAAAATAATTCAATGGATAAAAGCACATGTTACATATTTAGAAAGATAATTTTCTTTTCAACCATATACATATCTTTAAGATTTGACTAGAAAAGTTATTTTCTTTTCAGCCATATACATATCTTTGATTTGACTAGAAAAGTTATTTTCTTTTCAACCATATACATATCTTTAAGATTTGACTAGAAAAGTTATTTTCTTTTCAACCATATACATATCTTTAAGATTTGACTAGAAAAGTTATTTTCTTTTCAACCATATACATATCTTTAAGATTTGACTAGAAAAGTTATTTTCTTTTCAGCCATATACATATCTTTAAGATTTGACTAGAAAAGTTATTTTCTTTTCAACCATATACATATCTTTAAGATTTGACTAGAAAAGTTATTTTCTTTTCGACCATATACATATCTTTAAGATTTGACTAGAAATATGCAAGAAAATACAAGTTGAATGGATTAGGTGCAAATCTGTAAATGTCGCATCATAATGGACAATTAGTTGGGAATGTTACTCTGTTTCTTCACACGACTTCAATTTATGATCGGCCTAAACGAATTTGTGGATTTTTTTAATGTTTTCCGTGACAATTGCTGAATTTGAGTGACCTAAGCGTTCAGCAATACAACTGCGTTTAAAGTCACCCTACCACCTTTTAACCGGAGTCCAAATCACACATATCAAGCTATTGCTTTGCTTGAACAGTACTATTTCCTATCAGAAAGCAATATTTTATCAACACGCGAAATTCAGATTTTTTCATTGTTTTGAAAATTTGCAACTGTAGCTTCACTTAAATAACTGTAATTTGTAAACTAATAATCCGATTGGGCTGAAATTTTGACACATACCATTTGAATGTGGGTACTTTATAAAAATCATATGGATTTTTTTTTATTAGTGGCATCATCTAAATGTCAAACCTGGCACTTTACTTATTGAATGATGTGTTATATATATTGAGATTTTTTTATCATTAGGGGGAGGCAAGTCTGCCCAGTTCCACCCCAAAGAGTGACTACTATCGCTTTTGCTACATAATTTCTTACGTTATTTTTGGAGAAGCCGCGTTACCACTATTATATTGCATTCAATGTCTCCCCCCAAATCTCCAATTTCCACTCTAATTTAAATATATATATTATATATAAGTAAGCAAAATTCATTTATATTCCAAAAGCCAAGGTTTTATTTTCAAAGCAGATACATTTTAGTGCAAATCATTTTACAAATTATTTCATTTAAAGTAAACAAACCAATATTATTATGTTAATATTAGAGCTGTCCACCTCACGCTCATCAAAAAATACATGAAAAGTTCTTAATTTGAAAAATTATACAATGTAGTATGACATGATAGACAAACGTTCAAAATGAAACTTTTAACTGACGTTCGACCCTCAGAGTTCCGCCATCTTGAAACCACAATTCAGATTTAGCAACATAAATCACGTAACTTATTCCAGCAATTTTAATTTAGTTTTATTCTACAAGTGATGTTTATTGTTATCTATAAAATACTTAAATTAACTCAAAGAGGTTCTCCCATCTTACCCCTACCCTAATAATCTTAATCCGGCAAGTGAATGTAATAATCTATATTAGAGTGTATTCAATTTATAGCCTTATACCTCCCTATCTACATTTAAGTAGCGTTCATATTAGACACTAGCTGTTTCCAGGTTCCTAAAACCATCCCTTAGTTATCTAAATTGCCGACTATACACTATTTCACTTCTACTAGAGTCCAGCCTCGGATGACCCCTTTATATTTTACTTATGATCTACCCTTCCGTCGATTGCTTATACATAGGATTCATTCAACCTATGCCGCTCTCCCTATTTATGCTGTATATAATCTCATCCATATTTAGTATCTGATGATCCCCGATTATTTTTGTTCTTTATCTACTCTTAGGCTTTCAGTTTATTTTACCTACCTTATCTTAAATGTTCCCTATACTGTTAATAATTCTCTAATTTACGTTGATGGGGAAATTATACCTCAGGTATCTATGCAGGTCTGGGACGAGAGAGAATATATGCGGTTCTATGCAAACAATTTTGAACCACCTCATGTCTCTTATTCAATTTTATAAATCAAATACTATTATTGTATATACTTAATGAGTATATGCTTTTTTTGGTGTTTTTTTAAACTCCAAACTTTTTAATTTATAATTAAAAAAATTTTTTAATTTTTTTTCCAGTGAACGCCGTCCTGCCCGTAGTGACTTGATTGTCCTGGTAGCTCATAACGATGATCCAACAGGTACAACACGTTTATCTACTTTTATCTTACTTACCCTACCACTAATACACAGAAATGCAATCATTGGTCAATTTATTTTTTTAAATTGACTTTTATTTGTTCTGTATTTATTTATTTATTGTTGCTGTTTCCAGATCAAATGTATTTATTTATTGTTGCTGTTTCCAGATCAAATGTTTGTGTTTTTTCCGGAAGATCCGAAAGTTGGAATTAAGACGATCAAAACTTATTGTCAACGGATGCAAGAAGAGAATATAACCCGAGCCGTCATCATTGTACAGGCTGGAATGACCCCGTCTGCCAAACAGGTAAGGATTTCTTCTTGTTGCACAAGTGGAAAAGGGTGGTGGTGGAAAATCTTGTGACATCGTGGATGTGAGTTCTCTGATTTTTAGCAGAATTTAGTATTTTTGTAATTAAGAAAAAGCGGATTTCCACTTTTTTTAATATAAAAAAAACAAATTGCTAGGGCTTTATGTCCTTATTTTTTCCCCATTTGGCTCGATTTTATTTCTCTTTCTTCCCCTCTCTCACGGTTTATCTTTCTTTCTCTTTTCCTGTTTTTTCTCTCTTCCTCTTCTCTTCGTCACGTTTTATGTTGCTTTGCTTCCCCTCCCTTTCCATTTTCTCTCTCCGAAAATGTTAATTTTGCCATACTTCAAACGATTCATGAGTAGAATACTTTTGTTTCATCAATAAATGTCTCTCGGTTCCCTTTAAAACATATCAGTCGATACTTTCAGTATGAAAAAAGGTATTGTAGATTAACATCCTTCGTTGAATCACCCCTCCTTTCACAAAAAATCAGATTCTACTTTTTTTTAGACGATTATGTGTGAACACTCTGGCCCACTAGGTTGGGAAATTGGCAGGGGGGTGCCGCCCATCCCCCCGGTTAAGAAATTCATCTCAATTTCAGTTTCTTTTGCTATTGGACACTCATATCCTTGTGACATAAAGGCTTATGTTTCTGAATTTTTGAGATGAGGATTAATAAATTGTATTTGTTGGACTACTTATCAGTTTATTTTTTTCTTTCTCCATCTTTTGATATTGTGACAGTTGTGTCAACACAGTGAGATCTATATATCTGTCTCTCTCTGTGTGCATTTCATATTTTGACATGCCTGTCACCACCACAATTCTCTTGTTGTTTCTTAACCACAACAATCACACTAGCTGACCTTTGTCCTCTGTGAGAAAATGGAATAAATCTATCATCATTTAAAATGACATGTCCTGAAAAGTTTCAAGGTCTTCTTCGGTGTATTCACCCCGTTTCGATAATTTTAGGGTTAATTGTAGTGGCTGTTACATCACTGAATCAATATTATTCATTTCTTTCAGGCACTTGTTGACATGGCGCCCAAATATATTCTCGAACATTTTCTTGAAGCAGAGTTGCTTGTTAACATTACTGCACACATGGTGAGTTTTTTTTAAATAATTGTTTTATTTGTTTTACCTATGGTACTAGTAAGCATTGACTATACAAAAACTGCCGAGAATTCCATTGCATTTCTTGTATACCCAATGGTTACGGGCACCACAAAAAAAGTGAATTTAACCCGACTCCCTTTCCACAAACTGAGCAGGGGAACTTTCCTCTGTCTAGCACTAATCATCACTTTGGTCTTGGTAACATTCACGTCTGAGAGTGAATGTTACCAAGACTGAAGTGATTACCAGTGGTTGTAGCATTGGAAAGGCCTCAGAAAGAGGAAAGTTCCCCTGCTCAGTTTGTGGAAAGGTAGTTGGGTGCAATTCAATTTTTTATGAAACCTGTAAGCATTGGGTACGCAAGAAATGCATTCGAATTAAAGTTAGGTTGAGAACTGATAACCAATTTGTGTGCAAGAAGTGTAAAGCAATGAAGACGGATGAGAACTCAAATGTAGAGAAAGTATATTTAGATGGCGAAGTTATTGAGGCTGTTCAGAGGTTTTATTACTTTGGTGATACCATTGGAGCACAGGGTGGAGCAGGTGCAAGAGTTAGGAGTGGATAGAATAAGTTCCGGGATTTTCTGCCATTACTAATCAGCTAAGCGTTACCACTGTTGACCAAGGGAAGAGTCGATCAGGCATGTGTATGCAGTATGGAAGTGAAACCTAGCCAGTGAAGGTTTAAGATATGCACTGCATGGAGAGAAATGATACGATAAATGTGTAATGTGAGTCTTAAAGAAAGGCTTAGTTTTGATGACCTCATAGGAAGATTAAATCTGGATAGTATAGGGAGATGTAGGCAGAACAGGATACTTCGATTGTATGGCCATGTTGAAAGAATGGATGAGAGTTCTTTGGTTAATAGATGTAGAACAGTTGAGGTAGCAGTTTCAGTTCACAGGGGAAGGCCAAGGAAAACATTGGAGGAAGTGATAAAAATGGACTTGTGAGAAAGAGGGACAAATAAAGACCTGCCAGAGATAATTAGTTTGGAAGTCCATTTCTAAAAGTCGTCTAATGCTTGCCAACATGTAATACAGACATTAAACCGAATATTATGAGACGAGGAAGTTGATGCGAATACAGATTGTTGTCAAAAGATAAATTGTTTGCCATAGTTCGAGATGTGGTACAGGCCAAAGAAGAAACCAGCTCAACCCGACCAGGTTGAATGTAGGTGCAGCAACTTTGAGGAAACACACAGTGTGTTTATAGTTTATATGTGTATGAAGTTGGTTTTCAAAATAAGATTTTGTGTTTATGGAAATATACACTTTTTATATTTTTTAAAGAAAATATAAGTTTTTACTTTTATAAATTAATCCAGTGTTCCTGTTTACTCGACTCCCCACGAGGGCAAAGTTAGACCCATGGTCGTTTTTATTCATGTGGGGGATATCCAGCTCCTCCAAAATGGGCACTCTTGGTGGGACAAAAATAAAAATTGCCCCAGTCAAGAAAAATTTCTCCTGACCGAAGACAGAACAGATATTACACTTTAAAATATTTATTTGTAAAAATATAAAAAAAGTACATTTTTAACAAACTAAGCCCGAGGCCAACACCTACTTTGATCTTTGCCCGAAGGCCAGGGATGTGTCGATTTATAAAGTGTTCTTTTTAGGATTAGTTTTGTGAAGTAAAAAGATAAAGGTTTCTTTCTGTTAGGTAAAAGAAAATCCCACGATCAAAGGGAAACAACTCTTTGTTAGCGACGAGAGAGTTAGTCCCCTTGCTCTGCCAGCGCTTTATCGGAATTTTCACGAAGGTCTTCCATTCCCTCTTTGTCCCCTTTGCATAAAACTAAATTAAACTGAATATAGCCCACATTACCCACCCATACTCCTAGCAGCTGTGTTTCAAAATGATCGGTTAATTAGTTTAAAAGTGGATCTTATATACAGAAATATAAACATATACACATACGCAAGTTTATATAAATATATATAATAATAATGGTAATAATCCAGGTAAAAATATCCACAAGGTGGTAATCCAGAGAATTTTAACCGGGTTTATAAAAAGTGCTCAATATCAAAATAGAGCTTTATATATGACAATTTTTTTTATTTGCACAGACATGTACAAAATCTGTGACACTGGCATGTCGATGTTATCGATCAACAGTTACTATAAACTGAGATCTCATCAGGTAGAGTTAGAATCCGATCTTAACCTCTCCAAATATGATCTGAGGTTAAGATCGGATTCTAACTCTACCTGATGAGATCTCAGTTTATAGTAACTGTTGATCGATAACATCGACATGCCAGTGTCGCAGATTTTGTACATGTCTGTGTAAATAAAAAAATTATCATATATAAATATATATATATATATATATATATATATTTGATTAAACAGGAATGAAAATTTCTGTCGGTTCTTTTTCTGATCCAATTTTCCGAGTTGGTGGGCCAACGATCTAATGTTATGCTCCAGTGTGAATAGGAACTCACATTTGCAAACGTTTTCGACTCAATACAAGGGTGGAGAGGGTATATTAAAATGTTTTAAAATGTTCTTAATTAACTTTCGTAATAGTTTTGATTTGTAACCTCATCACGTGCCTGATTACGACTCATGTGAGTCGAAAACGTTTGCAAATGTGACGAATTCCTATTCACACTGGAGCACAACATTAGGTTGTTGGTCCGCAAACTCGGAAATTGGATCAACAAAAGAAAAAACAGAAACTTTCACTTTTGTTTAATCAAACATGTATCAAGGAGAAAATGCTACCCAAATAAACAACTTTTACAATATATATATATATATATATATATATATATCTATATATATATATATCTATATATACACAAATTCAGTCCTAAATTGGTTCCATAACATACAGGAAAAACACAGATGCAAATTCACACAATTAGACATAGTAGACTTCTACCCATCCATAACAAAAGACACCCTAGACAAGGCCTTAACCTTTGCACTTTCACATACAAACATCAGTCAACTAGAAAGAGACACAATACTACAAGCAAGACAACCCTACTTTTTTTCAAGGGAAGGGCTTGGGTTAAAAAAATCAAACCCAGAGGACCCATTTGATGTTGCAATGGGGGCTTATGACAGTGCAGACATCTCCGACTTAGTCGGCTTGCTTGTATTGGATACGCTTCAAAATAAATTCCCAGACTATTTCTTTGGTCTTTACAGAGATGACTTACTTTGCTTGTCACGCAACCACAACGGGAACACACTAGATAGATTTAGAAAAGATTTAACAAACACCTTTCAAAAATTCGGTTTCAAAATCACTATTAAAACAAATTTAGACCAAGTAGATTTCCTCGACACCACACTGAATCTTACAAACAACACACACGAACCTTTCCACAAGCTCAATGAAACACTCCAATACATACACAAGTGATCCTGCCACCCCTCCACTGTTTTTAAAAATGTAGTCAATAATATTAGCCAAAGAATCTTAAAACTCTCATCCAGTCCCAAAATTTTCAACCAGACAGCACCCTATTACAATAAAGTGCTCCGCGACAGCGGGTTCAGAGAAGAGATCTCATACATCCCCACCAAGACCAATCACGGGGGAGCCGCAATAGGAGGAGGTCGGTGATCTGGTTTTCCCCACCCTATTCCACCAATACCAAGACAAAGGTAGGCCACCTTTTCCTCAACTTACTCGACAAACACTTCCCCCTACACACAACCTGCATAAACTTTTTAACAGAAATTCTATTAAGGTTAGCTATTCCACTACCCTATCCATAAGAAAAATCATCTCTGCAGAGCCCAAAGCAATAGTAAACACAGGCTGCTCATGCCAGGACAAAAACAACTGCCCCCTAGAGGGGAATTGCAAAATCGCTTCCCTCATATATGAAGCCACCGTCACAAACCAGACTAGCGGTAGAACAGAAAAATATATTGGCATGACGCAAGGAAGCTTCAAGCTAAGATTGTATGCATACAGATACAAAAACAAGGCAAATACGGCATTTGCAACCCGGATATGGCAAGACACCATTCATCATCAAATGGAAAGTAATAGAGAAGACCATCCTCTCCAGCCATAAATAGATGCCCTTTGTGTGACGCAGGAAAATACCATATATTAAGGGCCATCATTGACCCAAATACAGTCTGTTTGAATATCAGAGATTATATCTTTAAAGGATGCATCCACAGGAGACAAGCACTACTCATAAATTGGATTCACCGATACACATAAAAGCCTAGCCCCCCCCCCCCCACTCCCCATCCTCTGCCAAATACATAACCCCATAATTGCCTCACTAAACACCGACTTCCACTCCGAAACATCCTCCCAACTATCACCCCTTATAAATAAAATTAAAAAATAGGAACAAATACCTTAATCAGCCCATATCCACACCACTTTTCAAGAGCAATAATTATAACTTTCCCAAAAATATTTCTCCAGTCATTAAGAGGGTAACACCCCATTTCACATTATTATTACTCCAATAAATCCCCACCATTTCTTAGTTATAATGCTAACCTCTCATATCTCTCAAACAGATTCAATCTTGCTGACCCAATCCTTACTCTTATCTCTAAACCAGTCTTAATCAGTATACCAATATTATTACTCACATAAGCCTTCACTATACCTTAGTTAATAATGTTAAATTTCGAATATAAATCATTCAAAAACCCTGCAGAGTTACTGCCCTTAGACTGATCGACAAACTGCCCGGATGATATCTTTATTTAAATTCCTTTGGGATTGATTTAAAGTCCTTTAATCCAGGATTTAAACTTGAATTTAATGTGTGTTTTTAACCTTTTTATCTCTTCATAGTAAAATCCTTAAACCCATTTTCTCTCCCTATTTTCTTTAGAAGACACATTATTAACCCTCAAAACAGTAACGGCCAAATATACGCTACTCATAAACATTGACTCATGGGATTTATATAAAAATATTTTTTATTTTTATATTTTTAAATCTTTTCCAATTTTAAATCTCAACTGTTACTTTTCATCCCCCCACTTTTTTTCAAACCTTATTAAACCTCCCTTACACTAAATTTAAACAAATATACACAACACTCTAAGCAAATAACACGTCCAAACGAGAGTGACACGTGACTTCACATTTCCGAAACAGATGACAACATAAGCTGAAGAGAGCTGAATGGCTAAGTCCTTCTGTGCTTGAAACCGACAGTACTAATGTTGTACTAATTTTTCTGTACCAATATATATATATATATATATATATATGAAAAAGGAAAGCCAAAAAATATATCATTTATGTATTCATCAATGTTTCGTCTTTATTGTAAGACTTCCTCAGGATGAAGAAAAATGAAGAAAAAAATCATACAAACATAAATTTGATTTACCTGCAAGCTAAGAGCTTCGGCCGGTTTCTGAGTAAAGAAAAATAAAAAAAGTGAGGCGGCAAAAAAAGGATGCGTTCTAGGTGTAGCAGTTTTTAGGAGGGGGGGGGGACAATGTGCTGATTGGAATCAGTTTATTACTTTAGCCTTGAAAGAAGAACGTTTGGCTAAAGGTTGTCAGGCGATCGTAGGGGCTGATGGTGGAGGGGGGGGGGGGCGAAGTCTGAGCTAGAACGTGGGAGGGTATCCATATTTGACATCCATATACATATGTGTTAGCATGAACGCATATTCACACTGATACAAATAAGTATACACATGTAAAAAATTATTGCCACGTTTCGAAACAAAAAAAATAATATATATATAGTCTCGGAAGTTTCTCAACCATTAAAACTATATTAAAAAAAAAAATAATAAAATAAAAAAACAACAAACTTATAGTCCCAAGTCTTTCAGTGGAAAAAACACTCATGTAAGTCAATTTATTTTTTACAGTTATTATATTAGTTTGTTTCTAACACTATTTTAAAAGATCATCAGTTGTTTACCATGAAAAACCGTTTCGGGAATTCAAAAACAAGACAGTATTTAATTTCATGGCTTCCCAGCAGAGTTGATCAGACCCCATTTCCCTTAAAAGACAAAAACATAAACGTTCCTTATACTAAATCTACGTTTTGTTCCATATAAATGTTTTGCTAACTTATATTAGTTATTTAAAAAAAAAAAAAAAAATTTTTTTTACCTGTGCTGTTCGTCTGTCTAATAAAATTTATCCGTTATATATATATATATATATAATATTTTTATTACTTTATTGGAGACATGGAAGAAAATTAAATACTAATAATGTTTTGACTTTGTCTATTTTTTGGATTTAATTATTTGACACATTCTTCTGGTATGAGGAGCCATAAAATGAATTTCTCCAAAGATAAAAAAAAAGACAATTTTCGTGTAAATTGAATTTTTTTTTTTTTTTTTTCAACTTGTTTCTAATTCGGTTTTGTCTCTTTCAGTTGGTTCCTGAACATGTTGTGATGACGCCCGAAGAAAAACACGAACTGTTACAAAGATAGTATCCTTTTTAAGAACTCTTGTTTCAGTTTGAAAAAGAACTCTTGTTTCAGTTGGAGTTCTTTCAATTAAATAGCAATACAAATATTATTTGGTTCTTTCGTATTTTAGGACCGCAAAGTAACAATTAACACTGGTCCGACTAATGATGATAACGCTATTCGATAATAATTTTATTTACCTCTTTGTTCGGAGCTAGACACAAGGTCAGGTGTGCTTTGAGAAACCAATACACTAGGATTAGCATTCTCTGGTCTACAAAAATGCCTGAGCAGCCCTGTTGTCATTCCTTGGTAGGGGTGCCTCAGGTGATTAGCAATAAACTAACTTATCGGAGAGAAGGTAAAGCCTGGGAGGATGGACCTCCTAGGACTGAATAGAACAGCAAAGCCACTGTCGGATTGCTTTGTATCATAATTCGATAACTTTTATATTTTAAAAAAATGTATATTTTAACTTTTGTAAAATGAAGAGTGGTGAAAAAAAATGTTTTTGGTCTCCAGAACGAATATATTTTACCATTTAAAAATTTTTTTTAGAATGCTTTTTAAAAAATTTTGTCACCCTAGACTTAGGGTTAGTATTTGGGTTAATGAAGGGCATGTTTTATGGGGGAGGCAGCGTCTGAAAAGAAATCTTTTTTCTTTTATTTTACAGGGAAAAAAAATACCCTTCATAAATGCAAGCACTAACCCTAAGTCTGTGGTAACAATAATAATAAAAAAGGCTCAAATATACCAGTTCTTGAAAAAAAGATCTCATCACTTTTCATTTTAGAAAAGTTAAAATATATATAAAAATGCGCACGTCGTTATTGAACCAAGTCATCATCGATAGTTAAACAAGATTTATCGATACTTTGGAACACTAAAATTTCTCTCTCTCCCCTTCTTATTGTCGTTTAAAAACTTACTCCTAAATTGCCGTTGCACTTTAAGTTTGTTTTCATACTCCCAGCAGCATTTTATAATGAATTTTCTTTTCTTCAAAGTTCAGTAACGCCGGCATCATTAAAACCAGGATTTTAATTATTCCACTAAGATGACTGACCTTGACAGTGTTCTAACAAAACAATATTTTTTATTATTGTATAATTGTTCAAAGTTTGTGTATACATCTTTTAAAGACACCCTGTAACATTTTATTAACTGTGGGAGGAGGTTCAGTTTTAAGAAATAATGTCCCTTAAGATTTATTAATTAAAAAAACAGATTAGATCAACATTAGACTTTTGTTTTAAACCATCTTTAGTGGGCCCTCTTTTAATCTTTCTTTTTATCTTTTTATCTTTCTTTTCCTCTCTCTTTCTTTTCCTCTCTCTTTCTTTTCCTCTCTCTTTCTTTTCCTCTCTCTTTCTTTTCCTCTCTTTTTTCTTTTCCTCTTTTTTCCTCTCTCTTTTTACCTCTTTCTTTTTTTCTCTTTTTTCTTTTTCTCTCTTTTTTCTTTTTCTCTCTCTCTTTTTTCTCTTTCTTTCTCTTTTTTCTCCTTTTTCTTTTTTATCTCTCTCTTTTTCCTCTCTCTTTTTCCTCTTTCTTTTTTCTCTCTTTCCTTTTCTCTTTCTTTTTTTTTCTCTTTTTCTTTTTTTCCTCTCTCTTTTTCTCTTTCTCTCACTCCCTCTCCCTTTCTCTTCAGAATAAAATCCACATTGCAGCATGGAATTATTCTTGTTGTGTTGCCTTCTTCATCAATTGATTTTTATTTTTTTGCCTTGACCAAATTCTCAGCAAATTAAAAGAATCTCAGCTACCCCGTATCCAGCAAGGTGATCCCGTTTCCCGGTATTTTGGCCTAAAAAGAGGACAGGTCAGTCAACCTTTTTTTAGAACTTTTTATTCACTGCATGTTCCGATTCGGATAAGTCTGTATATATGTTTGGCTATCTGTGAGTCGGGTATGTTTTGTCTAATAGTGAGTCTAATGTGGTTATTAAATTGAAATGGTAATTGTGTCTTGTCTATGTATCCACTATTTCACATTTTGTACAAACGATGTAGCGTATAACATTGGGACTATCACAAGTAATGAGGTGTGGTGGTTGTATTTGGATACGAGTATTTGAGACAGTGAAGGGATAATCTGTTACTAAATGTTGACAAACTAAACGTTTAGTTTTATTGCAAGTATAGTTGCCATGTTGTGTATTTTTTCGAAGTCGTGGACATTGTTAATAAATCAAGTGTCGTTTTTGCATTAATTGGTGTTTAAAGATGTAATTGTTTCTGGAATCTAATTGAAAAATTCTGAAATCTCTAGTTAGAGCATGGCTAAGTTTGTGCCCATGAGGGGAGATCATGGGAATACGGTTTTCTGTAGTTTATTTCTTATATTTAAGGAGTTGTTGTCTCTCGATGGATGCTGTCTTTTTAATAACTCATTTAATGGGTTGTATAGGGTAGTCTCTCATATATTATAAGTGCATTCCAATGACCAAACGAACAATCAATCCATACATTTCATCTATTTCAATTTTTTAGTCTTCATATTTTGTCGAACGACCACAATCATAGGTTTCTTCTGTTCTTCCAATCTTTTTACCCTCATATATCAACAAATACCAATAATTTCTTCTTGTTTTATAGGCAAACAAAATTCTCTTAATATGTTTATATTGTATTTTTTATTTTTTCCCAAATTAATGATTTCAATGCATCCTATGTGCGTTTCGCAGCAGAGGCGAGCGAAAATATAGTCTTTCATCTCAGCTATGCAGCTCATCAGGGAAAAAGTTCATTCAGTAGCAATAAGAAACCCTCCAATCCAAATACGTAGGAAAATCGGATAGAAAAGGTTCAAAATGAGCTCCCGACAAAGGCAACGGCAAGTCCAAACACACAAAAAATATACATGAAAAAAAAAACTCACTTGAGAAATGGTGACAATATATGTATTTGTGTGTATTTAGGCAGTGTTATTTCATTTAAGCAAACATTGTTAAACATAACCAAATTCATCTGCTTGATAATTTATACCTGTTTTTTCACGTGGACGTTTAGAAACATACCTCGTGTCTCGCACCTCAATCCTCCTTGACTGAGGCAGTCACTCCACGATTGCCTCCAGAGGTAATTTTCGCTTGGATTAAAGTTGGACACAACAATACAAAGAAAAGAAGAGTTTGAGAAAGGACCTTTTATCAGGCTGTTGTTATTGCTTCTGAGTTCTTCCGATGTTGATGATGAAGCTGTTTTTTATGTCCAAATTCTATATTGAAATGCGTTGGCTCGCATTTATGAATCGATAATGTGTTGGAGCTACGTCTTGATAATTGTATGCTGCTGCTGCGTCTGTTATTTTGTTTCAGAATTTTTTAGCTGAGGATTGATAATTTGGATTATTCGGACTACTGTTCTCATCTTTGATTTTATCCTCACGTTTTGGCCGATGTAATTTCCGATCTTCTTCAGGTGCATTTTGTCAAACTAGGGAATCTTTCTGTCAAACTCTGGTAGTGGTACGGAATTTCAAACTTAACCCTTTATTCAATCCACAGAGGTGGCTTTCTCTCGTCCCGTCAGCCATTACTACTGGGTAAAAGTCTTAAGTAATTCGTAATTGTATTCTTAGTATCGCCCGTGCTGAGGATTGAACCTTCAACCTCCAGAAGTCTGTTACTTAGAACTGATTATTACTTATATCCGTTACACCACAAGTCCTTGCTAGCAAGATGCACCTGAAGAAGGTTGGAGATTACATTGGCCGAAACATGGGAATACTATCCAAGACGAGAACAGTAGTCCGAATAATCCAAGTAATACAAATTCTGTTGTTCTGTCGGACATTATGGAAAATACAATTTTACTTGACAAAAATTGAATAGAAATAGATTTTTTGTTGTAAAGAACATGGGCCAAGTTTCCACAAAGGAAACTGAAGAATCAGAATAAAAATATTGATGACAATGTATGTGAAATAGACATGCTCTTCTTTATTAAAGGGGCAATAATGATAATGGCAGCCATATTGAATATAAACGGCGAAGGAATTAACATCTGTCCACCTACTGTATGAAAAAAAAAAAAAAAAATACAATGTTTCAGCACCTGAAGGATTAAATCTACTACCCAAATTATCCCAAATTAAAGAAACTCTTCAGTTTCGAAATGATATCATAAAGAAAAAAAGATTGAACTGGTTTGACCACGTCGTCGGAAGAAGTCCTGAAAGCAATGTTTACTGAGCATACAAGGAAGAATTTCTCGGAAAAAAATCTTGTGGTGAGTCTTCAAAATGCTCGACTGACCAGATCCGCAGCGATGTAGAACTTCCTTCGCTAATAGTGGAAAGATTAGCAAAGCATCAAACAATATGGAAGGATTGTGTATCCAGAAAATGTGCGAAGATCCTCTAAGGATTATGCAATAAAACCAAACCAAAACATCGCCATATGTGATTGATGATGGGGTGTGCATCATGATACAAGACTTAAAAGGTTTTTGAAGTAATTCATCAAATTTAGAATAGATGCGTCTCTGTTCTATTTGTGAGCACAACATGTTTTTTTTTTTGAAGTGAAATTATAACTAAAATTTTGAAACGGTCAAGACGACGTCGTATCTGCAAACCAAAAAAAATATTGCAATACATTGGTTAAGGGTTATTAATCAATGGAGTCAGGTGCATCTACCATTAGCCTCTCCCTATTAGACAGGGTCCAAAAAAGAGTCTCCAATTTAGTAAGTCCCGCACTGTCAACCCAGCTCCAACTCCTGTCCCATCACAGCAGTATTGCATCCTTGTGCTTGTTTTACAAGTATTTTAATGGAATGTGCTCTGACGAACTCGTGGCACTTGCGCCCCCCTCGACGTAAATACTCCCGACTAGCAGCAAACTCCCACCCCTTCACTGTAGAGGTCCCCAGATGCCGGAAAGCTTTCTACTCTAATAGTTTCTTCCTTCGAACGGCTAGACTTTGGAATTCCCTCCGTTTCCTGTGTCCCTGATGCAGAAATTTAAATGTAATACGAACAGACATCTTGCTGCTATACTCCCTACATAGTGTCCTTGTAGGCATGGTTCCTAATAGTAGCCCCTTACGTCCCAGTGGCAATATGCCTTGTTTGGGTTGAACAAGAGTAAAAAAAAAAAAATGGACACAAAAACAATACATGTGTCAACAGTAGGTCATATGGCAGTCTTATTAAATGTGCTTTTGTTTGTTAATTTCGAAAAAAGAAAACATCTAACCTTTCATATGCAACAAAGTAAATGCATATGCACTGTGCTGAGTTTATTAACCCCCCCCCCTCCTCAACTACAACAGACGGCACGAAAAGATATGAACTTGGTTTTTTTTTGATTTTCTTGTTAGCCACAACTTTAAAATAAAGAGAGAAACGATAAATTTAAAAAAAGTAAAATTCGATTATAACACAAAAAGAATACACGTGCAATTGAATTAAGTGCGAGATAAGCTTGGACGGAAGTTGACAGAAAGGCGCTCATGTTCTAATCACCCGTGTATCACTACGCCGGTTTTAAAATGCGTGTGTTATCCGACCGAACTATGTACCAATCACTCCGCGAGTGACAACATGCAAGTGCAAAAGAAAAAAGATCTCAATCAGGTAATCGCTACCGACACATAATTTATAACGAAAGTGTTGATTCTTTTCTTTCTCTTTCCTTTCCACCTCCAAATATTATCTTCTATCAGTTTAAACTGCACATTTTTATTTCTAACACCTTTCTACGCTCATATTCCCCGCCTTATCTTTATCATATTACTTCATATCTCAATTTGGCCTTACTATCTGCCTTCGTTCTTCTTTCAGACAGAAAATGTAAAAAAAAAAATCCCTTCATTGAATTACTTTATTTAAATGAAATCCGCGCATAAAACTGAAAACAAGGGCATTAATTCCGTCATTTGTTAATCAAGAGTTATCTCCCCTTGTTTCGAGTCTACTTCGGTTTTTTTTTTTCGGAATTGAAAATGTACTGTGTTGGTTGGCCTGAATAGTACACAACTTACAAACAAAGAAAAAGAACCATTGTATTTATATACATTGTGGTAACGTATTTGAGAACAGACATAAACAAAAATAACTGATGCAAGTCCATAACTCGGCCGACAAAAAAAAAAAAAAAATTAAGAAAATCATTTTTAAGCGATTTTTTCCCTTGACGGTCGAGTTATGGACTTAAAGTTTGAATTATTTTGAATAATGTTGTGTTCCCGAAATTTAAAAAAAAGATATCGCAAAAGTTTAATTATTTGGAGTTATCTCCCTTGTCCTGCAACCTACAAATATTTCAAACATGGCGTCGATAGATCAACGCTCGTCGTCGTTAATCCAGAAAATTTTATTTTATTTTTTGTAAAAAAAAAACAAAAAAACTACTTGATCAATTTACATGATTTTTGGTGTACGATATCTTCATTCCGCCACAGTACAGTATCTGTGACGGAATGAAGATATCGTACATCATAAAATTTTTGGGGACGCTTCTTTACTTCTGTTAGGACCCCCTTTAAAAGAAATAGCTAAAAAATGTATAAACTTTGTTATGTAGTTACGTGGTAGCTGAAAAGAAGATTGTACAGGAAAAATTACTCAAATTCATCCAGTATTTATTAAATTAAAAATAAAAATTGTCTATCAATCGCCATATTTTATCATGGGTGGAGAAGGGAGATAACTAATGTTATCTCCCTTGCCTAGTCAGTAAGCTAGACTGGTTACAAAATGTCTAACGATATGTAAAATCGTTTTTTTCTTTCTTTTAATTATAATTTAATAAATACTGGATGAATTTGCGTATTTTTTTCTGTACAATCTTATTTTCAGCTGACATGTAAGTACATAACAAAGTTTATACATTTCTTTAAATATTTTAATGTCACTGTGAAAGTAAAGAAGCATCAATTTAAAAAAAAAAAAATTGCATATCGTTCGAGTTAAGGATTTGCACCAAATAACTCTTAGAAATAGATAAAAATGTCTTTTTTTTCTTCTTTTTTTTACTGAAAAACGTTTTTGCGAAAAAGAATAAATATATTGTTTTGTCATTTTATTCATTAAAGTAAACTTAAGTTTCGATAAGGACTTTTATGTGAGGTATAAATCACCTACATGCTAAGATCAGTTGATTCTTGTTCATATCAGGCAGGAGACTTTTAAGGATCATTTAGTGTTATGAGGGTGTTCATTAACCTTTTTCTTAACTACGCTTCATACATGGTAGTCATAAGGATATAGATCTGAGGAGCTAGGAGGCTCAATGCTAGGGGTCATGTGATCATGAAAATTTAAGAATTTGTTTAAGAGTCTATTATTAGCTTGACAAAACGATTTTCCTTTAACTTTACTGATATAAAATTACTTTTTACTCATCACATAAAACTTGTTGCATCCGATGTCTTTGTGGTCAACATTTCAGATTGTTCCTTCTGACACATGGTGTTTTTTTGCAATCAACTTTATGGATCTAGGATTGCCACCAATGGTGCATTGTACTTGTTGAATAAAGTCAAGTGTTTTAATGCTATCAGTATTTCTAGAATTTCTCTTACATTTTGAGAATGGCAGTTTTTAAAAATAACTCAGTGCTAGAACTTAGCAACATTTTAGCATGAAATTTGTGTAATTAAATGCATTAGTTTTTTTCATTTATCACACGTATATTACCATCAAAACCACTCACTGTTATTTAAATCCATAATACAACAATCTTTTGAAATACTGTATATATAGTAGAGAGCAAAGACCCCAAACACAGTTATTTGTATGCCTAATTTGTATAACTATTTTTTACAGTTCACAATAAATTAATTTTTGGTGTTATTCATTTTTAATTTTATTGTTCTATTTTCCTATATACTCACCAGTATAATCATAGATACAAGAATAGAAAAAAAAATGAATTCCGGCTTTCAGACGAACACACTCTTCAAATTGAGTGGAGATTTCTATTTGAGAAATATGATAGATACCTCAAAAATTAAAATAAAAACAAATAATAAAATATGACCCCCATACCACCCTGATTCGATACACTACGTTGGTAAATAACTATTTAATTGAAATCTATTTCCTAACAAAAACAATTCAAACCTGACATAAAAATAGTAACATCAACTTCTAAAGCAATTAAGGATTTACTCAACACCAAACCTCATCCCCACCCACCCTCTAAGGACATTTCTTCCCTTGCCAGCATTTACAAAATATAATGTGCCGCATGTCCGATGTTTTATATTGGTGAAACGTCCAGAAATATAAAATCCCGCATTTATTAACACAAATAGGACTTCAAACACATCAATCCCACTAATGCACTAGTCATGCACAGAAACTCTTTTATCCACAATTTTGATTTAAAAAATTGCACCCTCTTCAAGACCAAATACTTTGTCCCACGTCGCAAGTGCATCAAAAGCGCTATAATACTTCTCTCATCACCGTCTAAGATCCTATTCCTTAAACAAACATCTGGCAAAAACCGCACTGAAACATCTGGCAATCTCTTGCGTCACTGCGATCTCAGTTAAAGAAACTTTTCTTTTTTACTACACTTCATCCATATTTTTTCCATTTCTTTTCCTTCTTCTTCTTCCCTCCTCTTTTTTTCCATTTTAACGTCTCTCTGCACGCGCGTTTTCTCTTTTCAAATAGTTAAACGCGCGCCAATGACGTTTCTCTGTGCGTTCTTCTTTTTCCTATGTTTTTACCATTATCGAATAAATTTAAAATCTTCACTTTTTCTGAAGACGTTCGTTGATCCGAACGAAACCGGTAAAATCTCATTTCTTGATGATTTTTTTCTCGTATTTAAAATTTTTTTCTGTTTGTCTTTTTTTCGCACATCTTGTCTTTCACAACATCTCATTTTATGATATAGCATGCATTTTATCCTCATATATATATATATATATATATATGATAAAGAATGGAAAAAGTGTTCCAACGTAATGCAAATTGAAAAAGGAAAACCAAAAAATATTATGTATTCAACGTTTCGTCTTTATTATAAGACTTCCTCAGGATGATTGTCTGAAGAAAAAAAACAAATACAAGTGCCAAATGTTTGAAACCCGACGGTGATAACGGGTGTGAGCCCCAATTTTGATCTCACACCCGCTACCACCCCGTGTTTCAAACATTTGGTACTTGTTTTTTTTTTTTCTTCAGATGAAGTCTTATAATAAAGACGAAACGTTGAATACATAAATAATATTTTTTGGTTTTCCTTTTTCAATTTCCATATATATACACGCACACACATGTACTTTTTCGCTATGCTCATAACGCAATATTACTTTCTTTTCTTTTTATTTCCCTCCCCTCTTCACGTTTCGCCCGCTAATAAGTTTTAAGGGGTTTCTGTCCCAATGGGTCACTTAGAGGTAGGGGCCAAGTAAAATTTACTAAGGAAGACAATTGAAGTGTTCCCGAATCTCTAAGTGAACCCTTAAGGTGGCGATGAGGGCATAATCCCTTAAAACTTTGCATATATCTTATTTTTATAAAATTTAAATCATATGTATAAAATTCTCCGAGGAAGACAATGGAAGTGGTCCTGAATATCTATGTTATGCTCTATGTGTCAAATATTTACTTAAAACTTCAAATACGTATATCTAATTTTAATGAAATTTCAACCATATGTATAAGGAGGAGGCGGACAGTAAAAACAACGAAAGTAATATGGTGTTATGAGCAGAGTGAAAAAGTACATAGTAGTTATCCTCATTCAATCCCGAGCAACGTCGAGTCACCCTGCTAGTATATATATATATATATATATATATATATATATAGTAAATATACTAAGAAGAATGGGGCAATGCAGAGTGCCGGATTGATGAGAAGCTGAAAAGAACAAAAATAATAATACAATTTTACATAACAGCAAGTGTGGTGTTGCCTGTGTGTGTCGTCTGGAAGATGATTAAGAATCATTTAATATTTCGGGAAAATCTTCGGCGAATTCTCCACACAGACGGACTTTTCCTTTGGTGTCTATTTTTGACAGAGAGAAGATTTTTCTTGAAATATTAAATGATGTTTAATCATCCTTCGGACAACACACACAGCCGACACCACACTTGCTGTTATGTAAGATTTTAAATAAAAATAAATAGTAAGTCAGCTGTTCATCAATCCGGCACTCTGCATTGCCCTCAGCCTTCTTAATATATTTACTACAATTCCCAACAATGCTTCAAGCAAACTACCATTCTCTATTATATATATATTAGTTAAATCGGTTGAAAGGTTGTGAAAATAACAACCAAGATGAGAATAGTAGTTCAAATAATATATTTCTAATAAAAACACAAAATATCCTAAAAGCCAGCATAAATGTCACAATCTGATTTTAAACATTCTATGAATATGGATTAAAAAAAAAACTACTTAAATCTATGATCATCTGACAGAATATTTCAAATATGGATGACTGAAAGTGATAAAATCTTAATATTGCCTGCAAATGAAAAAAAAAAAAAGTACTGGCAACATTAAAGGCATTGTCATCTAATGGGGAGCAAATGTTTATCATGGATGAGGACTGCTTAAAGTATTAGAACAGATTATAACAGTTAATCTTTTTGGATGAAAATCGAATAATAACTCATAGTTTTTTTATTTATGATTCTTTTTTACGACTGACCTCAAAATCCCAATCTATATTTTAATTCAACCTTAGAGTGGATTTTCAATCATCTGAAAAATTTATGTTGGTCTCTCAGGCGTAATGTGTTTATGAACAACTAATGTTAAACTCTTCTCAGAGTGACCCAGTTAGAATTAAAGGGGAGACAACTCCATGACCTACTGCAGTTTATTTCCCAGACATCTATATATTAATATGCTTGTATCTTCGTTTTGTGTTAGGCGCTATCAGTGAGACATACCACCTCACTCAATAAGTCTTGTGCCTAACTAATAAAACAACAACTTTTAGGTAAAAGTCGACTTTATTCATCAACATAGTCTCCTTCTCGGATGATACATTGATTTCAACATTTTGACAATTCGATGCCTTTTTTGTAGAACGATTTGTCTTTAGTCTCAAAATTGACCTCAGTTACTGATATCACTTCTTCATTGGAATTAAATTTCGTTCCCTGGAGCATTTTTTTAAGGTCTGCAAACACTCAGTAATCGCTAGGGCCAGATCTGAATGATAGAGTAGATGCGGAGGCCATTCAAAATGCAATTCATGTAGTTTTGATATCGTTGTGATCGACTTGTGACACTGTGCATTGTTTTGCTGAAAGAGCCCTTTTGTTTCATTTCTAGCTGTTTTTGGCGATTTTTTTCTTTTTCTTTTTTTTTCATTTGTAGCTGTTTTTTAGCAATTTTTTTTCCATTTCTAGCTGTCTTTTGGCGATTTTTTTCTCTTTTCATTTGTAGCTGTGTTTTGGCGATTTTTTTTTTTTTTTTTTTTTTTTTTTTTTTTTTTTCATTTGTAGCTGTTTTTTAGCGATTTTTTTTTATTTTCTTTTCATTTGTAGCTGTTTTTTAGCGATTTTTTTTTTCATTTGCAATTGTTTTTTGGCGATTTTTTTTTTTCTTTATTTCATTTGTAGCTGTGTTTTAGCGATTTCCCCCCCCCCCTTCAAATGCACTAATAATGCTATATAATGTTTGCTATCGATCGTTCTTCCTCAAGGTAATTGATGAACAAAATACCTTGCGCATCCCAAAATACGGAGGCCAAAACCCTGCTTACTGATGTTTGCATCTTTGGTTGTTTCGGACGGCTTTTCAACTGCTGCTGTCCACTCAATTGACTAACGATTTGACTCCGGGATGAAGTGGTGGATCCATGCTTCATCCATTGTCCTTTTTGTTGCTTGAAACAGTTGTAAACAATTCCCTGAATTGTCGATGCGTTGTTTTTGATTGACTGTCAGCAAATGCGACACCCACTTTGAACACGGCTTTCTCATTGACAAACGTTCATGCAAAATGGTGAATAGACCTTCGCCTTCTGCTGTCTTCAACTCCTCTGCTATCTCACGCAACTTCAATTTATCATCGAACAAAACGAGTTTGTGGATTTTTTAAATGTTTTCCGGAACAACTTCCGAATTTGAGTGAGCATTCAGCATCATTTGTGTCTGTATGACAGTGTTTAAAGTCAGCATATCACCTCTTGACCGGTGTTTCCAATGAAGCAGAGGATTAATAACATTTATCAAACTATTGCTTAGCTTGAGCAGTATTTTTTCTCATCAGAAAGCCATGGTTTATCAACACACAAAATTCAGATTTTTCCATTGTTTTGAAAATTTGCAACAGTAGCTTCACTTAAATAACTGTAATTTGTAAACTAATAATCCAATTGGGCTCAGATTTTGACACGTGTCATATTTGAATGTTAGTACTTTATACAAATATGATTTTTTTTATTAGTTGAACCATCTATATGTCAGTCACAGAACTTATTGAGTGATGTGTAAGGTTCATAGTTAAGTTCAACAACATTGTTTGTTACTGTAAGTTTTGAATGTCAAATGCTTTTGGTTTTGTTTTTTTTTCACAATATGTAATTTCAATGTTCATAAAATTGTGTGACCACTTCCCACGGTCTTGGCCAAGTCTTTCAGCTGTCAGGAGCATTATACCAGTCTCAACACTTATCTTGTCAACTCATCTCTTCGGTGGTCGTCTTTTTGATATGATTTCTTTACATAGCTCTTGGTGCGACCTGATCAGGCTTGCTGAACATACCGGCTTCCTGACTTAAAATGCACCAAACATTGATGTTATTGTTTTTTTTCCTTTCCCTTTGCAAAACTCAATCATGTTCTGCAAAGCTAAAAACAAAAACATTTTTCCTCTACAAAACAATCAAACTAAACAACATGAATAAATATTTAAAGATATAAAGAACTTGAAGCATAAAAACTTACTAAAATGACCTGATTCGGCATTAAATAACCCAAAAAGGGTTGATATGTCGTAAAAGAAAACAACCAAACCAAACCTTTATATAACTGGAGTATGGTAGCGGGGAAACATGTCTAAACCATGTTAACTCTTTTTTCGAGTAACGTTGTTGATGGATAATATTAAGTCTATTTCTGATATCTGCACCACTTTTATGTTCCCTTATGAAGATTAAAATCAAGATATAATGATACTAAAGCGTATGTCTAGAATCCATATTCCAGTTTTGATCAATATTCATTACATGATTTGGCCTCTAGAAAATATTTAAAATTTAAGGCTTAAACTTGAGGGGTCCTAATAAGAAATTGAAATTCAGGGAATCTTGCTTAATTGGTGTCTAATGACTATAGATCAAATTTAATGCATTATTCCAGGAAGTTGTTGCCGATTTAAATTCAGCAACGTTGGATGGCATCACGCGTTTATCTGCTGTCTTTTTAAAATTCTCTTCTTTCTCCAGCTTTTCTGTTCATTTGCTTTTGACACTTCAGGATGATTCGACGAAGAAACCAAAACGTTCGTGAAACCTGTGAAATCTATAGAACATTTATTAATTTAAAAAAAGTATTAATACAAAAAAGACCATCAGAAAAATTGAAAAACTAAAAAAAAGGTATAATTAAACAGTGTTTTCATAACTGAGAAAATGCTGCCTAAATACACACATTATATATATATATATATATATACACAAAATGAACTTTATTTATTTGAATGACAATTTTGAATTTACATTATGGTCACATTTAAAAGATAAATACATTTGTATCGAAATTATAAAAATGTTAATGTTTATCTATCCATATGAATAAATGAGAAAGATTTTGTTTCATGTTTACAACAAAGTTAATGAATGAAATGTTTATTATTTTGAATAACTCTTTCAATTAGCCAACTTAGTGAGGCGATAATGAACCAGCGAATTCACCTAATATGCCATAAAAATCAAACAAAATTGGTTCTAATTTAGGTTTCCACATTCTTATGTGTTTATAACGAACCATAATACGTTGTGACTTTTTCATATTGCAAGAGATTAATATTCATCCAATGATTTACGAAAATAACCGTTCTTCTTTGCCATCTAGACTTAACTCTGAAAGTGTATTACCCCAAATAATATCTAACAAATCCACGTAAGATTAAGTCCTGCAGATCATGATCCATTAAGGGATCTATATATACAATATCAATGAGCTGAGAGGAAATTGCCTTATTTTCGGACTTCCTGTATTTTCGGACTTCCTGTATTTGCTTTTCTTCCTTAATTTCCAGTCAATAAACAAAGGAATTTTTACGCTGTTTTTTTTTCTTTTGTTTCTTTTTTGACCGACTTTCATGTTGCAATGGGCAATTTTCTTCATAATCTTCATTAATATTAGATATTAGATAACAACACCCTAGAGGTAGTTGACTCTTTTTACTACCTAGGCGATTTGTTGAGTATAGGTAGTGGATGTTAACTCAGTACAACCACAAGGATAATAAGCAGTGTGAGCGAAATTTCATGAGCTGTTACCTCTGTTAACATATAAGGTCTATGTTGTTAGAAAATAAGAATTGTATTTCTGATCGATTTTAATATTTAATCATTAATATTTTATTTTTGATTAGACATAATAAAGGAAGTGGGAGGAGCTTTTATCCTCACACTTAGCTGTCTTTACACTGCCACCCATAACACCGTAACAAATTTAATAACAATTTTTATATATATAATATAAAATAGAGCCAGGGTTTTTTTTTTCATATAAATAGAGCCACTACAGCTTTTTAAATATAAAGTTACATAATCAAATCTTAAAAAAAAATTGCATTGTATGGTTTTCCAATGATTATTTTTAATAATTCAAATTTGTGTTATATTATTCGAACTACTGTTCTCATCCTGGATATTATTCTCACAACGTTTTGGCCGATGTAACCTCCGACCTTCTTCTGGTGCATCTTCTTGGTAGGTAGAGGGTAAAAAAGTTAAAGTAAATTCGTATGAATCAACACGGTACAACTTTGTTGACCGGCTTGGTTCTGTTGTCGGCATTCTCGCAGGAGGGACCACGTAATGGTTGCCAACATCCCTAAGTGAAAGTTATATTATGGAATCGACTGGATTCGAACTTGGCACACCCACGTCATCAGTCCATGTTGTTATCCACTTAACCACTGTCACCTCCCAGGTAGAGGGTGGGTGGGGGTGGTGGTGACTGATGCAGTGGGGCGTAGGGTAGTCAGTTAGTGTTATTATTGTGATAGATGGAAGAAGCATGTAGGGGATAATATGTATAATATACAATATTTTGAACGGTACCCTTTATTTAATCCATGGGGGTAGCTTGTTCTCGTTCCGTCAGCCATGACTGAGTAGAAATCTTAAGTAATTCGTAATTGTATTCTTAGTGTTACCCATATAGAGGATTGAACCTTCAACCTGCAGAAGACTGTCACTTAGAACTGATTATTAACTAGCACTTTTATCTGTCGCGCCAGTGGACCATGGACATAATCAAATCTGTTTCGTCAGTCATAAAAGGCAAAAAATTGTTTGTAAATAAAAATTATATTTGCGATCGAATTTAGTCTTTAATCCTGATTGATATTTTATTTTTAATTTGACATAATAAAGGGAGTTTTTACTCTCACACTTAGAAGTCTTAACACTGCCACCCACAACACCGTAACAAATTTAATAATCAACAATTTTTTTTATATTCACCAGCGACTGTAAAGAAGGTGGTGAAGAGAAAGAGAAAGTAGAGAGGGAAGGAAGTAAGAGAAAAAAAAAGCCTTGGTTTATGTAGTTAATAGTGTCACTTTTTCTTAATTACTGTGTGGCTCAATCGGTTAGTGCATCGTACTTACAGACAGGTTGTAAGTTCGAACTTCACCCGGGGTGTATAAGTATTTTTTTTCTCTCTAATTTTGTCTAAAAGTGAACATAAACATTTCAAATTTTAATTCTATTCTTATTTTTTTTCTGTAATCTACATAATTTATGGAAATTAGAACCCCCCCCCCCCCCGGGCAACGTCAGGTGACCCTACTAGTTGAAAATATATTCTCTGTATTTTTAGCCAAATTTTTCTTTGCAGAATTCTTCGGGCCCATTGCTGAAATAACATAATTTGCCTAAATTCTTCCTTAAATATTTGATAGTTTTTAGCAATTTTCAATGTTCTTATGTACCAATTTGGAAAGAAAATACTGACTGATAAAAGAGAGCTGTATGTGTGTGTGTGTCCCGAGAGGAATGGGTGGGGATGAGGAGGGAGAGATGTATGAAGACGGGTAGAAAGATAGAAGATAAAAGTTTTAATAGAAATATGTTACACTTTTGCCCCGGGCAACACCAGGTAGCCTTGCTAGTATATATATATGTGTGACATAATCACGTTTACAAACCGGTTCTTGTTAGATCATCGAAGTTAAGCAACGTTGAGCCTGGTCAGTACCAGATGGGTGACGATTTGGGAATACCAGGTGCTGTATGTCATCTCCCCTGCCCATGATATATCACATATGTGAATTTAATATTCGCTAGAAGCTTACTCTTTCGGGGGAAGCCGACTCAGCCCATCCAGAGCGAATATCACGTCAGGTATGTCATCCACAGACAACTGATTTGTCGTATCACGGCTCTTTAGCGTGGTTAGACATATCAAATGTTTTCACGTTGTGATTCAAAACTCAACTACTAGATCACTTGAAACAATGATCAACAGTCAGACATGCTCTTACGCGTGCATCAAAAGCAAGGGAAATTGTAACACTCATATCTTTTTTTATTTACGTTCACACTACCGTATGCTTAGAGAACTCAATTCGTTTTTCCAAAGAGCAATGCTTTACGTTAAGTGACAACCATTAATTTCTCTTACTAGAGGGTTCAACCCACAAGGATTCATCCACAGACAGCTGTTTCACTGTATCATGGCTCTTCAGTGTGGCTAGACGTGGCAACTGTTTCAAACCGAGATCTGAAATCCAACCTCTAAGGTTATTTGAAACTGTGACCGTCCCTTGCATGTGTGAACTAGGAGTAATCGTTTTGGTATAAGATGTTGCTAAGTCTGCCACAAAGAAGGTAGGCTCCCTCTACCTGGCTAGAAAACATCTCACACATGCCAGTAGCCTATATCTTTATAGAACCACCATTCACCTGTGCATGGAATATTGTTGCCAGATCTGTGCTGGTGCACCAACCGCTAGTCTCTCCCATTTGGAGAGAATGTAAAAAAAAATTTCGAACTTGTTTGACAAGTACTTCCACTGAATGTGCTCTGATGATTTTTTTAATGGAAATCGCTCCAGACAAGGCATGAAGCCACTTGATGTAAGGAGCTAAAAAAATACTACTTCAAGGTTAAAAACGAGCCAACGATAAGTGTTAGATGGATAGATTCAGACCCAGAAAACAGCAATTCTTCCCCCCTTTGCCAGAAATGTCGCTCATGGAATGTGAGGACTAAAGGACAAAATAAGGGAAGCAGGAGTTACGAGGCTGACGAAAGTAAACCCAATATCTACTTTCTACTCTCATTGCTGCACTTGTACCCTCTTCGACGTAAATACCCCTGACCCACCCGACTTGTAGCAACATTCCACCCCTTCACTGTAGAGCTCCCTAGATGCCGAAAGATTTCTACTCTGATAGCTTGGGACCACTTGCCTTTGGAATTCTCTCCCTGCTCCACCGACCATATCAACATGGAGAAATTTAAATGTAATGTGAACAAACATCTTGCTGCCTGACTCCACATTACAGTTGTCGTCACCCCCCCCCCCCAAAAAAAAAAAAAAAAAATCTGGCCCCTATTGCAGTAGCCCCTTATGCTTTAGTGGCAATAAGCCTCGGTTGGGGTGAACAAAAGTTATAAATAAATAAATAAAATAAATAATGTAATCTTTTAAATATCTAAATTACAGTAATAAAGGAAAGAAAGAAAGAATGTTTTAAAATCTTCCCCCCCCCCCCCCCCCCATCATAGCTGTGGAGGTGAGAAGGGAGGGGGGCTAATCTTGGGCATCTGTGGTGGTTGAGGAAGAGGCGTGTCTGAAGGAACGTGATATTTATTTATATATATATATATATTCTTTCTTTTTTAGAAAGCCTTACCTCTCTTGTGTTAATAGTAGCTGCTCCCGGGATTTCTCTTTCTACCCCACACCCTACCCCCTTCCTTCTGTAAAGCTCCCCCCAATTCCAACCTTCGGCTGCATTTTTGATTACTCAATTTCGCGATGAATGTTGATTGCAGGAAGTCATTAAACAAACCTCAGGCTCGTTTGATAAACATTTCTCCATTTTTAAACACATTCCGCATTTCCCCTTGCGAACACGTTCAGCTCTAAAAAAAGAAATACATGTATTACTGCTGTGGGAGATGGTGTGTGCATGTGGCCTAGTGGTTACCCGTGCAGACTATGAAATCATTGGTAAGCCGAGATTCAAATCCAGACAAATCTATCGTTTCCACTTTATCACTAACATTGTTGAGCGAGGTATGACCCCCGGGTTTCTTTTCAGCCAGACTTGGCTAAAATGTTTGTTCTTAGATGTTTTTTTTTTTTTCTAAAGTGTCACCACTTATCAAGGCCAAAAGCTACTTGAGGATAAAGATTGTTTTATTCATTTGTACTTTTGGGAGAGACTATGAATGATGAATTAGACATTTGAGTTTCAATAAAAAAAATATACATCATAATCACGTTGACACACCGGTTCTCGTCAGATCACCGAAGTTAGGCAACGTTGAGCCTGGTCAGTACTAGTTGGTTGACCATTTGGGAATACCAGGCACTGTATTCGGAAGGATGGCAACACCTGCATGCAAAAAAACTACAAAAACTAATAGCATTAAAATCTCGCTTGCATGTGATACACATGCGACTGGAGACTGCTTGTGAATTTAACTTCTTTATTTTTGCCGTTGGTAATGTTTTTTATACAGTAATGTTTTCTAAGAATATAAAATATCCTAACCTATAGGATTCCATTTGACAACTTTATTTGGCATTAAATGACCCATAGATACTTGATATGCCCCCTCTCCCCTTCGGCCATAATCATGTTGACACACCTGTTCTCGTTGGATCATCGAAGTTAAGCGACGTTGAGCCTGGTTAGTACCAGATGGGTGACCATTTGGGAATACCAGGCGCTCTATGTAGGAGGACGGTGACACCTCCCTGCAAAAAAACCTAACGTTGTCATCCCCCTGACCCGGATATACATGCGATTTGTGAATTTGATATTCCCTAGAAACTTCCTCGTTCGAAGCAAGCTGGTTCAACCCGCCTCGGTAAATGCCGCTTCGTTTCGTTTTTCCATCACCCATCATTTGGATATTCATCTCAGTTTCAGCTTTTTGGCCATTGGCTACTCACATCTCTGAATCCATTTCAAGGATAGCGGACTGGTCGAAACGGAGACTGCGAATTGTCCCATCGTTGGATAACTAATTTGCGATTTCTTTCATTGGGTTCTAGCGATTAATCAGACAGTGTTTACGCAACAAAATCCTTTTTTATTTTTTCAAACGGTTCAAATCAAGTCGAGGCAATTGCATTCAGTATTCTCCTAATACTTTTTTTTTTGGGGGGGGGGGGTGTATGAATTTATCAACTCACAACTGATTAATCCTAGCCCTAACCTCTGATTAACAGCAATCTTTTGAAACAGATTTTACTACTCCACCCAGGTTATTTTACAAGTAATTTTACAAAAAATAGAAGAAAAAAAAGAAGTTTCTCTAAAAATCTCAGATTCTCCCTTCAAACCTCCTCGATTATTTTGCAACCATGAATAATTTGCATATTGAATGAATGTTTATATAAGACAAATTGGCAAGGCCCCGGCATCAATGGCTTGAATACTGTCCAAGTTTTGACCCCTCTTGAATTCTGAATTAATGCCAATGGAAAATGTACAAAATATCTACAGTATGTACATCTATGCATCTATATATCTATATACGTGGATATATATATATATGTATATATGTGGATAATGTCTAAAATATATTGAGTTATCTTTGTATTTATCCTTTCAAGATGTGTCAGGCTATGTAACTATAAATATTTTTAATTAAATATTATAGTGTTTTATACCTACAGACGACGTCGTTTCGGGTTTCTACTCTCATCAGTGCAGGAGTGGTAGTTGCAAGCAGTCGTATGGGCTCGAACGCTGTTCGTAGATTAAGCCTAGATTTATGAGCCTTACGTCCAGACTGACACAACCGCAAGAAATCACCACAGGCGGTAATTGAAATTAATGTACACTTACCCAAGCGTCATGTTGTCAATAGTGTTCTACGCTCGAGCGGAACTTTGCTTTATTGCAGGATGAAAACAATCTTGTAATTTCAAACAGGGCTCTACTTTTAAGACTCTTAAATCTTAAAGGGGCATTAATTATATATATATATATTGAGAGCTGCCCTTGCGCAGAAGGTGAAATAGGCCAGGACATTCTGGAGGTGGTAGATTCCTTTTGCTACCTGGGAGAGTTAAGACAGCTTGGGGAAAGTTCAGAGAACTTCTCCCAATCCTAACATCTCGAGCTATCCCAATTATTACCAGGGGTAAGGTCTATGATAGCTGCGTAAGAAGCGTGATGTTGTATAGGCCTCACTTGCTCGACTCCAGAGAAATGATTATCTGGATATGCAATGTAAAACCGGACCAGATCCAGAACATTAGGTCAGAGAAATTGGCCATCCCAAAACTTGATGTCCTAATAAGGGCAAACTGTCTTTGCTGGTTCGTGAATGTTGAAAGAAGCAAGGGGTATATCAGTGCAGAGACCTAAGACTGGACAGCAAAAAGAAAGCCGGGCACCCTAGGAAGACATGGCGAGAAACCATCAGGCAAGACCATAAACAACGGCAAATGAACACAGTCAATTCCCACAATTGTGATCACTGAAGACTTAACATAAGGACAGCCAGACAGCTGCAAAACTCTTGTCAAAGGGAACATAGACGATAAACCTGAATAGTGAGTGAGTGATATATATATATACATATGAGGGTAAAATACATGATATATCATAAAATTAAATGTCGTGGAGACAGAATTTATGAAAGACAGAAAGGAAAAATAATTAAACACAGGAAAAAATTAAAATCAAACGAAAGATTTTGACAGACTTCGTTTGGATCAACACACTTTTTTTTGAAGACATTCGCGTATCCGAACGAAACCAGTCAAACCGTATTTCATTTTTATTTCTTCCTGTGTTTAATTATTTTTCCTTTCTATCTTATACATATATATATATATATATATATATATATATATATATATATATATATAACATTTAATGAATCAAAACATTACTATTGGTCGAAGAATTAGAACATCAAGTCCAGTATGGCATACGATCGTTTCCAAAATAGTTTGGAAATACTTTATTTTATAATTATAAAGTTAGTCCAAAACGTCTCTTCATCGGCGCCTTTAGCAACACGTCTTACAGAAAATTGGTAAAAAGAAATCCAACAGTGCTCGATTATGAAAATACAATTTTTCAAAAATTTAAATTTAAAATAAAAGCCAAATATTTATTTAAATATGTTATTACAGAAGATCAAGTCAAAACTGCTTGATACTGTCGGTTTAAAATCAGGGATTTTTTCAAATAATCGACGATTACCTTCAGTGAAACTGATAGGTCCTGTTTGTGAAAATGGGAGTTCAAGCGTTGTGATACATTTCTGCGTTATGTTTATTTTTTTGTTCGTTTTTTTTCTTTTAAGAGTGTTAATTCAGCATATTTTTCAGACAGATATAGGGGTTATATAAATTGAAATCAAATTTCTTTATAAAAAAAAAAGTAGAGGTACAAACAATAATAATATTAACAACAAAATAATATTAATAATAATCTATTATATAAAGAAGAGTTGTCTGCATGTGTATGTTTGTATGTGTGCAAAAGGCTCCCGAGATACTCAACAGAATCCGTAAAGTTGACATTTTCTGAATCGGCCAGCTTTTGGACGCATAATATCAAAATTCTTTGTGTAGAACAGACACAAAATCTGTGATGGGGGTGCTCGAATTTGTTTGTTTCTTCTTCGCCCATATGTTTTGTGCATGTGCACCGTGCAAAACAAACCCTGGATTCTAAAAGCGGTCAAGTGACCTATTTTTCTTCACATCTTATACTCTGTCCGCTCGGTGCAACGGTTAGCAAAGGCGAACGTAGACCGAGAGGTCGACGGTTCGATCTCCACCAACCACCAAGAATTTTTCTCTCTTTTAAACGATAACTTAGATATATGTCGAAAGTGTGTGTGTGTGTGTGTGTGTGTGTGTGTGTGTGTGTATGGAACGAACGACCGGGCAAGACATCGATAGTTAATTTAATAATTGAAATATGTTACACTTTTGTATCGGGCAATGGGGAGAGGGGGCGACTGGGAGAGAGAGAGATTGTTACACTTTGGCCCCTGGGCAATGCCGGGTAACCTCTGCTAGTAATATATATATATATATATATATATATATATATGGTTTAGTATTGTTATATCTTGATTTTAATTTTCGTAAGGGGACATAAAAGTGGTGCAAAATTGTTCTGTTTGGGGAATTCATTTTGCCCATCCTGGGATCGGCATTCTTCTAGTATATAAAAGTCAATGTTTGTGAGTTATAGAAATCGATATGTTAACATTCGAATAAGTTTCAAAGGTTTTTCAAAGAATCTAAAGACACCATTGAAATTTTCCTTCGATTCCATCTGGAGTCACTAGGGGCAATTATAGGTTAGATCCATAAAATAACTGAAATATATTAGAATGTAAAGAAACGAAATTCATTTAAAAAGAAATAGATTTTCTTAGTGGCATAAAAGAAAAATTAAATTAAACAGAGAATATCTCGGTGAAGAATGTATTTAAGAAAAAGTTAAAACATTTAAAGAATAATTTTCATTGGTACTTTTTTTAAGATTTAAAATAATTCGCTCTTTAAAAAAAAAATAATTTGAATTTGTTTCAATTCATTCAGTTTTTGGTAAAATTGCTGATTCCCAACCAAAATGGTGGACAGTAAATCATCTACAGTTTTCCGACCTCACAAATGAGTAAGTAAACCCAAATAAACTGTTTTGAACTAATTTAAAATTTATCTTAAATTATTTTAAAGGAAATACAGTTGGGAAATTAGTCCAAAACAATTTATTTGGGTTTATTTACTCACTTGTGAGGTCAGAAAAAAATCAGAAAACTGCAGACAATTTATTGTCTACCATTTTAGTTGGGAATCGACAATTTTACCCAGTTTTTTTTATTACATAACCTCATATTACAAATGTTATTTTTAACATTTCTTTCAAGCCAAAAATTGTAAACATGACTATATTTGGATTATTTGGATTGTTCGAACTATTGCTCTCATCTTGAGTGTTGTTCTCACAACGTTTCGTTTGATTCCGAATTTGCTAGGCTGTGAGAATGATATCATGATGAACGAACTACGTACACTGACTCTCAAAAGATGACAAATGAAAATATAGTACACTACTAAATGAAAGGAGGTGGTAATGCATATTCGGACGGTATGATGACAACAGAACAGATACTACAATACCCTTGCAAAAATAAAGGCGGTAATACCTGGGACAGCACCTTCATAAAAGAAGGTAATGCCTGCGAGTATGGTACCATGGCAACACAAAAATACTACACTACCCCATTCATCCAATATAATTTAGGGTTGTTAATGTATTTTTTTTTTTTTTTACTAAAACATGGTTTAATTAAAAAAAATATAAGTTGATTATGAGTAATGCGGAGACTTATTTCACTCTAAATAATTTACGTGACTAAAATAGGAATTAACCTTAAATAAAAGAAGTATTGCTGACTATTGTAGATAGAATAGTCTGAAAAAAAAAACACAATCCTCTTTTCTGTCAGATAAATTGAACAAAAATAAAATAAGTGTTAATCAAGAAAAGTCAGCACGGCTGTTTTTATTTATTTATTTATTGGGGGGGGGGGAGCAAATTCAATATATTTTAAGCAAGGCGATCCATATCGCCTTGCTTATAAGTGAAAGATTTTTGTATTTCAAACTGGATATATTTATAATTTTTTACTTTTATCTTGTAAACCTGTGCTTAAATAACTAAAAAAAAAAAAAAATTGACGTTGCTAGAGAAAGAGAGAAAAAGAAGAGACAGTGAGGACGCTGCCAAATTTTCTTTTTTATTGTTTTTAAACAGCCCTTTCCTAGAGAGTGAGAGAGTGAGAGAGAGAGCAGCCCCCCCCCCTCTTTGTGAACTCTTATGCCTCATCGGTATATCTTTCTAGCTAGTTAAGACGTATTAGTTTCCTTTAAATTATCTCCCTTGATAATGATTATTTTAAGAAAGGTTTTTAGAATTCTTTTTTTCATTGAATTATTTTAATTAATTACCGTTAATATCGACGAAACTATTGCAGATACATAGGAAACATAACACAATAGAATTTAAAATAAATAGTAAACATTAATTTATTATAGCCTTTTTAAAAAAACAATTATGTAAATTAGACAGATCTATGAATCTCTAGATGTATTTCATCAATACTATATATACCGTATTTCAAAGTATTCTGTTGTAATTGATTTAAATAAGAGTAACCCGTTTTGATGATAATATAGTAAGGATAAATGAAAAAAAAAACATTCGTTTAGAGTTTTTAATGGATAAGAGAAAAAACACATTGTAAAAAGGTTTTGTGTGCAATGGCATGAGGAAACCATACGCTGAACTCGGCCTTGTGCCACATTCTGTCCTTGAAGGGAGATAAATATTGACAAAGTTGTAATTAACTTTGCAGATGGACAAAAAAGGAGGGAAAAAAATGAATCTTTGTGGTTAATTTAATTTCCTTGTGTTTATATTAGACAGGGTTTAATTAAATGAAGAATGGAGAAAAAGTAAACAAAGGAAGAAAAAAAGTAGTTATTTGTTTAATGGTTTCTTATTTGTTACGAAACAAAATTTAGTTGTTTGCAAATTAACTTTCTTTCATTCGTTGTTTCTTTCATTTTTCTTTCTTTTGTTTTTCTTTCTTTTGTTCTTTCTTTCTTTTGTTCTTTCTTTTGAGTTCTTTAGTTCGCTTTCTTTCATTCTTCTGTTCTTTCTTTCTTTCTTTCTTTGTGTTTTCTTCCATTCCTTCTTTATTTCCTTCCTTCGATCCTCATTTCACTCATGTCAATTTGTTCTTACTCGAATCCTCTTCATATGAATTCAGTTTTGCAAAGGTGGTGTATGCTTAACCTAATGGATACTGCAACAGACTGCGGAATCAGATATTCCGAGTTTAACTCCTGTTACCCATGATCCTCCCTACATTATGATGACGAGTGTTTAGAAAGGGGGCATCAAGTACCATTTTTTGAGTCTTAGGGTTCAACTGAAGAATTGAACCCCGATCTCCCAGCCCATTATTCCAGATTGTGTTTACTTATGCGTTAATCATGTTGGGAAAGGTATGAACCTACAATTGCTCCCCTTAACCAGAAGCAGACAGAGTCAGCCAGGAGTCAGTGATTTTTTTTCAGGGATCGCATTTTTTTTTTTTTTTAGAGATGGGGAGTCGGTGAACAATTTTAGCATGAGTCGATAAGTTGGTATTGATATCAAATATGAACCAGAGTCCGGAAACTTCACGTTGGCAGCGTTCGGGCATCTCCTGAGAGATGCGGAGTCGATTAGCCAATCAGCTGTCAGTTGGCAGACGACATGGAAGGAATGTGGCATTGGATGACCGAATACACAGATCGATTGGAAGAATTTTTTAAGGGAGGTCTGCGAAGACCATTTGTTAGGAAATCCTCATCAGATCGTCAAGGCATACAGTTGAGATAGACGAGTCATTGTTTAATCCTAATCCTAACTCTAATCAGACTGATTAAAAAAGACAATGTCAAATCGCCCCCCCCCCAAAAAAAATTATTTTTCAGTCTTAAAAAAAAACACAAAAAAAACTACCTTTTAACCAGTTGACTGAACCCCCCCCCCCCCAAAATGAAATGAAAAAAAATTAAAAAAATGTATTTATTGACAGTTATTTAGCATTATTTCGTTAAAAAATAAAAAAAAATTATTTATTAACAGTTGTTTAACATTGTTTTGTGAAAAAATAAAAAAAACATTAACAGTTATTTTGCTGTTTTGTTTGTTTTTTGTTATTTGCTATGTTTCTTAAAAATAAAACTGAAAAAATATGACACAGCAACGTATCAAAGTTATTGTCTGTCAACATTCGCCTTGGCATCTCTCGGGTGTTTATGTAACATGCCCGAACACTGTCGAGTTCATATTCGATATCAGTACCATTAAGTTATATGGCTTACTTTGTTTATGATATCTGGGAGTCTATATGACTGCTACCAGGAAGAGGGAATCTAAAGACAACTGCGATGACCGTGAAAGACATCTGACAGGAACAGCATCAGAGTTGTGAAAGTCATGAAAAGATGCGGGCTGTTGAACTGCGTCTGATGCCTTGGGTGTCCAAGTAAGAAAGAGGCTAAATCTGGTTTCTATATTATCTACGTTGGGTGGAATATATATTTTTGATTTCTAGAAATAGAATGCATTATTTTGTTAGCTAGTAATCATTCAGGGGAGATAACTTGAATATAGTCTAAGGGGGATCACTCCTTGATAATATTAAGCCAACACGACCAATATCTTGTCAGTTATTAGTCAACAATGCGATTCTTGATTTTGATGGCAGGACAGATGTTTATTGTACTACTATTGTGTTGCTTTCCGACCTATTCTTTTGAGGAACTGATTTGATTTTCGAGGCAAATTTATTTCGTTCTTTTCTTTTCTTTACGGTCATATTTGAAAGATGAATTAAATTTGCATCAAAATTACCAAAATGTTAATCTTTATCAATACGAATAAATACGAAAGTGTTTGTTTCGTGTTTCTGAATTTTTGCGATAAGGATTGATAATGTGTATTATTTGGATCGTTCAGACTACTGTTCTCATCTAGGGTATTATTCTCACAACGTTTCGGCCGATGTAACCTCCGACCTTTTTCAGGTGTATCTTGACAATGGCTCTTATTCGTGAATGGTGGAAAGATGAAACCAGTAGTCCGAACAATCCAAATTATACAAATCATCAATCCTCATCTAAAAAATTCAGATACATAATATCAAATCCGTACGGACCCGAATTAATAAGAAAATGGAAAAAAACTCAATGCTGTTTTCGTTTAATAAAGACATCACACATTTTGAATTCTAACGATTATGGTTTGTTGGAAAAAAGAACAGAACTATTCTTTCCACCATTCACCAATAAGAGCCATTGTCAAAATACCTGAAGAAGGTCGGAGGTTACATCGGCTGAACATTGATGTTTTATTGTTCTTTTTCTCTTTGCAAAAATCAACCAATTCTCCGCCCTCCCTTCGTTCCCCCTTTCACTTAAGCAAACACCATAAATAAATACTTGAACATATAAAGAATTGGAAGCATATAAACTTTTCACCCGACTACAACTAATATTCTGGCATTAAATGACCCATAAGAGGTTAATATGCCGTAAAGCAAAACAAACAAACAAACATCGGCCGAATAACAACCAAGATGAGAACATGTTTGTTTCGTGTTTACAACACTGAAATGTTTATTATTTAAAAGGTTTTTTTGTTTTTTTTTGCGAAGTGATAGCGATCTGATGAAGCAATATAGTTTTGAATAACTGAAACCAGCATGATGGACGAAAGTGTCGTTGAAATAAATTTTTCTTGGTTTGCCCCCCCTCCCCCACTTCAAGCGATTCACGATGCCGGTAGGTAGAAGACCTGTTTCATCAAAGAATGACGCCCCCTCCCCCCTCTTCGCAATTGGAGTCTTTCTCTTGCTAACAGCAATTTTCTTTTTTCATTATTTTTTCAAAATAAACTTTGAACATTCTTTTTATACAAAAAGCTAATTTAAACAGAATTAAACGCATTTAAAAGCAAAAATGAAGTTAAACCATGGAAAAAACAGAATCTACATTAACACTGTTCGCTCCAAAAAAGAAAAATGAGGTTCTACTTTTTATGTGGGAATGCCTTGAAAAACTTGACAGAAAGAAGAAAAAACAAAAAGAAAAATTTAGAGTGGGGGATCACTTTCACATATGAATTTAATGTAAAATAATCCCCACTTCTAGGCCATTCTAGCGTTTTAGGACAGTAACCAATTTTTTTTTTATATAAGAAATAAATTCTGTCCATTTTTTTTTTTTTTTTCGGTGGGCTACGGTTTTAGGTGATTACATGTGATTTTACATGTTTTTTTGTTTGGGACGGTTGCCATTCGAACTTCAGGTTAGTGGTTGTGTTAAGGAAGTTTTTCATTGAGTGGGGCTTGCAACTCTGACGTAAGGTTAGTGGTAGAGTTAAAAAAAAAGAAGGTTTTTAGTGGGGGTGGGGCTTACCACTCGGACCTAGGATTAGTGGTAGGATAGTATTTGTTTTTACTAATCTTTAATCACCACCCCCACCCCATAAAAAAAGAAAAATAATAAAACGTACAGAATTTATCTCCAATAGCGAAGCAGTTTTTTTAGTTAATTCCCCCAAAAGCTAGAATGGTCCGGAAATGGGTTATCATTTGTAAGTTAATTTTCACATGGGAACAAGAGATTGATAATTTGGATTATTCGGACTACTACTTTCATCTTGGTTATTTTCGCAATGTTTCGACTGATGTAACCTCTGATCTCTAAGTGCATCTTTTTGAACTTGGACACATGATGCAACGGATAAAGGCGTTGATTAACAATCAATTCTAAGTGACATTCTTCTGGGGGTTGAAGGTTCAATCCTTACTACAGGCGATAACAACTAAGAATAATTAGTTAACATTTTCCCCCAGTCATGGATGACGGAACGAGAACAATCAACCCCCTGTGGATTAAATAAAGGGTGCAGTTCGAAATTTCGTACAGGTTCCCGAGTCCAACATAAAGATTCCCAAGTTTTGAAAAAATGCATCTGCAGAAGGTTGGAGATTACATCGGCCGAAACGTTGTTAAAATAACAACCAAGATGAGAATAGTGGTTTGAATAATCCAAATAATCCATTGTTGAATACCATTCCACAGTGAGGATTAGTGAGCATTGCTCAATTATTCATCTGTCTTCGGGTTTTATGTGTTGACACTGGATTATTTCATTTGGAAGTTGTTGCTGAATGCATTGTTCTTGTTGTTTGTTGTTGTTTAAAGATCTTTTGCTTCATTCAACCATCAACTGTGACGTTTCTTGATCAGTTCTCTCTCTCTCTCTCTTTCTTCTTAGTATCTTTTCTTTCTTTTTCTCCCGTTCTCCTCTTTTTTACTCTTTTTCTCTTATTTTCTCACTTTTTTTTCTTTCTGTCTCTTTTTCCCTCTTCTTTTCTCTCTCCCTTTCTCTCTCTTTTCTCTTTCTCTCCTTTTCTTTCTCTCCCTTTCTTTCTCCCTCCCTTTCTTTCTCCCTCCCTTTCTTTCTCCCTCCCTTTCTTTCTCCCTCTCCCTTTCTTTCTCTCTCTCCCTTTCTTTCTCTCTCTCCCTTTCTTTCTCTCTCTCCCTTTCTTTCTCTCTCTCCCTTTCTTTCTCTCCCTTTCTTTTTCTCTCTCCCTTTCTTTTTCTCTCTCCCTTTCTTTTTCTCTCTCCCTTTCTTTCTCTCTCTCCCTTTCTTTCTCTCTCTCCCTTTCTTTCTCTCTCTCCCTTTCTTTCTCTCTCTCCCTTTCTTTCTCTCTCTCCCTTTCTTTCTCTCTCTCTCCCTGTCTTTCTCTCTCTCTCCCTTTCTTTCTCTCTCTCTCCCTTTCTTTCTCTCTCTCTCCCTTTCTTTCTCTCTCTCTCCCTTTCTTTCTCTCTCTCTCCCTTTCTTTCTCTCTCTCTCCCTTTCTTTCTCTCTCTCTCCCTTTCTTTCTCTCTCTCTCCCTTTCTTTCTCTCTCTCTCCCTTTCTTTCTCTCTCTCTCCCTTTCTTTCTCTCTCTCTCCCTTTCTTTCTCTCTCTCTCCCTTTCTCTCTCTCTCCCTTTCTTTCTCTCTCTCTTTCTTTCTCTCTCTCTCTTTCCCTTTCTTTCTCTCTCTCTCTCTCCCTTTCTTTCTCTCTCTCTCTCTCCCTTTCTTTCTCTCTCTCTCTCTCCCTTTCTTTCTCTCTCTCTCTCCCTTTCTTTCTCTCTCTCTCTCTCCCTTTCTTTCTCTCTCTCTCTCTCCCTTTCTTTCTCTCTCTCTCTCTCCCTTTCTTTCTCTCTCTCTCTCCCTTTCTTTCTCTCTCTCTCTCCCTTTCTTTCTCTCTCTCTCTCCCTTTCTTTCTCTCTCTCTCCCTTTCTTTCTCTCTCTCTCCCTTTCTTTCTCTCTCTCTCCCTTTCTTTCTCTCTCTCTCCCTTTCTTTCTCTCTCTCTCCCTTTCTTTCTCTCTCTCTCCCTTTCTTTCTCTCTCTCTCCCTTTCTTTCTCTCTCTCTCCCTTTCTTTCTCTCTCTTTCTTTCTCTCTCTCTCTTTCTTTCTCTCTCTTTCTTTCTCTCTCTCTCCCTTTCTTTCTCTCTCTCCCTTTCTTTCTCTCCCTTTCTCTTTCTCTCTCTCCCTTTCTTTCTCTCCCTTTCTCTTTCTCTCTCTCCCTTTCTCTTTCTCTCTCCCTTTCTCTTTCTCTCTCTCCCTTTCTCTTTCTCTCTCTCCCTTTCTCTTTCTCTCTCTCCCTTTCTCTTTCTCTCTCTCCCTTTCTCTTTCTCTCTCTCCCTTTCTCTTTCTCTCTCTCCCTTTCTCTTTCTCTTTCTCTCTCCTTTTCTCTTTCTCTCTCCTTTTCTCTTTCTCTCTCCCTCCCTTTCTCTTTCTCTCTCTCCCTTTCTCTTTCTCTCTCTCCCTTTCTCTTTCTCTCTCTCCCTTTCTCTTTCTCTCTCCCTCCCTTTCTCTTTCTCTCTACTTTTTCCTCTCTCCTTTTCTCTCTCTTTTCTCCCTTTTCTGTCTCTCTCTTTTCACTCTCTTCTCTCCTCTTCTACATCCTCTGCTCTCTCATTCTCACTCTTTCTCACTCTCCCTTTTTTTCTCTTCCTGTACCGAATGACCAAGTGTGCTGACCACTTGACTGGCCGTGCACAATGCCAGCCTCATCCACTGCTCGGCTAAAATTCTATTGTCTACCCTCCCGTTTCTTTGCATCTGACAAAGATGTGGGTGGAACGACGCGATTGTCGTGTTGCTTGACCGTCCTCTCAACACATATAAAGACACTTGCTTCCTCGCCTCGCTCCATTGCCGCGCAGAAATGGTACGGTGAGTTCTAAGACAATGATCGATACTTCAGCCAGTCCTCTTAGAGGCTCCTTCTCTCTTGGAGGCAAACAATACAATGGGAATGACCGATGGGGGGTGGTGGCTTTTCCAAAGGATGGCTCGGAGGGGGGGGGGGCACTTGTAAGACACAAGGACTTAAATAATGAGAAAATCACTTCTAGCTCTATTAAAACATCAATGGATTATAACAAACTTGCAGGGTGACCCGACGTCGCTCGGGATTCAATAAGGAACACCATGTCCTTTTTCACACTGCTCATAACACTGTATTACTTTTTTCTTTTTTTAACTGCACCCTTTTCACCCTCTAATATAGTGGGGGGGAAAAACTGAAATTTTGGAAAACCCTCTGAATCTGTATGTTATACATATGGTTTAAATTTCATTAAAATCAGATCTACGTATTTGAAGTTGTAAAACTGTTTTGCTCCATAGCTCCCTTAGAGGGGCACACATAGATTCAGCACATTAAGAGGCATGTAGAGATTCGGGACCACTTTCATTGTTTCCCCTGGAAAATTTTATATGGTTTGAATTTCATTAAAATAGGATATATTTGAAGTTTTAAGGGAGGTTCTATTTCCATAGCTCCCTTAGGAGGGAGGCACTTAGAGATTTCGGGACCACTTCCATTGTTTTCCCTTGAAAATTTGACATATAAATAAACTTAATTTTTATGTAGATTCTCTAACCTTTCTTTCTATAGGGAACATATACAGGCATTGACATCTCTATATATTAAGTTAGGTATGTGTGTGTGTGTATATATATATATATATATATATATATATATATATATATATAATATATAGGGTAATCTCCTAAACTAATGAACGGATCATTATGAATTTTGGAATATATATTCTCGGTAACATGGCCATATTATTATTATTTTTTTTTAATGTTAACATTTAGCGGGTTCATATATATAGATATATATATAATTATGAATATTTGTTTTTATCTATATATGTATATGTTTCATTCTTTTGAGAATCGTCAGTGTAGAGAACATTATTCATACCGGTTGCCAAACTCGAACACAAGTCATGTTTAAAACTCAGATTTTGACGTCCCAGCCCGCACGGCCGTTATAACCAACACTGTAAATCAGTGAGAGATTAAACCTATTTAAAGGCAGCTGTCGTCAAGAGTGTTCAACTACTGAAAGTCACACACACACACACACACACATATATGTGTGTATGCATTTTGGAATATATATTCTCGGCAACCCAGTGAGTAACATGGGCACATTATTTCTTTTGTAAACTTGACCATTTCGGGGGCGCACCACCCCAAACTCGCACCTGCCCTAAAAACACTTTTAAAATAAGTTTATTAGAAAAAAGAATTGCTTTACATCAACTTTTCAGTTATATTATGTAATACATTTTTAAAAGGATCGTGGAGCGTTAATAATATCTATGTGCTCGGTAAAATCCTAAACTATCAAACTTATTATGGAATATGTATTCTAGGCAACAGAGTAAGTATTATGGGTACATTATTTATTTTTTTGTAAATACCATTTTGGGGGATACCACCGAAACCATACCCCCTCCTCCCAAAGAAAGAAAAGAAAACATAAAAATTTAAAACTAATGCTATACTTATTACTTATTCTACTAGTGTGTGTGTGTGTGTGTATATATATATATATATATATATATATAACTTTGAAATTTTAGTAGAAACAGTTAACATGACGCAATATTTTGTTAAACAAATGAAATATTCATTAAATCATTTTTTTTTTTTAAATCCAAATTTTCGGTTTTAAAAACCTTTTTCATGGTACAGACAATATTTTCCTTTTTTTTTCTTTTCTTTTTTTCGCACTCAAAGTCTTACGGCTTGGCCGAAGATCGATCTTCTGGTGTTATGAAGATAGTTTTTTTTTTATGTGTCCAATCTGTAGTTTAGCGCACTGAAACGCATGTGTATGATAATAAGATTTATGCTTGTAGAGTGGCAACCATCATATGTGTGTATTAAGGGTAGTGACCATCTTTCTTCTTTGTGCCTATGTATGCATATCTAGCATTACGAGTTGATTTTTTTTAACTAATTGTTATTTTATCAACTTGGCTGAATTGAGTTGTGTAAAAAAAGCACAAAACCGTTTAAATTGTGCGAATAGCATCAGTGGTTCAAAAGTTATAAGAATTTAAAGTGCCAAAATTTGTGTTTTTTTATTGGACATTTTTCTTTAATAATCCTTAAAAAACAAAAAAAAACAGGCCAAAATATGGACCTCATCATTTCAAGTAATTCAGTAATTTCTCCACCATTTATTTATTTTTGAAGCTATTTTTATGAAACTTGGTACTCTTATGTAACATTATGTGCTCTTTTTGATTATGGAGTCAAATTTTATGTATCTCTTTACATTAAGCCATGAATTATAAATTAAGATGTGTAAATTTCAAAGTTTTTTTTAACTAGCAAATTGTATCATACAGATTGTGGGTCTATTTATAAATGTATTATATAAGTCACTTAATTGAAAACACCGGAAGATAATTTATGACGCCATCTATTAAAATAGATCATAGACGACTCGTGACCCAAAGGATCACAGGTTATCACATATGGAACAGGAATCTCATTAAAAAAAATATTTTTCAAAATACAAAATTCTATTAAACATGAAAAGTGACCACAATTTTTTTCAAGAAAATGAAAATTATTTTTTAGTATTTTTTCTAATGGAAATCGCTCGAGGCAAGGCATGAAGCCACTTAATGTAAGAAACTACAAAAAAAAATTATTACTTCAAGGTAAAAAATTAGCCAACAATAAGTGTTAGATGGATAGATTCGAACCCCCAAAACAGCAATTCTTCCTCCTTTGTCAGAAACATCACTCATGGAATGTAAGGACTAGAAGACAAAATAAGATTTGAAATAATTTAATGAAAAGAAATGAAATGCTAGTTTTAGACCATTACATCATTTGAATCCTCTACACGAGTGCAAAGTTATTTGTGTTTTCAGAGTATTGTTAATATTTATTCAAAAAGAGAAAACAAAAGAAAAGTTTGAAATAGCATTTTCGTTGGTCTGTCATGCTTAAGTTTGAAATGACATTTTATCTTTGAGAGATTTCATCTTAGCTAGATTTTTGTTAAAAGTAACGCTACGAAAATGTCATATTAATCTTAAACCTGCCTTGAAAATCAGGATTGTGATTATTTCTCCTTGGCTAACCGTAAGGCACAGCAGGTGAACTGCATCGATTTTTAACAATATTGTTTTATTGATGCTTTCCACTGATCATCTCTGCAACTGGAACTCGTCTCAACTTGCTCGATGACTTTCTGTTCAATCGGCCAAGCTAGATTGTAGTTTGTTTTCCCTGTCGTTGTTGCGTCTCATATCGGTTTATATTTTTCTTTCAAACGATCGAAGTTAATATACGCAGTTTTGTTTATGCCGTCCTTTCTTTTGACTGCGTTGCTTGGCACTGTTACCGACTGCTATTTTTAAAGATAACCCTAACCACTGCTCGACCTATTGGAGACTCGATTTTTTACGCGGTTAATTTCATTTTTGTTTTTATTTTTTATAGAGGTGTCCATGAATCTGAAATAAGAGACTCACTCGGTCCGTTCGTCAGTCTGTCATGCTTCTGTTTAGATGTACATTTTCTTCGCTAAATGTGAGGATTTAATGGATTTTCTTATTTTAGATGAGTGCAAACATCCCCCCAAAAGTTTTAGTCCTTAAGTTGGTCTGTCATGCTTAAGTTTGAAATGGAATTTTTGTTAGTCTGTCACGCTAAAACATGAAATAACATTTTATTTGTCTGTCACGCTAAATTGTGTAATTTTATCAGTCTGTCATGCTAAAGTATTGTATTTACATCCTCTCCAGGAGGTTAGGCACAAGGCCAGGTGTGATTTTGAAAAACTAGCGCACTAGGATTAGCGCACTCTGGCCTACAAAAATGCCTGAGCAGCCCCGTCGGCATTCCCCAGTAGATGATTAGCATTAAACTAATTAAGCTCTTCTCGAGGAGAAGTTAAATCCTGGGAAGGTGGATCTCCTAAGACTGAACAGGATCATACCTCAGTCTGACAGCAGGTTTTTTTTTTTTGAGGGGGGGGGGGGCGTAATCTATTATTTGATTATTTGTTGGGATTGCGAACAAAGAAGTCGATTCCGACATGACTTGACATGCGTCGTCTGATATCATTTTCTCTGATTGGGAGTGGGTCATTCATGGACAATGGCTTACTTTTAAGTTCAACTGTTTTGATAACGGGTTAGGGTTCTTTTTCTTTCTCTCCTATTGTCCCCTTTTTTCTATGAACTTCATTCCACACGGCCATTGTTGATCTTATCCCCGGTTGGATTATCTATTTTGTGGGATTAACAGAGGTCATGTGATAACGATCCAATAAGACACCTCTGACCAGTTAATTAGCCTCCTTAGATGGTTAAATACAGGATTAGCCCAAAATAAAACCCATTAATACTAAAGTATGAACCATAAACCAGCAATTTCACATCAGCTTTACTTCATGTTGTTGTTGTTGTTGTTGTAAGGGAGATAACTTATTTCGGTTTGGCAACCCAGAAGAATCCCCAACTCAAGTTTATACTTGTATTTTGTAGTAACAATTGATTTCAAACATTTTTTACAAAAACAAAAACGAAGGAAAAACGTTTGGGTTATAGTCAAGATTGTCAGCTTTTTTTGACTTCCGGTTTCTGCTCCGCAGCCGGCACGACGGTGACAACCCAGCTAAGGTCCTTTTTGATTAATGTTTATCTTCCTCTCAGATAATGTGAAAGCCCCCCCCCCTCGTCTTTTTTCCATGTTAAGAATGGTTTTCTTGTCCGCCTGACCATTATCCAGCCAAATGGACAGCAGAAACCGGAAGTCGAAAAGAGCAGGCAGTCTTTACTATAACCAAACATAATTTTAAAACTTTTTATTTACTAAAACGAAAATTTCTTTTTTTTTTTAGATTTCAAAGATTAAGAAACACTGAAACAACCAAAATATTAAAAAAAAAAAAATGTTAGTAGAAACATGTCTCGTCAGGTTCCTAACAGTTTTCCTAGGTACGTGCAAAATCAATGGCCGATTCCCAAAATGAAAAAAACATTTTGACCCCCCCCCCCCTTTACTTAAAAATACACTAAAATTCAGGAAATCAACCAATTTTACTGAAATTTTCAATATTTATTAATCAACAATCACGGAATATAATGAAATCATTATTTTTTAAAAAATCTTAGTGAAAATGTATTATTTTAAAAAGAAAATACACCTTTACTAAAGTTATATTTTTATATATTAATAAAAAAAAAAATGCATGATTTTTTAAATGTTGCTTATGTAAATAAAGGATCGTAGATGTTAACAATTAAATTTTTTTTTCAAAATATTTCGTATATATTACGAAAAAGGCCAGTAAATACCGTGTTAATAAAATCACTATAACTCGAAGAAAAATTAATTTTTTGAATTAGCGATATTATTATTGAATAAAGCATTGTTTAATCAATATTTTCACCAAAAAAATAATATAATTGCAAAAAATATTTCATGTGATTTTAATGATTAGAGTTTTTGGAAAAATAAAAAATGCGACATAATTATATTTCTCTTTCATAGAGGAACGTGGCATCATCAGCGCAAGAAATTTTTTTTATAATCTTGGAAATAAACCAAAAATTGACAAATTTGAGATCCAGGAACTTAACGAAAAAAAGAATTTAAAAAATTGAATAATTTCTACTAACGATGAACTTTCATTAGTATGGTAGCCCCGTTCTGTAATAACCAGGTGGGATTAGCCTTCCAACAATCGCTCACTTTTACAGCGCAAAATTTTTTTTTTTTTAGAGATCCAACAATTTCGTCTATTTCACAATTCATCGTCAATTATTTGGAAAGATTTGTATTTGTTTTGTCTTTTTTTCATTAATAAATATTTAAGTTAAAAACAATTATTAATAAATAAAGAGAATTCAAACATGACATTTTCTTTCAAAATTGAATTCTGTTTATCAATAAATAACTGTTTTAACTTTTTTTTCAATGAATAAATTTACTTTTTCACACTTAAAATAAAAAAATAACACTTTATTTTTAAAAGAAGAATGTAATTTATCGTTACGACACGTTAAGAATAAATCGAGTAAAAAGTAAAAATTCTAAATTTACAAACATTTAATTTTTGTTAAAAATTGTTAAAAAAAAAAAGCATAAAATCGAGATAAGTTGTCTCCCTTAGAACAACGATAAAGGAACTAAAGAAAGGCTTAAAATAGAAGCTTCCCGAAAGAGCAGTTTTACTGCTCAGTTTGTGGAAAAGGAAGTTGGGAGCAACTCAATTTTTTTTGTAGTTGTTGTAAGCATTGGGTTCACAACAAGTTCAGTAGAAGTACAGGTACAACAACAACGACATCATCATCATCGGTTTAACGTACATTTTTATTTATTTTTTTATTTTTAAAACATGGTTCACCCCAAACAAGGCAAGTTGCCACTGTTGACGTAAGGGACTACTGAGAATTTAGGTAAAAGTTTTGTGGAGTCATCTTTAATTGGGAGCTGTGCAGCGAGATGCTTGTTCAAATTAGTTTTAAATTTCTGCATGTCGGTAGAGTCGGGGAAACAGAGAGCAGGGAGGGAGTTCCATAGGTCGGCAGCACGAGGAAAGAAGCTATTGGAGTAGAAGGCTCTCGGCATCTGGGAATCTCCACAGTGAATGGATGGGATTTAACTGATTGTCGGGTTGGTCGAGTGTATTTCCATCGAGAGGGCGCCAGAGCAGCAAGTTCATTGGAGCACATTCTATTGAAGTACTTGTAAAACAGGCACAAGGATGCAACATTGCGGCAATGGGACAGAGGCTGGAGCTTGGTGGATAGTGAGGGACCTATTAGATTAGGGACTCTTTTTTGACCTTGTCTAAGAGGGAGAGACTAGTGGATGGTGCACCAGCCCAGATGTGGCAACAATACTCCATCATGGGCAGATAGTGGCTTTGTAGAGATATAGGATAATGTCAGGTGTGAGAAGTTTTCTAGCACGGTAGAGGGATCCCACCTTCTTTGCAGCAGCCTTGGTAATATCTTCAATGTATTTGTTCCAATTCATGTTACCTGTGAATGTTAGGCCGAGTAGTTTGAAAGTTGGACTCTCAGGTAGGGTGTTATTTGCCATCACAATCGGTGGTTGAAGAGGTTTCTTGTAGTTGTTGAATGAAAGGAGCTTTGTCTTAGCAGCATTAAATGTTACCATCTATTTATGACCCCATTCCACTACAGACTGGAGGTCATTTTCTAAGGATTTGACTATTGCCTCGGATATGTGTGCATCCATTTTACCCTCCCACATGACGAGTGTAGAGTCGTCAGCAAATATACTAGCATGCGTTTGACGTCTTTAAGAATTTGATTTCCAAACCTATCTCTGTCAGGTCTTTATTCATCCCTCTTTCTCTCAAGTCAATTCTTATCACTTCCTCCCATGTTTTCCTTGGCCTTCCACTATGAACTGAACCTGCTACCTCAACTGTTCTGCATCTACTAACCTAAGCACTCTCATCCATTCTTTCAACATAACCATACCATCAAAGTTTTCTATTCTGCACACATTTCCCTATAATGTCTAGATTTAATCTTTCTCTGAGGTCATCAGATCTAAGCCTGTCTTTAAGGTTGAGAGGTGATTACTAGTTTGTGTGCAAGAAGTATAAGACAATGAAGCTGGATGAGAATTGAGATGTGGAATAAGTATATTTGGAGAGCGAGGCTATTGAGGTGGCTCGAAAGTTTTGTTACTTTGGAGCACAGGGTGGAGCAGGTGCTAGCGTGATTGCAAGAGTTAGGAGTATATGAGGCAAGTTCAGGGAACTTCTGACATTGCTAACCAGCAGAGCATTACCATTGTCCACCAAGGGAAGAGTCTATCAGGAATGTGTCCACAGTATGATGATGTATGGAAGTGAAACCTGGCCAGTGAAGGTTTAAAGACATTGCATGGAGAGAAATGAGATGAGAATTATATGATGGATGTGTAATGTGAGTCTTAAAGACAGGCTGAGTTCTGATGAGCTGAGAGGAAGATTAGGTTTGGACAATTATAGGAGGATGTGTGCGGAAAATGAGATTTTGTTGATTTGGTCATACTGAAGGAATGGGTAGCAAGGTCAGTTGGCATTGGAAGGCCAGGGAAACATGGGAGGCAGAGATGATAAGGGTGGATTTGAGAGATTTTCTTACCTTTATTCACCCTAAACAAGGCAACACATTGCAACTGAGACGTAATGGGCTATTGTGATTAGGGGCTAGATTTATAGGGACCATCCTAAATGGGGAGTTGTGCAGCAAGATGTTTGTTCGTATTACATTTAAATTTCTGTATGTTGCGAGGAAGCAGGGTGGGAATTTACAAGGAAGGTAAGATGTCTGAGGAAAGATGCTATTAGAGTAGAATGTTTTCCGGCATCTGGGGACCTCTACAGTAAAGGGGTGGAATTTTGCTGATAGTCGGGTTTGTTTGGGGTATTAATGTTGAGGGGGTACAAATGCAGTCAGTTATGAACATAAACCTACAAATTATAATATTAGGCAGATTGTTTATTTATTTGTTGTTGTTGTTGTTGTTGTAAATTAGGATCCCGGGTAGGTATATATATATATACACACACACACACACATATATATACATATACATACACACACATATATATATACACACACACAGATATATATATATACACACACACACACACACACACACACGGGCTGTCTGAAGATATTGTCTTCCTGGCTTAAAATGCACCAAACATTGATGTTAATTGTTTTTTTTCCTTTCTCTTTGCAAAACTCAATCATGTTCTGCAAAACAAAAACAACGTTTTTCCTCTACAAAACAACCAAAGCAAACACCATGAAATTTTTAACTTGAAGCATAAAAACTTTTACCAAAATGACCTGATTCAGCATTACATAACCTGAAAAGGGTTGATATGCCTTAAAACAAAACAACCAAACTATAATACTAGTTTTATATAAATAAATATGTATCTGTCCCGTCACTCGAAGGTTAAAAAAAAAAAAAAAGAAGAAAAAAAAGGGGCCTTTTCTCAGACAATCCCTATCACCCGAAATGAATTCAGAAAGAATTTCTTCACTCTAAATCAGAATGCAAGATACGTGTTTTTTGTCTTTAATACATCAGGAATCATAATTTTTATATGAAAAATTTAATTATTGACATAATTTTATGATTTTTATATGAATATTAGTGCGAACACTGGTGGAGCATCATTTCTGACGGAAGGTGTACACTAGTATTATAATATACTTCAACGGTGCTCAATGTGTGAACAGGGCTTTGTAGTAGTACGAAAATATAGTTATGGCAAGTAAGCTACTCAGAAATGTTTAGCCTGATGATTTTCCATGTGAATGAAACATAAACGTTTCTTTGTTGTTTACTTGCCATAAGTATATTTTCACACTATATATATTTAAGGAAATACTTAAGTTTATTTAATCTACGAGGGTAGCATGCTCTCGTTCCGTCAACCATGACCGGTAGAAGTCTTCAGTAATTCGAAATTCCTAGTATCGCTCGCACTTAGGATTGAACGTTCAACCTTCAGAAAACTGCACGTAGAACTGAATACTTTGTACTTCATTAATTTTAATGCCTTCATTGAGAAAACCATGTGTTAGATGCAGATAATTTATTAAATCAAAATAAAAAAAATAAAAACTTTTTTTTTTTTTTTTTTTTTTTTTTCACCCTGACTTAAAACTCAAAGATGCTTAAGAAAATGAACTTTCTCAAATTTATAACTATCGGCGACCATGCGCTATTTTAAGTTCAAATAAAACAGACATTTGCACCGTTAGTCCAGAACATTGGACACCTTCTACAAGACCAGGAAGGATTATTACAAAAAAAAAAACAGGTTAATACCTTTTACTTGTCTAAACTCCGAAGAGGCTTGTTTTATCAAGCGAAATATCAGTTATATAAGTCAGGATGAAAAAAAAAAATGTTTTTATTTTTTTAAATTTATTTTTATTTAATAAATTATCTGCATCTAACACATGGTTTTCTCAATGAAGGCATTTTGCCTCTATCTTATATATATATATATATATATATATATATATATATATATATATATATATCATGTGAGTTTTTTTCATGTATTTTGACTTGTCGTTACCTTTGTCAATCTTCCTTTCTCATGTCTTTGAAATAATGTGTTTTTCCTATTACTATTGAATGAACAATTTCTCTGATCAACAAAGTTTAGATGAAGACTGTATTTCTCTTGATTTTGCTGTGAAACGCACATAAGATGTAGAAAAAGTATCGAATTTTGGAAAAAATAAACATAGGAATATAAAATTTAATTATATAAATAAATTTTGTTTGTGAGACAAAGAGGAATCAAAGGTATTCGCCGATATATGAAAATAAAGAAATTATGAGAACAGATGAAAGTTACGGTTATGGATTGATTGCTCCTATGGTCATTGGAATGCAACTATAAAATATATATCCTCTGAAGCTTATAATGCAACTTCATTGAGCTTGCAATTTGCAACATTTTAAGATATTATAAAGAGTATATACTTAAATATATATTTTTTGTAAGAATCTTTAAATATATATATGTGCGTGTGTGTGTTTTTCTGGTTGTTGGTTCATCGATGTTTATCCAATGAAACTGCGGTGTTTATAAGATATACGATTGTGCTCAATAACAAGTAGAGCTGTATTTTAGTATTAATTTTTATTTATACAACATTTTTGGCTATATATGTGCATACATGTTTCAGCTGCAACTTTATTCCAAACCCAGCTTCTCAAGCCGCAGTAAATTTACTTGGAATAAAGGAACAATTAAAACATGTTTATGCTATATATATATATATATATATATATATATATATATATATATATATATATGTGTGTGTGTGAATATAAGAACTACCAAAATATACAAGTTAAGCAAAGTAATTTTTTGTCATAAATAAAATAAGTCAATTGCAGACAGAATTGTATTTTAGCAAATTTGTTTATCTTTGCATTTCTTTGAAAGACATTAAAAGCCACCAAGAATTTGTGGATGTCGTAGATTCTACTTCATAAATATTTAATATGATTTCATAAAAATAATTATTTTCTGCTTCAATGCATACACAACGATGAGAGAAACTGAATTTTAATACACAAATATGCACTCAGTCTATAAATGTCTAGCATATATATATATATATATATATATATATAATGTTGTTTTTATGTAAGCATTTTCGAGGTTTTATTACATTTTTTATTTATTATTGTTTAAACTATTTAACCTCCTTCTGTCCGACCTGTACAATTGATTTAAAAAAAATAGTGATTTTCTTTGCGTCTAAAGTCTGCCGCACTAAAAAAAGATTTATTAATTAAAGATAAAACATTAAATATATAATTAAACAAATAAATAAAAGAAATTATAAAATATAAATAAGATGAATAATAATAATAAAAATAATAAAACAAAAAAAGCAAAAAAAAATTAAAATCCACCATTATTAAATTCAAAATTTATTCACTGCAGTATTGACTCCAACGGCCATCTTTTGCATGTTTTTAAAAACAGTGTTAAAACCCACATATTAAGAGGGGAATTTTTCCCGAAATATTATGTTATACGGACCCTACATCAAGCAATTTTAAGATCAAGTAGGATTTGTAATTATATAAAAAAATCAAACTAAAAGAAAATCATAATAATAAAAGGGGGAAAAAAAAACTCACTTCACTGCTTTCATAAAAATTCACGATTCTTTCTGCAGTCAACCATATTTGGTACAAATAAACTCCAGTCTATGCCTGACTTGTCCACTCATGAATATCCAACAGTCTTTGTTTTTTCTACATTCAGTGATATACGGGAACACTTTAGTGATTGTCTCGTCATTAGGAAGTGTGATCCTGAATGGGCTTCACACTCACCGGACCTAAACCCTACCCCCAGATTTTTTATCTGTGTTATCTCTATCTCTACAAATCTACAATCAGACCATGTATGGAGTACTGTTATCATATTTGGGCTGGTGAATCTTTGCTTCATTTGACGGTTCTTGATAAGGTGCAGAAACGCGTCTGTAATTTAATTGGCTACACCCTTTCTTCTTCTCTGCACCCTCTCTCTTACAGACGTGATGTTGCTAGTCTCAGTCTTTTCTATAAATAGTATTATGGCATGTGTTCTTAAAAATTATCTGATCTATTCCCTGCTTCCTTTGTTCCAGCTCGTTTGACTCGTTGGTCTAGTGGTCTCCAACAATTCGCTGTTTTGATACCTCGTTGTAATACAGCTTTGTATTTCAGTAGCTTCTATCCAAGGACTGCAGGCTTGTGGAACTCTTTTCCTGCTCACTGTTTTCCTCCTACCTATAGTCTGGATCTTTTCAAGACTAAGGCCAATAGTCATCTCTTGTCTTTGCGATAATCATATTTGTTCTTGTTAGCTCCTGACATCAAGTGGCTTTATGCCTTGTCTGGAGCGATTTCCATTTTAAAAAAATAAGGGAAACAGATAATGTCTATCAAAACAATCCCCAGACTATTCCATTCCTAAACTGAAGGGGTGGGGGGGGGGCATCACAACCAAAATCAGGGCAATGCCAAGAGAGTTATTGACAATTTTGCATATCGTATCCAGGTGTGCTTATCATTAAACGGCAATAAATCAAAGACTGTTGCACATTCATGACTGAAACTTGGTGGACAAGCCAGGCATATACTGAAGTTAATTTGTACCAAATATGGTTAGATTGCAGAAAGTTAATTTTATTAATGATTCTACGGGTGGCATTTCTTTTTTTTGGGGTAGGGGGCACCCTGTACTATAAATGTTAAAATGGAGGGGGCACAAATGCCCCACGCAACCTGGATGAAATATAAAAAAAAAAAAAGGGCCCAAAATGCATGGGCGGACAAGCGCCAATGTTTGACGAAACGACTCGATCGAAAAAAGCAAAATCCATATTCTACCCAATGCAGCAGCACATTTTTTGGGCTGGTTAGAACCGTCAAATTTTGTAAGCGGGTGACCCGAGCCAGAAAATTTGGCAATGGGAGATACGGGGTTCGGGTGGGATAAGGGGGTTCAGGTTGAGGGATGAAATGGATGGTGACGTGCAGATGGACGGAAGGGAAAACCATTACAAAATTAGTAGCAAGACATTTACATCGATGTGGGCGACACTCCAAGAAGTTATCCAATTTGCTGCACCACTCCCCCTCCCCATGACGGACTCCGCCCCGATAATGTTTATGGAGAAACGGGGTAGTGGTTTGGTTATTAAGTATATAAACAGGATGCCAAAATGCATAACATGGAGGAGGATGGAAGGGATTTTAAGATAGTCACGTCACCAGATAATGGTGCCAGCTGCAATTCCCTCCCCAAAGTTTTCTGCCCGCCGCCCAGGGTCCCTCGGCTTATAAATGGCAATTGGCGTTGGCACAGTAACTGGCAGTTGCTGCTCAATGCGGATATCTATTATTATACTAAAGCTGAGTGAATCAACGTTTGTTTCCCTAAAGCTTTTTTTGCTATGTATTTTAATCACACAAATTACATACGGAAACATTCCTCGGTTTTGGGATTGAGTTATGTTTGAAAAAGAAAAGACTTCCATTTTAATTGTTCTTATTAGGTGTAATTTGCAATTAACTCACCAAATCACCCATCTCTTACTAAGTTTCTGTCTATTACTCTCAGCCTCTCTCATTCTCTGTTGCTTGACCCCTCCTCCCTCTTATTGTCTACACTTTCTTTCACCCTTGCTTCTCTCTCTCTTTCTTAACATGTAATAAAACTATGAAATAGTTTATTATAAAAAATAGGGAATATCACCACAAATATTAATATTATTTAAACCAGAGAGAGAGCGAGAGCGAGCAGAAAAACTAATTTTGGATTTTGTGGTTTTCTTTTTCTTTTAATTTAACTGACTTTTAAAACAATCTAACCCAAGCTCGATGTGTGACCTTAGAGGGCTCATTTTTTTCTAGCATATATATATATATATATATATATTCTTCAACCAGAAAAATATACTTTAACAAATTAAAAAAAACATTAAGCAAGTCCTCATTAACAATAAATTCCCCATTTATATTGTAGACGAACAAATAATATTAATGACTAGAAACTTAGACAATACTAATAATAATCAGCTAAATAATTCCCTCTACATACATCTATTCTACTGTAACCAAAGCATCCGAACTTTAAATTGGATGAAAAAGCTTTTAAAAATATAATACATCGCTACATGTCCCTATCAACTCTAATAATAAAATAAGATTCATCATTTATTATAAAAAAAATGAAATCAAACCATGTAGTTAAAAGTAACACTTCTCACACCCAAAACACATTAGAAAATGTATCTGCGACAATCATAATAAAACTAATAGTTACATCGGTTCCACTACCACAACACTTTCCCGAAGACTCACCATACATCTCTCCAACATTAGCTCCATTTCCCAACACCTAAAAAAACAGGACTGCTCCCTTCTCAACATAGACACATTCTAGTTAATAATACTAAAATAATACACCACTAGCGGAACCCGTGTAAATTACACGAAATGATGTAACAAAGCACCCTCTATTTGTTAGTAAGTTACGCTTGCTTCTGGATAAGAGTGAAATAATTTTTTTAAAATAGTAACTCATGTACGATGGATACTGCGCATATCTACTAAAAAAGGTTGATATGCCATCCGTTCAAAAAAAAAACAACAAAATAATACTGGCCCTCTCTACAACCAAAAGAAAGGAAATAAATGGTTTTCACGTTTTAGGAAATACCAATGATACCCTACTTTTTAAGCAGTTAACGTAATTAAATAGACAATGCCCTTAAAAATGCCAAAATAAAAAAACAAAAAATAGTTTTAAGTTTTAAGCAACACAAAAAAGTACTTTTTAACCAGGTGATAAAAAAAAAACTTAGAGGTTGGTTGGGATCAGACTATAAACCAGTCGGGCCGAAGTCAAAAATACTACGTTGCTAACCGTTGCGCCAAAGGGAAACACACGAAAATGTTTCGAAAATAATGCGAGTTGAATGTTTTTCAAAATCTAGGTGCGGCACGCATGCGCAGAGCTTTTTCCGGAAGCGTGACACACGAACACACACGCTATCGTATTAATATATAGATGATTCAGTCATGAATTTCCAACAGTTTTGTTTAATGATTTATATAATGAAACATGATCTGATATTGTGTAATTTCTTTTTTGTTGTTTTTGCAGGTTGTAAAAATTGTACGTCCTAGTGAGACAGCCGGCCGTTACGTGAGTTACCGATTGGTTGTTTGAACCCGACGGTCCTTACCCATCGTCGTCACAAATAAAGTCATTCCTCTCATTCTTTATTTTTTATTTTGTAAAATAAACTTTTTATAAAACAAAAACTGATTTGCATCTTTTTTTTTTAACTTCTGGTTAAGTTTTGTTTTTAAAACCTCTTATATACTTTTTAAACCTTTGGTTATGTATATATGTTTAAAAACATTTAATTATATCTCTTTTACTATCTGGTTGTTTCTTTTTAATCATTTGGTTGTTTATTTAACCATTGGTTATGTTTTTTTAACCTCATTTATGTTTTTTCTTTGTAACCCATAAATTCTTTTTGTTTCAAATATGCCACATTCCAACAAAATGCCTATTTAATATAATATTCAATGAAAATGTGTCAACCTGCAACTTCTTTCACATCTGTAACAAGCCTATTGGCAAATGTGACTAGGTATTAGTATGATGTTGCATCAGCCCACCTGCTAAATTGGTAATCAGTATCTTCGTTAACATTTTTGTCAAACAAATATAAAGAATAAAGCATTTAAGGCTTAAACATCTGATTGTTTTTTTTTTCTTTTTAAACCTTCGGTTATGTTTTTTCTTCTAAAACCTTCGGTTATGATTTTTCTTCTAAAACCTCTGCTTATTTTTCTTCTCAAACCTCTGGTTATGTTTTACTTTAGAAACATTTCGTTTTTTTTAATAATAGGTTAAAAAAAACTATTTTTAACCTCTGGTTATGTTTTTATCTTTTTTTTTTTTGTTTATTTTTTAACCACTAGTTATTTTTTTTTTAAAACCACTAACTATATTTATTTTTTAAACCTCTGGTTTTATATGTTTTAAAAAAACATTTAGTTTTTTTAATATCTGATTAAGTTTCTTGTTAATTATTTGGTTGTTTACATAACTGTTGGTTATTTTTTTTTAACCTCTGATTATGTTTTCATCAGCATTTCTTGGTTTTCACTAATTTTGATGGAAAGCTAACACTCACACCCACAGAAGAACTCGTTAAATTTAACGTAGTGAGATTCAGCGTTTTTAAACATTTTCGCACATTTTTTCTTGGGTGGGGTGGTGGGGGGAAACAATGTATGGATTCTCAGGGGGAAACAATGTATGGATTCTACTGGAAAATGTTGATCTATTACAGTGGAAATATCCATGTATTTTTACAATTTGATGCGGAAGCACATTTTTACTTATTTATTTTATTTTTTTTACTAATGAGTCAATACTTATCAAAGCTAAAAAGCATTCGAGGATAAGGGTTAACTAAATGGTTAACTAGATTGTCAGTTGACTGATGAAGAATATTATGAGAGGATTGAAAATTATGAATGGAATGAACAAAATTTCATTACTTATGGGGAGAGTTTATGTTGAGTATTTGTTGACAGTGGATTTGATTACGACCATGTTGCAGCCTACAGGGAAGCAGTCTCGTGATAATTTGTTCCACAGATGGTATCTTCTTGAATAGAAACTGTTCATGGAAATTCCGTTTGATGTTAGTCGCATGGGGGAAGCAAGTTGCAGTTGTGGTAGAGTTGTGTGATGGTAGCTAAGTGGTTAATGACACAGACTGACAACCTGGGTGTGCCACGTTCGAATCCAGTTCGTTCCACAGAAGCACTTTCACTTAAGATGTTGGCAACCTTCACGTGGTCCCTTCTGTAGGTACCGGATGTCTTGCTAGAAACGATTCTAACTAGAAAGATATCGGGGAAATCAATGCCAACAATGGAATCATCTGATTCATACGAAATGAATGAATGAGCGTCAGAATGGCAGAAACTTGAAAAGGGTATCATTACCGGTTGTACATTGTCTGCTGTCCTCTTCTCGTTGGCCATGAAGATGCTGGTTAAAACAGATGAGGTGGAATGCCGAGAGTCATTGTCCAAGTCAGGTGCACGTTATTTGGACAACTTAATCATGACGACAACATCAGCGATGAGAAGTAGAATGCTTTTGAAGGAGTTTAAAGAAAACATGACATGGACCAGTCGCAATCCAGCAGACTATTAAGGACCTTCGAAGAGTGGCTGACCAAGATAGATGAATCGGGATTTCCAGGGCATTTTAAGGGATAGGTATTTCAGCACACGGTGTTGCCCCGGATATCGTGGCCATTACTCCTCTATGATTTTACTATTACCATCGTGAAAAGGTTGAAAAGAACAATCGATAATCGTTTAAGAAGACGGCTTGGTGTACCAAAATGCTTAAGCAGTGTGGCCCTCTATGGTAAGAGCAACATGTTGCAGCCTCCCTTCAGCATTTTCACAGAAGAATTTAAGGTAACAAGAACAAGAGAAAAGCTGCAGATCCCAAAGTGGCGACAGCTGGAATTCACACAAGATTTGCCAGGAAATGGAACGCTGAAGGAGAGTAGCGAGCGGCGGAAGAAAGGCGCAGACATAAGGCTATATATTAGGGTCGGTAGCAAAAGGCAAAACGGGTGGGGTTACGTTTCCCTTCCCCAAATTGATGAGTTGTGGTAGAAGGATAAATTTTTGCTGTGAATATCTTACAAGGAGGAAACAGATTGTAGCTCAGTTGAGCATTTGTTTTGTTTTTGTTTAAATTGTATTTAATGTGTCTCGGGAAGACTTGTACTAAGTGTAATGAATAAAACCATTGAGGGTCATCGGTTACGGTTAGGTCATCATCGTACTAGGTTTACATGCTGGCATGTGTTGGACGGCTTTTAGAAATTGACTTTCTGGTGCTACCAGATCAGACTGTCTTAAGATATCGGCTTCCTGACTTAAAATGCACCAAACATTGATGTTATTGTTTATTTTATTTCCCTTTGCAAAACTCAATCATGTTCTGCAAAGTCAAAAACAAAGACTACAATTTTCCTCTACAAAACAACCAAAGCAAACACCATGAATAAATAGTGGAAGATATATACAACTTTCAACATAAAAACTTTTACCAAAATGACTGCATTTGGTATTAAATAACTTGGAAAGGGTTGATATGTCATAAAACAAAGCAACCAAATTAGAAATTGACTTCTAAACTGACTTATCTCTAGCCAAGTCTTTATTTATCCGTCTTTCTTTCAAGTTCTTGTAAAACTAATATTCAATATATGTCCAACACATGCCAGCATACAACACAGACGTTAAACCGAATATATTAGTTAAATGTATATTTGTGTAAATTATAAACAGGATGTATTGTAGCCAAGGGGTCAACAGAGATCAAGTAGGTGACCTTCCCAGAAATGGGCTCTGCTATGGCCATCATCAGCATAGGTGGAAATGGCGTCAGATGATTATTTGAGAAGGTTGTAGTTGTTGTTGTGGCAGTCAGCATAGAAGCTTCGGACTGACCAGACGAATGTTGAAATAATCTAACCAGATTTGGAAATAATTAATATCTCTCTCCCTCTTTGCCTTTCAGCCTAACAGACGATCAACATGCTGAGACAAATAAAACTTTCTTCCTTGTAAGAATGTGTTTGCTTAATGGGTATTGGTACAGCTTTTGAAACAGACAAAACTGACTTTTTGTTCGGCATTTTCCGGCGTTTACGTAAACAGCTGGAAGATGCTGAAGCGCTTAGCTAACCAAAAGGTTTGGTAAGCAGACGATAACTTTACTAAAAAAAATATTCTCGCAATAAAAACAAAAGCTTGTACAGCTTTTGAACCGGACAAAAAACAAACTGTTTTTTTTAACCCTAACCTTAACTTAACCCCTAACCTAGTCAGTTTTGTCCGGTTCAAAAGCTGTACCAGTACCCCCCCCCCCTAAAAAAACGAAAGACAAATTTGTAAAAATCGTTATTTCATTGAGTATATTCTTTACAATCTTTAGTTTATTTATAAAAAACAATTTATCGAAAAAAATTAAAAAAAACTTTCCCGTGAAAAAAACCCCAAACATTTTTTACATTGCTTTTCTTTGTCAAAAAATAAAGTGAGTTTTTTTCTTTCATTATTTTTTCTGTTCAAAAGCCGCCTCGTTTTGATTTTGATGTCGGTTCGTTTTGGTTCAAGTTTTTCCGGCTGTTTACATAATTCAGCGTCGGCAAAAGTTAGTTTTGTCTGGTTCAGAAGCTGTACTAGTGCCAGATAATGTCATTAATGTTTTGTGCCTGGATTAGTTTTGATTGAAGCTGGTGATTTGGCCTCGGTCGTTGGAGGATGACAGCTACTGCGCACATTGGTACTGAGATGCCAGCTGTAGAAAAACAAGGTATGACTTTGAATTCAGCTGATTTGAAGTGTGAATTACTAATGACTGTATTATAAGTAACTAGTTGCATGGAGATCATAAAGTCCACTGGATATATAACATATAGACCCGGGATTGAATAACGAATCCTGTGTCTTTCTGACCATGACACCATATTACTTTTTAATTTTTACATGTCTATTTCTGTAAATTTATAGTCTTTATCAACCTCGAGGCACACCCGGCGTTTCCCAGGAATTAACGTATTTAGAGTTTTAAGGAGTGTTCTGCCACCATAGCTCTGTTGGTGGTGGTGGTGGTGGTGAGGGAGAACACACAGATTCAGGACCACTTCTATTGTCTTCCCCGGAAAATTTTATACATATCATTTAAATTTCATCAAAATGGGATATATTTGAAGTTTTAAGGAAGGTTCTGCTCCATGACTCTCTTCGCAGGGAGGGGGCACTTAAAGATTCAGGATGCTTCCATTGTCCTCGGAAAATTTTACATATGATGAGACTTTTTGTTTTTATGTAGATTCTCTTGTGTTTCCTATAAAAAAAAGATATGCACACATGTGAACATGAATCTGTGTGCATTCATTGCACAGGCCATGATCGTTCACTTGTTGGTCAGTCTTTGTCTGAATTCCATGCTCGATTCCGACGTCGGTCTCTGTCTATCATTGCTGCAACAAAAGGATTCTCCGTCCAAACAAACTTACAATTCCAGTTTAAAACAAGTAACGATATCTTATTTTTAGAGATTACAATGATACGTCTTCACTGAATGACAGGCTCGCAATGAGAACTGTGAGCCCGACCAAATCAAAACATAAGTCCAATCATCAGCTTAGAGCCGAAAGGCCCATCTGTCTCTGAGAACCACAGAAACCCAACTAACCTCTTTGCCCATCCTGCTGGAATATGTATAGATATTGGTGTCATTTGTGGTAGACCACCAAGACACTTACTTGAAAATCATAGGCTAGTCTATCTATGGGCATAAAAAAAACTTACTGGACAGGGGGTCTCGTATCTGAAGGGGCTTTAATTTTTCCAGAACTCAAGTGGCTCACAAACACAGCATAGAACTTTGTATCTAAGAAGACATTACTATTTAAAAGACGTCTGTCCATATCTTAGGTGGTCTCTTCGCTTACGTAAATATTTCTCGCATTGCAACTATGCACCACACTCTAATTTCTTTAAGGGGCTCAGTTAGTTACATGTAACTTTGAAATAGTTCGAAACAGCAATTACTTTGACCTTGCATACCTACATGGACAGATCTATGATGTCACACGAGTATTTAACGATGGACCTCGCAACCAGACCAATCCGAATTACAACCATTAAGCCGAACCCTTAGCTTCAATATGTATTGATTTACTCCTCTCCAGGAGTTAGGCACAAGGCCAGTTTTTATCTTACTCCCACAAGTAAGATGTGACCCAAGGGAAAGTGGGGGTTTAAAAATTCCCTGGGCAGCCCGATCGGCATTCCCCGGTAGGGGCGCCTCAGGCAGCAAGCAACAAACTTAATCCTCCCCAAAGAGGGGAAGCGAAGCCTGGGAGGGTGGACCTCCTAGAACTGCACAGGTCAGACCCACAGACCGGCACAAATCAAGCCCCGAAGGCCAAGACAACACCAGTCCATGGGGTGCAGTATCCATCGGAACAGATACTACACTTTGATCATAGCCAAAAGGCCAATTTATTTATCTACCTCCCACAAGGTAAAATGTGACACAAGGTCGGGAAAGTGGGATTAGATAAGCCAGTGCTCGAGAGGTGTGCACTCTGGCCATTTAAAAATTGTCTGGGCAGCTCTGTCGGCATTTCCCGGTAGAGGCGCCTCAGACAGTAAGCAATAAACTTACTCCTCCCCAAAGAGGGGAGGCAAAGCCTGGGAGGGTGCACATCCTAGAACTGCACAGGACCGGCAACCCCCAATAGACCGGCGTAAATCCAGAAACGGCCAAGCCGTTAATCTATTCTCTATTGTCGTAAGCCTCTTCTTCGGCTTATCTGCTTGTTGAGATTTAAAGTAATTACGCTAATGCCTGCTGCCAATGATCGACTGATGGCTTTGCTTCAGTTGATGCGTCCGTTTTATGTGGACTTTTGTTTTCGTTCCATTTCGTTTCATGCACGTTTCTGTTTTTTGCATTTTCTTTTTTTGCATTTTCTTTTTTTTTGTCAGTTCTTTAGCGTTAGGTTTTATTCAATTCAACAATGATTTTTGTTTTTTTGGTTATTTACGCCGTGTTTACAGATGCGTCCTCGTATTTCGATGATAAGCTTTGTCTGTCCGTTGTTCATTTGGTCTGTCAGATTTCCGTTTGAAATAGCATGTATTTCGTCTGTCATGCTTGAATTTTAAATAACATTTTCATAGCCCCCCCCCCTTTCGTTTAACAGCATTTTTCGTGGGCCATACTTACATTTGAAATAGTATTTCCGTCCGTCTGTCATACTTACATTTGAAATAGCATTTTTGTCGGTCTGTCATACTTAAGTTTGAAACAGAATTTTAATGGATCTGCCAACCTTACGTTTGAAATAACATTTTCGTCGGTCTGTCATACTTAAATTTGAGATAGCATTATGACACAATTACGTTTCAAATAAAATTTAATTTGGTCTGTCATGTTTGAATTTTGAATAGCATTTTCATAGGTCTGCCGCACTTTCGTTTGAAATAGTATTTTAATCGGTTTGTTATGCTTAAATTTGAAATAGCGTTTTCACGAGTCTTTTACTTTTACTTATCAAATAGCATTTAATGTGGTCTGTCATTTAATTTGGTCTGTCGTTTAAATTTGAAATAGCATTTTTATGAGTATGACGCAATTACGTTTCAAATAGCATTTTATTTTGTCTATCACGTGTAAGTGTAGCATAGTATTTTCATTGGTCCGCGTTAGTAGATGTAGAACAGTTGAGATAGCAAGGTCAGTTGGGAGGGGAAGCCAAGGAAAACGTGGGAGAAAGTGATGAGGACGGACTTGAGAGGGATAAATAAATACCTGGTCAGAGATAGGTTAGGTGGAAAGTCAATTTCTAAAAGCTGTCCAATACATGCCATCATGTAAAACGGATGTTAAACTGAATATGATGATGATCATCATGCCAACCTTACGTCTGCAATGGCATTCTCATGAGTCTGGCAACCTTACGTTTAAAATAATTTTATCTGGTCTGTCATGATTAAGTTTGAAATCGAATTTTCATGGGTCTGCAACCCTTACATTTGAAATAGCATTTTATTTGATCTGTCATACTAATGTTTGAACCATCATTTTCGTCTGTCTGTCACGTCTCGGCTTCAAATAGCATTTTTAGTTGCATCAAAGCATCTCCATATAAGGCTGTCTCCGTTGGTCTGTCAGGCTTCAGTTTAAAATACCGTCTTCATTGCTAAATGCGCAAATTGAATGGACTGATCTTTAAAAAACAGGTCTTCTTTCTTTAACAATTATTATTAAAGCTTATTTTAAAATTTATTTTTATTTATTTTTTTAATTAATTTATGAAAAGAAAGCTCCGCCTTCCCTTAATCTTGAACCCAACTGCCCGCGCCGCTATTTAACGAAAAAGAGAAACGCGCGTGCCTACACATACATTATTTTATTTATTGAAATCTTTTAAGTAGAACGAATAAATAAATAACGTCTTATTTGAAAAATATCAAGAATAATCTTTTGGACAGAAAATTTTATCCGACTGTAAAAATGTAAAAAGTAAAATATATAAAAAAACTTTCAATTAAATGATTAAAATTGAAAAGAAAAGTATATTGAAAATTAGAAGAAAACATGTAATTAGAGTCCCTCACCCCCTAACCATATCTTCCAACCCAGCATCGTTTTTAAAAGACAGACATTTATTCCAGTTTAATTTAATTTGTAAAATCTTTTCTACCATTCTTTAATGTTTTCTCTCGATTTTCTGATTTCTTTCTTTTTCTCTTTTTTGCTTAAGAATTTTAAAAATTCTTTTTTAATTTTTTTTCTCTTTTCTTTTTCTTTTTCTCTTTGTTCTTTGTTGTGCTTCTTCACTTTGTGCTTCTTCTTCTTCTTCTTCTTCTTCTTCTTCTTCTTCTTCTTCTTCCCGTTGTTGTTCTTTTTCTTCTTTTTCTTCTTTTCTCTTTGTTGTTGTTCTTCATTTTGTTGTTGTTGTCCTTCTTCTTCACTTTGTTCTTTTCTTCTTCTGTTCTTTGTTGTTCTTCTCTTTGTTGTTGTTGTCCTTCTTCTTCACTTTGTTCTTCTCTTTCTTCTACTTCTTTTCTTTGTTCTTCTCTTTCTTCTACTTCTTCTTCTTTAGAGTGCTTTGTTCACTCTTATCTTCTAATATATAAAGATAGTCAGATGTTCCCTTGTTTCATTGACAGGAACAACTTCCTTTACAAAAAGTAAATAAAACAATCTATTTCGCCAAATATTCGTCTGTGTTCTTAACATTTTTATTTTTATTTTCAATCGATTTTAATATTTAATCCTGATCGCTATTTTTACTAGTCATGAATAGAGTTGTACTTACACCCACAGTCACATCTACTACGTCTGCCGTCCATAACACCGGGAATAAATGAAACAAGATAACGTTTTCCATATACATCGTTTTTTTTAAGAGTCACAACCGATCAAGGCCAAAAGGCCACTCGAGGATAAGGATTAATGAGTGTCAGGTGGATGGTGAGACAGCGCCGTGATAATTGGTAACGATGATGGGAATTGGGCAGAATTTGATTATTTAAGAGGACGGGTCAACAAGAATTTGTTTACGTTGGACTTGAAAACAACTATGTTGTAGTTAGCTGGGAAGCAGCCCCGCGGTGTTGTGTTCCACAGACGGATAGTTCTTTGGAAAGAAACTTTACTCATGGAAGTTTCGTTTAGTCTTAGAAAGAGAGAAAGGGTAATTATTGACAGTGGTTGTAGCTAGACGAGTTTTGTTTTCGTGGATGTTTTGCAGTTGGCTATTACCTTACTTAACCTCTGACCTTACTTAACCTCTGACCTACATTTGACAGGGAGAGGGATGGAGGGAGCAAAAAGTGTGGCTTATGTATTTAACAGTATCACGATTTTGTACTTACCGGCATTAGCCCATTTGCTAGCGCGCCACACTTGGACATAGAGGTTGTCAGTTCGAACCCCATCCGGGGAATAATTATTTTTTTGCCAATATGTTTATCTTAAAATGAAATTAGACATTTAAAATATTAAGTAGGCTGTTTACTTACTTTTTTCCTGTAATCTTCGTAATTTGGGTTTACTTTCGCCAGTCGCGTTACTCTCGCTTCCCTTATTTTGTCCTTTAGTACACACATTCGATGAGCGATGTTTCTGACAAAGGGGAAAGAAGTGCTGTTTTCTGGGTCAGAATCTATTCATATAACACTTATCGTTGGGTAGTTTTTACCTTGAAGTAGTATATTTTTTTTAGCTCCTTACATCAAGTGGCTTTATTCCTTATTTGGAGCGATTTTCATCAATGTTTTTACTGAAATTAAGACACCGGACGATGCCGGGTATCCCTTCTAGTCTATCATAATTTCCTTTTCTCTGTCCCTTTCTTTCGTCGTTTTTCTATTTTTCTTCCCTTTCCGTCACCCTAACTCGCAAATCCTCCAAATAATCTATAATTTACTCCCATTCCGGCCAATGCGTGAAGCGACACAATGCTGAATTTCAAAAAGGGGAGCACTGTGGACGCCTATAAAAATAGCCATGTTCAAACCCGTCGGCATTTCCCGGTGAGGTCTCCTAAGGCAACAGACAATAAACCTAAGGCGGAGATTTTCGTGAAAGTTTAGTTCTTGTAGGACAGTAAATAGGAATTGTATTCAAAGATTTTTTAAAAGTTCTGATTCACCGCTTATCAAGGCCCTAACGCCACTAGAGCATACGCGTTATTGAGTTTGTCATGTGAGGTGGACGGTGAAACATCGAGGGGATTTGTAACGATGGTTGTAACTGGTCAGAAATTGATTATTTAAGAGGACGACTGAACAAGAATAAGTTTACATTGGTCTTGAAAACAGCAATGTTGTAGTCAGTCGGGAAGCAGCCCCGTGGTACCGTGTTCCACAGAAGGGCAGTTCTAGGAAAGAAACTCATGAAAGTTCCGTTTAGCTTTAGGTACACAGAGAGAAAGTGAAATTATTGACAGTGGTTGTAGCTAGACGAGTTTTTGCTGTGAATGTTTTACAGGGAAAAAACCATAGATTGAATTTCAGTCGAGCATCTACCATGAAGATAACGATAGAGCAGAGAAAGACTAGCAACGTTTCTTCTGTGAGAAAGAGGCTGTAGGGAAGAGAAGAGGACATCGCACAAAGTGCAGAAAGTTGAATTGGGAGCGACAGCTTTTGAAGAGAAGGAACAACAACCGTATATTGGTTTAACAATTTTACTTATACAAGTGATACAATATGATGAACAAAACAGTGGACAGAAATAGTAAAACAGTAAATATACAGATAAAGGGGTTTGCGAACTTGTGCTTTCGCGGAACTTACCTCAGTTGAAGAAATGCCCTTTTTTTTTAACACGTTTAACACTTCGGGCCCCAATGTACTGGTTGCTGTCTCTCACTGTCATAGGAGGAGGGCGATGCTTTGCGACAGCAATCTGAGGCTTGGTGTCCTAAAGGTCATCAACCCTTAACCGATGTCGTGAGGAAAGAGGAAGATCTCAGAGTGAGATGGCTTAGGTAGATAGATAAAAAATATACTACAGTTTGACCCCCCCTCCTAAAAGAAAAAAAGTGAAACTAACATCAGTGCGTACCATATCACATAAATTACGAAGATTACAGGAAAAAAGTAAGTAAATAGTCTACTTAATATTTTAAATGTCTAATTTCATTTTAAGATAAACATATTGGCAAAAAAATAATTATTCCCCGGATGGGGTTCGAACTGACAACCTCTATGTCCAAGTGTGGCGCGCTAGCAAATGGGCTAATGCCGGTAAGTACAAAATCGTGATACTGTTAAATACATAAGCCACACTTTTTGCTCCCTCCATCCCTCTCCCTGTTCTTGTCAAATTCTGGAGGATTTGATATTATGGAAAGATAAAGGAGGGCTAACACTATTCAGACCTCGATTGTAAGGGTGCAAAGAGATTTGATAACCTGAAGAGGCTTATTGTTAGACAACTTTCAGAAAAAAAAACACCGATCGTTATCAACGAGAACTCGATGGTGCGAGAACACCAATAGCGTTGCAATAATGATTGAGAAAAAGGCGAACATACTGAAAATTTGGGGAGACATTTTTTCCTTCGGACTCCATGGAACAACATCTAATCTTACCAGTGAGAGATCATTAGTAATAAGTGCTCGAGTTTATATAGGCTTACTCATGTGACCCCTAATGGAACACTGATTGGGTTTACCCTTTTGGCCTACCCCCCCTTTTTTTTACTAAAGATTCACCACTTATCAAGGCCCAAAGGCCACTAATAAGTAAAGTTAAAAATGGAAAATTCCACTTAAGATTAGTTTCAGCAGAAAGATGGAATTCTCCATTATGAGTCAAGTTAGAGGTAGTCACAAAAAAGAAAGAAGTCGACAGTGAGATAAGGTAAAACTGTATGACACCAGTATAAAACCGTCTTCACAAAGCAATAGTCACTCAGATGACGGGACCTGCACGTGACTGATTCATGTACCAGGTGACTTATTCAGTACAAGATGCATACGTAGTTCATACCAGTCGCCTCTGTGATTACTGGCGTATAAGTACAGCTCTTCATTCGCCAACAATATTCAGTAAATTTCGTTTCCAGCATTTTAGTTTATTAATGAAGTATTATAAAGACTGAATTTAGGATCTCGACCGCCACCTATGAATTATGAGGCGAACTCGAATTTATCAATTCGACATTGGCTTTGTTGCTGTTGCTGTTCAGTCCCAGAAAGGTCCACCTTCCCAGGCTTTACCGTCTCTCTGAGATGGGGTTAGTTTATTGCTAATCACCTGAGGCGCCTCATACGGCTTATCTTAGTGCGCTATTTTCTTAAAGCCACACATGATCTTGTTTCTAACATCCTGGCAAAATAATAGGATATTTCGAAACAAAGACAAGTTTTATTAATTTTCGAAGGGAAGATAACTTGTGATATGACAAAATAATGATTTAATTGTAATCATGAGTTATCTTCTCTTGTCGAGTACTCATTAAGTTGACTGGCAACTATTTCGCTTCGAAAGTTTAAAAACCGAAAACATAACATTATACAGAACATTTATTTTTGAGTCACGTGCAATAGCAGTTCCTTACCTTTTATCTGAATAACGCAACAAAGTTGAACGGTGTTATCTCAAAGTATTAGTCCTTCAACTCCGCTAGTTTTATTCTATCTACAGAAATGTTTTGTTCTTCATTCTTGATTAGAACTGTAGAGGTTGAGGTGATGAGAAACTTGTTGTAGATAGCCATTTTTGTAGTAGCGTCGCTGCGTCTGTATTCATCTGACTGGCCTTGCTTGAAAAGAAGAAAAGGGTCACCAGGCTTCAGTTAAAAAGGCAAGCTTATTCTCTACGAAATTAGCTTTTGTTCAACAGTTTTATCAACACAAAATATGGCACGGAAGGAGTTAGGAACACAATAATATAAGACAAGTGTGTTCAACCGGCAGACATGTACTATAGGAATGAAATTGACTCCAGGTATTTGGTCTCTCGTTCAATTCATGACGAGAGGTGAGCCAGAAAATATGACGTCTTGTCAACACGCCGCTCGAAGTCTGACTGCTCCCGGCAACGTCTCCAAAAGGACTGTTCATAAAAGGCGCAAAGCGGCATTGAGCGGAAATGGAAAAAGACGCACACGCGCACAGTCTTCTAATCGCCTAACGTATCACTACGCAAGTGATAAAATGCCCGTGTTATCTTACCGAACCACATACTAATCACTCCGCGAGTGATAATATGCAAGTGCAAAAGAAAATAGATCGCAATTATGTCACTGCTACAGAACAATAAAAACTTGTCGTGTCTACAAACGACTTTAAAAGGACCGCGATATGATGGTCGCAGAGAGTGCGACGTAGCTGTTGGTCCTCAAAGGGAAATAACTTTGTCGGTGTTATGGCACCGGTGATACGTTTCCCCACACAGGTTCCTCCATTAGTTTATAAAAAAAACTTATCTGGGGACACCCATTTAAAACCTCGCCCAGGACGCCAAGTAACGTTGCACTGGTAGTCGTGTCTACACGTAATGCACGCCTCTTAAACACACAGCCGCCTCCCTCACAAACTTCACTTAATAATCATTAGGTTTGAACTTCGTCGCCGCCGCCGCCGCCGCCGTCGCGATGTCTTCACATATAAGCCCGTCTCTTTCACGAAGAGACCTTTTTATGCAAAACACGTGCCGGTCGACCCACGCGGGCGAACACAACCTACCCTGATTGTCTTTCGATTTCGGGATTTTGCTTCACTTCCCACTCAGACCCCATCATCGCACCCTTCCCCGAAATAAAGAAAAGAAAATAATTACAATTTGGCTCATTTCTCTACAATTAAACCTGAGTGTTCTCCACACACCCGCCTATTTCACCATTTTTCTTTTGTTTTTCATTTTTTTTCTTCTCGTTTTAAGTTATTTTTTAAAATCATTTTTGTAGTTTTCATCTTGATTTGCGGAATTTGTACGTCTTAATCCATTTTAGTGGGATGCCGTATGCCACTCACTGCCCGGCCTCTATCGCCGGTCATTATTCTTCCCCAATTCACTCTACTTCTCCACTCCTGCCCCCAAATAAATAAATAATTAAAAAAATAATATAGTAATAAAAATAATAGTAATAATGATAATAGTAATAATAATGATAATAGTAATAATAATGATAATAAAAATAATAGTAATAAATATAATAATAATGAAAGTAATAGTAATAATAATAAAATACTATTAGAATAATAATAATAATAATAATAATAATAATAATATTGATGACTAAATCACATGATGCAATTTCCTCTCGATTCTGACTATACTTCTCGTCAGGGGGCGCTGCCCTCATTAAGCCGGCTTAAAATTTATTTCAGGGCGGGCGGTGTTGGTCCATTAAAACATCAAAATCTATTAAGCGACATGTCATATGAAATTAGACGAGAATTACGTAATCTTGAAAATAAATAACAATTAAGATACAAATTGATCAAAAGAAGCGAAAGAAAGAAACGAAAAGAGAAAGGGAAAACACACACAAATAAACAAAATGGCGCCAAGACGTGCACCCAAACTACATCTATTGGTTACTCTGACTTTTATCACGTGATCGCAACTGCCTCGTTTTCATCCCCTTCGTCTCGTTTTGAATAATTTAGTCGTTAGCGAGTGTACACCCTCTGTAAAAAAAAAGATGACGGAAAGAATTATCCTTCGCCAGTGTTCGTACTAATATTCATATAAAATAACGTCTCAGTTGGTGAAGTAAAAAGAAATAAGAAGGAAGACGTCTCAATCTGGAAAGTTTTCGAAAAGAATAAAAGAAAAAAATGTATAAATCGATATAGAAAGCGGAAAGAAAAAATAATGAAAATGTCTTATTATGGAAATAGATTGAAGGCGGGTGGTTGTCTTACTTGCAATGAATGGTGAGTACATTTGGAACATTTTGCTTGAGCAAGGTAGCGAAACCTCTGTATCTACCAACCATGGCGGGGGCACCATCGGTTGCAACGGCAGTAATGTTTTTGTGACTGATGTTATGTTCATCCAAATACTCTTTTAAGCATCTGAAAAGAGTCTCTCCTTTCGTATCGCCTTCCAGATACTTTGCGAACAAAAACTCGTTAGTAACACGATTAAGATTCTGACTGAAATATCTCACATATGCCATCAATATACTGGCACTGCCAAATGTCGATTCATCCAGTTGAATTGAAAACTTTGAGGACTACAGCTCCAAAACCAATATTTTATCAACATGGATAGCCATCTGTTCGATTCGGCGCTTCACTGTACTTGCACTCAACGGAACAGACTTTAAAACAGTGTCTGCATTAGCCATTCATTACGTTAGCCATTCATTACGTTAGCCATTCATTACGTTAGCCATTCATTACATTACCAATAACCTCACGAAGCGCAGGAATACTCACTTCTTTGCCGATGGTGTGACGTTTTCCTTTCTTAACAATATTAAGATCTATGTTGTATGTAGCTTTCTGTCCTGCCTCAAGATCAGCTTTTACATGTAGCTTAAAAAACGTTTCCAGGTTTGGCCTATTATTGAATTTTGCCTTCAGAGCTTTGAAAAAAATCAAGATCTTTGTCAGTCTTATCACTATGAATTCTTTCCAAATGTTCTTTCATCTTAGATGGCCCCATGCTATCATTGATAAATGTCTTTTCGCATAGTAAACACAAAGGAATCGATTTATTTTCCGATGAAGTAATGAAACCCAATTTCAAATAATCTTCATTATACTGTTTGCAATTTTTTTAGTATCTGACATGGTTCTGAAAAAAAAAAGAAAAAAATGTTTGAATAAAAGATAGTAAAAACTTGAAATTACTTATTTATTTACTGAAAGTCTTTAACTGTAAATTACACGAGTGTGGGAGTCAAATGAATGTGACGGGTAGTAACGCTTTTGATGACGCGTTCGGTGGTGAAAAGATATGGAGAAACGAACGTGGAGAGAATGTGAACAGCAGAATCTTCAGAGAAGGTTGTATTTTCGAAACTAGCGTGACGCCCCCTAAAGGGAGGCTGGGCCGACGCAGGTGCAGGGGAGAAGATGAGCTACGCTGGGAAGGGTGTTGGTCAGATGAGGAGAAAGCTCGCACCCTCTTTCATTGCGTATCGTTGTGTAACTGACAACAAAATGTTGTGCACATCATTCGCTCACGGACCCTCATTCGACCCTTGACTATCACCGATCCCCTGGAGTTTCTCGCTGACCCCCAAGGGGTCTCTCGAACCACCTTTGACGACCCCTAGTCTAGACGATGTTCAATACACTTTTCCTGCATTTGACGTTCTGTAAAGATCATATCAATGGTACCCTATTTCTTCTAAAGCCACACTGACTCTCAGGAAGCATAAACGGACAGAATTAGGCATTCATGCTATTCAACAGGATTCTGGTCGATTCACAAGAGAGATGCCCCGATAATTGCTGCATACATCTTTGCTCCCTTTGCCCTTGTACAAAGAGACCATAATGAAGTCACCCCAATCTTGGTAAACATGCCCGTCAAACCAGATATTTTCAATCAACCCTTTAATTTGAGCTGCGAATGGTTTTCCACCACAGCGAAGGACTAACACATGTATACAATCTCCACTAGTGCTCCGCATCTCAACTGCTATATAACCCCCTTCACTTCATCGAAGGAAGGAACAGAATCAATTTCGGCAATGATAGCCCTCTGAGGTAATCTATCTATCTATCTATCTATCTATCTATCTATCTATCTATCTATCTATCTATCTATCTATCTATCTATCTATCTATCTATCTCTCTCTCTACCCCCCCTCTCTCTCTCTCTCTCTCTCTCTCTCTCTCTCTCTCTATATATATATATATATATATATATATATATATATATATATATATATATATATATAAATATATATATCGCTCGTTTCGACAAAATGACCCAGACAATCTCTTTCTTTTAAGGCTAAAAATAATATTATATATAACTCATATTCAATCAACCTATTATGCCCCCGAAAACTCTGTTAATACACAGGCAATTTTTCCTGTTTCTATCTATCTATCTATCTATCTATCTATCTACCACAAGCTCTCTCTCCCTCTTATATATATATATATATATATATATATATATATATATATATATATATATATATATATATATATATATATATATATATATCTCGAAAGCTTTTCAACTATTAAAACGATATGGCAAAAAAATACAACAAGAAAAACAAAAGTAACCCATTTAGTCCTTAGTCCGTCATGTGAAAACTCCGTTGCTTGTAAGTCATTTAATTTTTTGCAGTCATTACATTAGTCAAGAATTTACGCTAGTCTTAACAATTTTTAAGGGATCATCAGTTGTTTACCATGAAAGACTGTTTCGGGAATTTAAAAACAAATCAGTATTTTATCATATATATATATATATATATATATATATATATATATATATATATATATATATATATATATATATATAATTACTATTTCATGTATCCACATAAAATTTTATAAGGAGATATAATTTTTTATGTATTAATCTTCAGTATTTACTTCAACAGTGCTCGATACGTAAGTAGAGCTAGGTAGTAAGCTATGAAAATATATTTATGGCAAGAAATATTCACTCCTTATATTTGCGCGTAGTATAAACCTCCCAAACAGCGTTTTTTCTGCCTCTGTTCTGTTCTTCTTTCAGACAACACACGTATGTACGATACAATACATCTAGCCCCTTTGGTGGGGCGAAAGGCTCTCGGCAATAGAACACGCACGACGAGAGACATGCACTAACTTCTGTATGACCAGCAGAGCACACAAACGCCGCTCATCGAACGCGCTCGTACACACGATCATTGACTCTCTCACTAACAAAAGAGGCACGCTATTTTTAAAAACTTTTGTTTGCGTAAAACAAGGTGTATTGCCATTGAAGTGTAAGGGGTTACTGTGATAGGGACCATATTTATAGGAGGGAAACCTGAGTGGGGAGTTGGGCAAAAAGAAGTTTGTTCGCATTACATTTAAATTTATGCATGTGTGTACGGTCAGAGAAACAGTGCGCAGGGAGGGAATTCCAAAGGCAAGCGGTCCGAGCAAAAACTATTACAGTAGAAAATCTTCTGGTATCTAGGGACCTCTACAGAGAAGAGGTGTGATTTTGCTGCTAGCCGAGTGGGTCGGATGGTATTTACGTTGGGGGGGGGTACGTGCAGTAAGTTAATCGAAGCATATTGTGTGGAAGTACTTGTAAAACAAGCACAGAGATGAAACATTGCGGCGATGCGGCAGGAGCTGGAGCTTGGCAACCAGTGCGAGACCATGAGGTTAGGATCTTTTTTGCTAATGTACACACATATCTCTATGCCTTCTCATTTACACACACGTAAACGCACACGGCACCAGCCGAAACAAACATGTGCATTCAATTTTTCTTTACCGACAAAACAATTCATCTTGCACCAGAATGTTTTTGGGACTTTTTGAACATTCTTATTCTACGGACTCTTTATTCATCGTTGTCTTAACAAGTTCTCAATAAAAATTATTTAATTTTTGTAGGGATAGATTCTGTCATCCTTTCTTTTCTCTCAATACCGTCTCCCGTATTTAATTGTTTTGTCTTTTATTTTCCCAAAGGCTAATATCGCATACACGCACACACATAATTGTTTGATATAGTTGGCGTTGCCCGCTCGTTATCGCTTCGCAATTTAATTCCTATTCTTGAAATCATCAACCCACTGCTATTGCTACCCCAAACTTAAGGCTTAGATTTCGATTTTTGTGTCTATATTAAACGTGAAAGAAATTATTTCCTTTCTCTTTTATTATTATTATCTGATATTATTAAGATTAAGCCTGCTCTTCTATCCTCATAAAAAACTAAATTTGCATGTCTGATTATTCTTTTTCCTCTCTCCCTTTTATCGTCATCATCAGTTATTATTAACATTAAGCCCCACCCCCCTTCTTGCTTATAAAAATTAAATTTATATACGTGGTTATTGAAGCGTGCCGGACAGACGTACCTTCGCTTTTATTAAAAATAACATATATATATATATATATATATATATTATTTGTCGCCCCCCCAATCTAGGCTGGGCTCTGTAGTGAGTAGTATTAACACAGCCGTCATCGTGGCTTAAATGCATGTTCTTTTCAGTAGTAGAACACTTTGACGACGGCTGTCTTTAAATAGGATTAATCTCTCGCTGATTTACCAGGTTGTTGATAGCGGCCGTGTGGACTAAGACGTTGGTATTTGAGTCTGAAACATGACTCGTGTTCCGGGGTTCAGGTCCGGCGAGCGGTATGAATAATTCAACTCTACACTGACGATTCCCGAAAGAAAGTAATGTCGTTTTTGTCCAACACATTTATTTCATCTGAAACATTCACATTAGGGCATTTTAATCTTTACAATAATTTCCCTCATTTTCATGACGTCTGCACAACGATCAACTAGCTTCTTGATGCCTTCAAAAAAATTCTCTTATTTTTTAGAGAAAAACAAATAATGAATCAGTCCTCTCATGTCCCACCATAAAGAGAGCATAACATTCTTTGGGTGTAGTCCTTGTTTTGGAACAGGCTGTGGACTTTGGTTTCTGTCTAACAATTGTCTTTTGCGTTGGGTATTCTTATAAAGAACCCATTTTTTTATTTTTATCTCAAGTCACAATTCTTTGCAAAAATGGTTCTCGATGATTCCTGGAACGCAAAGATGTGTAAACAGTCAATCGTTGATTTCGTTGAGCGTCGGTCAAATCGTGGGGAACCCAGAGTCCAAGTTTTGAAACTTTTCCTAACTCGTGAAGGCATGAAATAATTTTGGTATGGATTGTATTGAATTGTTGAGCTGGTTAACTTTAGACTGGTCTCCACAGCGTCTTTAATGGCGTTTTTATCAATGTTGGCCTTCCCGAACGTCGCCAATCTGACAGGTTAAAGTCTACAGAAGAAAAATTTGTAAACGACTGTTGACATTTTCGATCATTCAGAACATTTTCCCATAGACAGTTCTAATATTCCTTGTAACTTCTGCAACTGAGTTTCCTTTTTTGAATTCATAGAGCATCAATGTCTGCGATGCTCCCCACTAATATCCATTTTTGACGGCTGAGACCATTAAACTTAATATTTTCAAACTAATCACTATATCTGAAAGGCGAAGCAAAATATTAAGACACCAATTCACCAAAAAATCTAGAACTGTGTACAACTTTGAAGGCTGCAAAGTGATGAAGTAAAAAATACTTTCTCTTCAACCTGATATATAAAAACACCCCCCCCACACACACACACATATATATATATATATATATATATATATATATATATATATATATATATATATATATATATATATATGTATGTATGTGTGTGTGTTTGTATGTTTGTATGCGAAAACCCAAATCCAAAAAAGTAAGTAAAAATGCAAATTCCTAGCGAATAAATAAAAACAAAATGTCAGAAAAAAGGAAAGAAACAATTTCTTTCCCTTTTTTCGCACAAGACATTTTTGTTGTTGTTCAAATTCTAATAAACTGCATGAGGTCAACGAGTGCAAGCCTGACACAACTCATTACCGATTCTTTTCCTTCCCCCCCTCGTTTCTTTCTTTCTCTTTTTCTTATTATTCATATCTTTCTTTTTATTTGCTATTCTTATTTTAATATAGAATCGACCAACAAATTTGTGTTGTAATAAAAAGAGACGGAATGAAATGCGGATGGTTGGAAGTCGAAAAAACAAACAAATAAAAAAAGTGATAAAATTCGGGAAAGTAGAAATAATACGAAAAATAATCTATTATATAAAGAACAGTTGTTTGTTTGTTTTGTTTTGTTTTACGGCATATCAACCCTCCTCGGGGTTTTTAATGCCGAATCAGATCAAGTATTGATTCATGGTGTTTGGTTGAGTGAAAGGAGGAGGAAGATAAATTGTTGTCTTGCAGAACATGATTGAGTTTTGCAAAGAGGAAAAAAAACAATAAAGCATCAATGTTTGGTGCATTTTGGGTCAGGAAGCCGATATCTCCAGACAGCCTGATCTGGTAGCACCAGTCAAAGAACAGTCGTCTGTGTGTGTGTGCCCACTTAAACGTCAGAAACTACACAAGACACACCCACAAAGCTGATATATACTTTTGTCCCGGGCAGAATATGAACACGTTTTCTTTGTAATATTTATTATTTTGGCGCCCAACAGAAACAAAATTAGTCAGGTTTAGCCGATATTGAGAGCGATGTTTCGTTCCATCGACCTTTATGAAATGGTACTTGTGATAAAGAGAGAGAAAGAAAGAGAGAGAGAGAGGGAGAGGGAGAGAGAGAGGGAGAGAGAGAGGTGGAGAGAAAGAGGATAGAGATAGATACATAGAGATGAGGGTAGATAGATAGATAGAGGGAGAGAAAGGATAAGAGAGCGAAAGAGAGAGAGAGGGGAGGGGGAATGCGGCGTGGAGAGAAGGGAGATAGATACATAGAGATGGGGATAGATAGAAAGATAGAGATAGAGAGAGAGAGAGTGAGAGAGAGAGACGCTACACACACTAGTTTGTTGTCCATGCCCCCGGGCAATGCCGGGTAGCCATGCTAGTCTATAATACAATAATACACGTTGAATATATTTTTCGATATGAATATGCATAAATAACTTTCCTTTTGTTTGTGTAGCACTAAGTCGGGAAGAAATTAAAAACTTTCTCACGGCCCATGCACACTAGTCTTTTAATACAGTTTGGTATGCGTTTATATATTTCTATGTACAGGATTCACTCATAAACCGATCATTATGAATTATGGAATGTATAGTCTAGGCAACACTTTGAGTAACATGGGAACATTATTTTCTTTGTAAACTTTATTACTATTTAAAAATATTTTTTTAATTACTTTTATGCACCCCAAACAAGGCATATTGCATTAGAAGCGTAAGGGGTATCGTGATAGGAGTCAGATTTATAAAGGGGCAGCCAACCTCGGTGGGGAGCTGGGGAGCTGGGGAGCTGGAGATTTGTTGGCATTACATTTACATTTCTGTATGTTTGTATGGTCGAGGAAACAGAGAAGGAAGGAAATCCAAAAGGCAAGCGGCCCGAGTAAAAAAAAAATCTATCGGATAACACAATCTTCCGGCATCTACAGTGAAGGGGTGGGATTCTGCTGCTACTCGGATGGGTCGGAGATATAAGTGCAGTAAATTAATCGGAGCACATTCCGTGGAAGTATTTGTAAAACAAGTACAAGAATGCAAATCTGCAACGATGCGACAGGGGCTGGAGCTTTGCAGACAGTGCGGGACCTATTAGGTTAGAAATTCTTTTTTGCACCGTATTCAGTAGGGAGATGGTAAGTGGTCAGTGAACTCGTCGAGGTTGTGGCAACGCTACTCCATGCGTTGGCGAATGGTGGTGTTCTAGAGGTATGGGATAGTGGCAGATACAAGAAGTTTTCTAGCCCGGTAAAGGGAGCCTACCTTCTTTGCAGCAGACTTGGCATCATCTTCTATGTACTTATTCCATTCCATGTTGTCTGAGAATGTTAGTCCAATGGGGGTTGAACGCTGGACTCTCGGGAAGGGTGCTATCGGCCATGATAATCGATGGTTGTAAAGGGTTCTTATAAGTGTTTATAGACAGGAGTTTCGTTATGGTAGCAATAAATGGTATCATCCACTTTGGCACCATTCAACTACAGACCGGAAGTCGTTTTCTAAGGATCCAGCCATATATACTAGAAGAAACCTCGCCTTATGCATTCTTCTATATGCATTCTCACTATCTCTCCCCTCCATCTCTTTCTCTTTCTCATATATATATATATATATATATATATATATATATATATATATATATATATATATATATATATATATATATATATATATATCAAGGGAGGCGCGAGAGCGCTCTATCCCTTACTCCCTTAATAGACTTCAAGAATGGCCTATGCTGGAAATCTCATTTCTTTTATCAATCATAACTAAAAAACAAATAAACCAAATTAGTTAAAACTTTCCACAAAATGTTTATTTGATAGGTTCTATAAGTGTGTAGAATTTCAGCGTCATTAGTCAAGGCAACCCAGAGATCCAGAAAGTTCAATCATGAAATCATGTTATCTGTGTGTACGTACGTACGTACGTACGTATGTACGTACGTACGTATGTGCCACCCTGTATCTCATCAACTATTTGATGGATTAAGCTGATTTTTGGCAGAGATAGAGGTTCTAGGGTCTAGTTGATTGCACTTTAATTTCAGTTTACCATATACCTTACTTTTCCAGAAAATTCTAAAAAACCTTAAAAACGACCATTGTATTGCGGCATAGCCTTTTCAAAAGTAGTGACATTACATGATAAATGCTAGTATACTGAAATCATATGCCCTTAATAGGGTTAAGATGAAAATTCATATAGACTAAATGTACAAAAGCAAGGAAATTCCAAAATTTTTACACTTTTATTGTCATTAAGGGTATGCGAGCACAACAGGGCTATGTATTTTACTGGTAGAAATTTTTCTTCAGCGCACCTCACACACTTCATCCACTCATGCATAGAGATTTATACTGTAGTTATGTGATAATGAAATGGTTTGGTTGATATGTAGTCATACCCTTAATTAATGACAATAAAAGTGTACAAATTTGGGAATTTCCTTGCTTTTGTACATTTAGTGTATATGAATTTTCATCTTAACCCTATTAAGGGCATATGATTTCAGTATACTGGCATTTATCATGGAATATATATATATATATATATATATATATATATATATAAATGTACAAGTGTAGGTTTTTTTTCCAAGACATTTCAATCCAAGAACTCTTTATTCTTTGTGGATTTTTCTGATGATTTTGTAGTGTTACTAATACGATATTGACATAAAAATGTTGTTTGGCTCACGGCAAATGAAACGAACCGTAAAAAATAATCTCACAAAAATGTTATGTTTTTTGGAAATGTGAAAAAAAAGTAAAAAGTAAAAACTAAAAACATAGTTATTGGAATATAAAATGAACCTGACTTATACATGCTCTGTTGTTACTGATTGACAATCATCGAGCTGAATCTTTTAAAGATACTGCTAATTAAAAGGCACTGATAGTATATGCTAATACATATATTGTCATAATTATATTATGTTGAATTAAATGTTGAATTAAATTAAAGATAATTGAATTATCGTTTAATAATAATCTATCGTGATAATATAAAGCTCAATATATTGAATAGAGCAATCAATTCTAGAGATGAAAGATGAGAATAAAAAAATGTAATGATACAATATTTATTAGAACATCAACAGTTCAAAGCAACGAGCTTTATATCTTTAATTCATGGATTTTCAAAGATAAACCCTTTTCATCAGAGGATAGAGAAAAACCGACAATGTAATTGTAGATATAAATATTGTCGGCAGTATTTAACTTTGAAAATTTTACATAAAATAAAATAAAGACCTCATCTTTCATCTCTATATGGAAATATATGAAAATAAATTACTTTTCAAAACATTTGTTACGGTCTCCGTACCTTATTCTAACCCTAACCCTAGCTCTAATCCTAACCTAACCTAACCTAACCCTAGCCTAAACCTAACTGGCAGCCATTCGGTCTTAGAGTGAGTGGTAAAAAAGGAAATTGTAAAATGACATAAAACGTTAGAATTTTCCGGAAATTTGGGGATAATTTTACGTCAAATTTATATACGAAGCTCTAAATTCTGAATTACTAAATTAAAATGATCCCCTAACAAAAGCAGAATCTCATTTTTTTTTTCGGGGGTCGGGTGGGGGGTGGGGTGGAGTGTATTCAGCAGTGGGTGTAAATGTACAAATCTACCAAAAAGAAAATATCTCGGCTATATTTTTTAAGGTGAAGAAAATAAGGTTACACCGTAGTTAAAATGCTATAGAATAACGAAAATTAATCGGAACGAAATTGCTCCAGTCAAGAAAGTTCAAAAGTTGTAATTATTTAAAGTGAAATGTGTTCCGGCATTGTTCCCAAACAATTTATTTTTTATTTAAACTGTAGCGACCTCGCTATTTTATGTTTCTTTTTAAAAATAGTGAATTGTTCATTTGTATATATATATATATATATATATATATATATATATATATATATATATATATATATATATATATATATATATATATATATATATATATATATATATATATATATATATATGGGGTAAGGTGCACGATAAGTCATGAAAATGAAATGTTGTGGTAGAGAAAATGTGTGAAAAAAGACAAACGGAAAACAGGTTAAAATGAAGGAGAAAAACAAAAACAAGAGATTTGACCGGTTTCGTTCGTATTAACGTGAAAAAATAGTGGAAACAATTTTATTTTGAAGGCACACACATGGGAGAAGGAAAAGAGGATCAGATTGGACCGTATGAGAACATTTTTGCGACATTGTGTGTGCCTTCAACACCATAAATAAATATTTGAAGATATAAAGAACTTGAAGCATAAAAACTTTTACCAAAAAATAACCAGATTCGGCATTAAATAACCCGAGGAGGGTTGATATGCCGTAAAACAAAACAACTAAACCAAACCAAACCGTTACTAACTGAGGACAGAAAAGATGAAGTGTAAACAGATACTACAATTTGCTCCTAGCCAAAATGCTAAAAGCGAATCTGCGTCGATACATTGATTCGCTTTAAAATATAGTATATGTGTACAATTTTTCTGAGGTTATCGTGAGGAAATATATATAAAGCGAAACACAAGAACACGTACATAATTTAACATTTATTAAATAGAATGAAAATGTTTGTATTTCTTTTTTCACCTAGTGACCCCTGGCACCCATGCACCCACTGACCAGGTGTCAGCGCTGCTAAAGATTCATTCGCACCTGGGGGTGTGAAAGAGTAATTATGGGACAAAGGAAAGGGGAGAAAGAAAAGTCCCAGTGACGCTTTTGAGCTTTGTTTCGTTTTTTTTTGGAAACGAATGGATTTGTTTCGCTTTTTGGAAAAGAAAGGAAGGTTAAAAGAATGGAAAATTATTGAGAGAAGGGAAAAGAAAGATGGGATGAAAAGAGGGAAAGAAAAGAAAGAAAAAAGAAGAAAAAAAGAAAAATGAAAGGAAAACGAAAAAAGAAAAGAAAGGTTGGAGGTCGAATAAAAAGTGTGAAATAAAAAAGTGAAAAAGTAAACAAAAAAAGGAAAAAAAGAAGAAGGAAAGTGAGGGAGCAAAAAGAAAAATGGAATAAAAAGGGGGAAAGAAAAGAAAGAAGGAAAATAAAAGAAATAATGAACGAAGAAAAGAAAATGAAAGAAGGGAATAAAGAAAAGAACATAGAAAAGGAACAGAAATAAAGAAAAGAAAGAGAGAAGAAAATTATGAAGAAAGAAAGAAAAATACAAAAAAAAGAAAGAGGGATGAAAATGAAGACAGAAAGAAAAGAAAGGAGCAAATAAAGTAAGAAGTAAAAGCAGAAAAAAAACAAACAAAAAAAAACAAGAAAGAAATAATGAAGAAAAAGAAAAAGAAAAAGAAAATGACAGACAGGGAAAAAGAAATAAAGAAAGAAAGAAGAAAAAGGAACTGAGCTAGAATGAAAAAGAAAGAAAAAAAAAGAAAAAAAATTGAAAGAAAAGAAAGAAGATAGAGAGAGAGAGAAAATGAAGAAAACGAAAGATGTAAAGGAAGAAAGATGAAAAGAAAACGAAGGAAAATAAGGAAGGAAGAAAATAAGTAGAAAAGAAACGAAGAAGGAGAACGAAGACAGAAAGAAAGGAAAGGAGGAAAAGCAATAAAGAAAAAAAGATAAAAGGAAGAAAGATAGTAGGAAAAGAAAGGAGGGAAAAAGAAAGAACAAAAGAAAAGAAGAAGGTAATAGAAGAAAAGAAAGATGTAGAGAAATAAATAAAAAGGAATGAATAAAAAAAAGAAAGAAAGAAAAAAAAGAAAAAAAGAGAAAAGAAGAGAAAGAAAGAAGAAAAGAAAAAGGACATGGAAATGAATAAATAAAAAAAGCAAGTTGAAAAGAAAAGAAAAAGAAGAAAGATAAAATAAATAAAATAGAAAGAAAAAAGAGAGAAAACACAAAAGAAAACGAAATAAATAAATAAAAGAAAACAAGTTGGAAAACAGAAAAAGAAAAGAAAAAGGAAGGAAAATGAAGAAAAGCAAAAGTAAGAAACAAAAAAAAAGGAAGAATAAGGTAAAAAAAACGAAAACAAAAAGAAAGAAAAAAGAATAATGAAAAAAGAAGAAAAAGAAGAAAATTAAAAAAAAAAATATGAAAAAATAAAGAAAAGAAACAGAAGCAAAATGAAGGAAAAACGAAAAAAATAAAAAGGAAGAAAAACCAGAAAAGAAAAAAGCAAAGAAGAAAAATAAAATCATGAAAAAAGAATAAAAGAAAAAGAAGAAAAAAATGGAAACGAAAATGAAGAAAAAGTAAAAGCAATTCGTCGTAAAAATCCTTTAAAATCTAAAAATGAAATTTAACATTCAATTCATCAAAAAACGTGAAATTTTCGATGTTTATTTTTGATATTTAAAATATTTTTTCCAAAATTTATTCATTAAACGAGCAAAAATATGCCACCCGCCCCTCCGGTCGAACATTTTTGCTAGTATAATCATATATATGTATGTATATATATATATATATATATATATATATATATATATATATATATATATATATATATATATATATATATATATATATATATATATATATATATATCTATTAATAATGGAGTTTATGTATCTGTCTGTCTGTCTGTCTGTCTGAAACCGAAACTCCAGCATGACTATTTTACTGAAACTAATCTTTTTGAAATTCTTTATATACTGTCATCAAAAGTCGTTCAGACACTAGATGGGTGTTCCCATTAACATAAGTCATTCCTTTAAACCTTCAATTAAATTCATATTTACAAATATACACTTATAACTGCTATTATCCAATTTACATATGTATTTACAATATTTTCCGATAAGGTTATATTAATAAACATTATTCATACAATTAATTAAAGCCATTTTCATCATAACCGGCGTGTTTTCTAAACCATTTCAACGCGAGTACTGTTAAAATTGCAAAGTCATTAGCTGTTTAATCAGTGGTGTCCTCCATCCCTCCGGTAATTAAATATGGCGATCTGATTAAGCAGCCGATTAGCTGTTTAATCAGTGGTGTCATCCCTCCCTCCGGTAATTAAATATGGCGATCTGATTAAGCAGCCGATTGGCTGTTTAATCAGTGATGTCCTCCCCCTCCGGTAATTAAATATGGCGATCTGATTAAGCAGCCGACGTTAATGTGGGACGTTAAATATGTAAACAACAACTCTCGCAAACACCGTGCTCAGTTTTCCATTTTTAAAACCGTCCTAAGTTTGTTTATTCTTAGCCATTATGTTTTAAAACACAAATTTATTAAATCAAATTGTTTAATTAAAATAATAATTGATTTAAAAATTACTATATAAAAACGCGCGCGCGCACGCACACACGCACACGCACACACACACAGTTCAGGTAAACTTTTTCTTTCCGAGAATTAAAAAACTTTTCGTGTTTACTGTATTTGATTTCTTAATACTTTCATATCCAATATTATCATTTTTTCACGACCTCAACAGAATTTATGATTCCATGTTTTATTTATTAAAAAAAATGATGTGATTTTTTTTTTCTTTAATGTCAACAAAATAAACTAACACATTGTACTGGAAAACTATACAACTGATTGTAGAATCAAATTGTTTAATTAAAAAAGGTCATTAAACCCCCCCCCCCCACACACACACACTGTGTTCACTGTATTTGATTTTTTGGTGCTTTTTCATTTTAGGACCCACGCTAACTTTGACCCCATCGTTACAGTTAGGGTTAGGTTTTTTTCCCTTTTTAATTAAGAATATTTACATGTATAGGGGGGGGGGAGGATAACAAAATTGGGGGAAGGCGGTCAAAAAAATTTTGTTTTTTTTCTTAACTAAAAAATATTTCTATGACTGGTAATATAAAAAAATTGAGGGGGGGGGGGTACAAAAAAATTTTTTTCTTTCTTTTTAAACTACAAGTCTTTCTATTTATGGGCGAGGGTACAACAAAAATCGGGGTAGGATCGAATTTTTTTTTCCTTTATTTTCAACTAAAAATAATCTTGGTCACAAACACAGAAAATCAATGTCTAACCACCACAGAAATATGACTGGGGCTCCATTGGCTTACGCGTGAGCCTTCATTTCTGATGCGGCAGCCTAGCAAAAATATGCGACCGGAGGGAGCATATATTTGCTAGTATATATAAAGAAGGAAAGATGAAGATAAAAGATTGCATAAAATTACATAAAATTGATACAAATTTTATTACATCGAAAGTTCAGATGCAAGGAGTTACACTAATCCTTAAACTATGGTTTTTCAAAGATAAAACTCTTCTCATCAGAGGATAAATGTTATTTATAATAAATAAATAGGTAATATTTAATAATCGGGACTCATAACCATTAAACGAGCAAACAAAAGTGTTGAGTTTGCTAATGAACAGCCGATTGTAGCAATTTTTTGTTGACGTACGCCCCACGGAATAGGTAATGCATGGAAGAATGGTATCATGACAACAGAAGAGATACTACACTACTTCAACCCCTATCAATTCAGCATTTAAGGATAATACATTAATCTGAAATAGTATAGTAAACTGAATTGAGCATTAAAAGAGAGCACAATAGCACAATTAATAGAAGAAATAGTATAGTTTCGGCTTCAGAAAGACAGATACCAACTCTCCATTCGTAATAAAATAAGATATACATTAGTATAATTAATATAAAAATAATAATATATAATGTAGTTTCGGATTCAGACAGACACGTACCAAATCTTCATTAGTGATAGATTATTATCTGATGCGTTGTCATTTAGGGTTAGGGTTAGGGTTAGGACAACAAGCTACTGAGTTATTGTCGGGTGAATTATAAACTTACTGACCCAAATCTTTTTGTCCGGAAGTTTTTTTACTTTTATTTTTATTTTCTTTAACTATGCATTTCTTTGAACAAATTATTATTTTTGTAAAATAGGATTTTGAAAGTTAAATTTAATTATTACGATATCGTTTGGCCATAAAATTATTAATTGAATCACATTGTTATAAAAATATGATGTTTGTTAAGACAATGTTGTTTTAATCTCTATTTATAGAACGATTGGATATAAATAACTTCAAAATTTTTCCATCTTTTAATAAATTGAAGAATTTTATTTCTATTTGACAAATTCTTTTCAAATTTCGAAGGGCCACGAAGTATATAATTCTTTGTTTTTCAATTCTCAACAAAACAATGAAATGGTTGACTTGTTTAGGAATGAACCAAAATGCATTGTGGTCGATTACATTTCGTAATTAAATTATTTCTTTTTAAAAAGAATTTAACAATTTCGTTTTATTCTACACTATTCAATTTCTTAATTTAATAAATATACGATTAATTGTAAATACAAAAATGATAAGTCATTCCGTAATTATTAAAGTTACATTGGTACGAGAAGTAATTCAAGCATTGGAGTAGACGTGATAAACACTACCGTACTAAATCTTCACCCATTACACCATAAAGAAATAGGTAGAAATTTAATTAGCGTTACTTTTTCGTATTACACCGTGTGTTCGCTCACTTCATATTAATCACTAACCTATCAGATATTACACAGCTAATAAAACAAATTTGACAAAGTTACGTTTTCAGATTACAAATAATACGAAAACACCCCAAATCTTCTTCCCCGTGACGTTCTTAAGATTTTACTTAGCAAAATGGTCCTTAGATTTCTCTGAGACTCAGTCTTCATAAACATTTTGCATTATTTTTCACTTCGTTGCAAACACATGTGTGATTTGGTTTTTAGAATATATTCATATATTGAGTTCAGCCAAGTTTTCTTTAAATATGACTAGTATTTTTTTTATTAATTTGAACTTGTTATCTTAGTAAATTGTATTTATTTCAGTTTTTATTTTATTTTTGTTAAAATTTGGCCGGTGAAATAAATTAAAAAACGTGAAAATAGGTAGCTTAAAATACAAGGGGAAAATGTTTGACCACTAATATGAAGGTTACCCCCTCCCCCGTCCTATTCTTACTAAGAGAGGGTAAGCCATATTCAATTTTCTGCTATCTCTGGGAGGTGACATGTAAAGTCATATATATATATATATATATATATATATATATATATATATATATATATATATATATATATATATATATATATATATGGAGGTTTTACTAAATAGCTGCGAGGGCTCTGAATACCTGATTAGTACACGGGCGCAGGATTACTCGTCTCGGTGTGATGGATCCGTAGACCTTGTCAGGTCATCCATCTAGGAGAAGGAAAAATCTGATATAAAAACTGTGCCACTAACTACTTAGGGCTTAGCAGCAAACCGTTGGGTGAGGGAGACTTCCTTAATCCTGATCGACAACCTCCCTGGAGCTGAAGTCTTGAACAAAATATCCGACTTGCAAAACTAAAATTGCTTAATGAGTAGATTGGCTCTGCATATCGCCCGGCCTTTGCACTCCTTCGTTGTCTATTAGAGGTACTAGCACAGGGACACCGATTAAGACAATGAACGCCGTCTCTATTTCTCTCTATCTGGACAACTTCTGGACATGTTTTGTCTTACTAAATCTCACCTGGCTGCTGTTTCCGACTGGTAGTGCAGGATCCTTAACTCTTAGGTAACGCTAACATCGGCTGTTCTATCAACAGGTGTATAATATCGTGTGTAACTGTATATGCTATGCCGCGCATGGAAAGGACCCTAGAGTTATTATCGGTGTGCTTTACAGCACAGCATTAGGTTCTTATATTTCTTATACTGTTCTCCTTCGACCCAGGACTGTATTCTGCTTAACTTTGTCCCTGAAAGCATAGATACAGCACTTTCACTTGACTCGAGTGCCCAGATACATCTATTTGAGGACTTTAATGCACATCACCGTGACTGGCTTGGATTCTCCAGCTATACAGATGCAGCTGGTAACTCCACGTATAGTTTCTACATAGCTCACTCCCTCTCACAGACTATTACTTTCCTGACCCGCCTCCCTGATCATGCGGACCAGTAAGCTTCAATTCCCGACCTGTTCCTGATCTCTCTGCTCGAGGCTTGTGTGACGAATGCTCATAGCCCGCTTGGGAACGTTGATCATCTTGTGGTAATGATTAATACTACCCTAAAATCCTGTCCCAAAGTTGCTCAAAACGACGAGATACTACAAGCGGGCTAATTGGGAACCAATCAGAAATCGCACCAGAGACGCCCAATGGGAAAAACCTTTTCTCTCCCTGCTTATCATTGCGCAAATACGGTAACCGAATGGGTCAAAGCAGACATTGAAGCATATGTCCCCATGAAAAATTCTACAGCAAGCCCCACTCTCCACAACGGTTCACCTTGAACTGTGCAGCTGTTACTGCACAGATGCAGCGAGCATTTCGACAATTCAACTGCGATAAATTAACTACGAATAGACAAAAATTCATAACGTCAAGAAAAAATTTTGATAGATGAAGCAAATAGAGGTATACAGAGATGACCAGAAAACGCGTTCAGTCGCAGAAACGAAATACTCGTGATTTCTGGAAAATTTTCAATAGTGTGATGAACAATGAGCAATGAACAATTCCCCGCTATCTAACCACAATGATGTCGTTTGCACGGCAACTGATAATGCTGAACTACTTTCCCAGCGCATCGCCTTAAACTCCACTTTGGACTCAGCAAACCACCTCTTCCTAAATTCCCATTGCGGACTGAAGCCACACTCTATGACCTGGCCATCACCCCATCTCATGTCCGTCCGGGACATAATAAAAAACTTTGACACCTCCAAAACATGTGGGCCTAATCTTATACCAGTAATAATAATAAATATATGCTCTGCTGAACTTGCCCCTGTCCTCTCCAAACTCTACAACAAATGCCGTGTCGAATCTTGCTTCCCTGATAGCTGGAAAATTGCCTCTGTAGTACAAGTCTTCAAGAATTCTGGAGATAAAATTGACCCTCAGAATTATCACCCCATGTCTACTCCCGATCTTCGCTAAAATCTTTGAATACTTAATCAATCAAGCGATAGTCTGTAGCCTCATTAATGCTAAACTTATTTCTGACCATCAGTATGGATTTAGGCAAGCACAGCCTACTGCGAATATTCTAACAGTCATCTCTGAACGCATATACCATACACATGACAAGGCAGGTGAAGCTAAGGCGATATCGCTTGATATATCCAAAACTTTTGACAAGGTCTGGCATTAAGGGCTTATCCTAAATTTTCACGCATATGGTATTATTGGACGAATATTCAATATAATTAGATCCTTCCTATCCAAAAGAAAGATACAGGTTGTCCTCGATGGCTGCTCATCCAAACCACATGACATAAATGCAGGTGAACTCCAGGGATCGATCATTGGACCTTTACTGTTCCTGATTTTCATAAACGGCCTCCCTGATAACATTGTGTCAGAGATGGGTATATTTGTTGACGACACCATGCTCTACTCTCGTCATGTGGGTAAAACGGACGCACACATATCCGAATAAATGGCTGAATCCTTAGAAAGTGATCTCCAATCTATAGTAGAATGGGGTCATAAATGGATGGTAACATTTAATGCCGATAAGACAAAGCTCCTTTCCTTCAACAACTACAAGAAACCTCTTCAACCACCGATGTCCATGGCAAATAACACCTTACCTGAGAGTCCAACGTTTAAACTCATCGGCCTAACATTCACAGGTAACATGAATTGGAACAAATACATAGTAGACATTGCCAAGGCTGCTGCAAAGAAAGTGGGCTCTCTCTATCGTGCTAGAAATCTTCTCACACCTGACAGAATCCTATCTCTCTACAAAACCACCATTCACCGATGCATGGAGTATTGTTGCCACATCTGGGCTGGTGCACCATCCACTAGTCTCCCCATCCTAGTCAAGGTCAACAAAAAGAGTCGGTTATATAATAGGCCCATCACTATCCACCATACTCCAGCCCCTGTCCCATCGCGGCAATGTTGCGTCCTTGTGCTTGTTTTACAAGTACTTCAATGGATTGTGCTCCAATGAACTGGCTGCTCTGGTGTCCCCTCGGCGTAAATACACTTGACCAATCCGACAATCAGCAAAATCCCATCCATTCACTGTGGAGGTCCCCAAATGCCGGAGAGCCTTCTACTCCAATAGCTTCTTTCTTCGAGATGTCGGCCTTTGGAACTCCCTCCCTGCTCCCTGTTTCCCCGACTGTAACGACGGTCAGAAATTTAAATTAATATGAACAAGCATTTCGCTGCACAGCTCCCAATTTAGGATGGCCCTTAAACTTTTACCCTAATTCTCAGTCGCCCCTTACGTTTACAATGGCAACTTACCCTTTTTGGGTCGAACAAAGTAAACAATTACTGCCCGAGGAAACAAACAATAAACAAATAAAAGCACAAATATATACAACTTTTATTTAGAACAACTTTTACACGATCCCGTAAACAATTCACTGGTTGAGAAAAATGAATGATGACTGTTGTGTTGGACACTGAAAATAAATTTATTGTAGAATCAGTCATTTTCGGTACGTGCCTGCATTCATTTTGAAAGACTCATTGTGAGATTTTCATCTATATTTTTCACTTGTGTTATTTTTTCCTATTTATCCATGCCATTTTTTCAAGTGCCATTTTTACCTTCATTTGTTATTATGATCTATAGATTTTAGTTTTACCGGTATTTTAAAAATCAATAAATATTTATAATTTTATCATTAGTACCAGCAAGTGAATATAAAGTTTTAAACTAAAAACAAAAAAATTAAGAGAATCGTTTGTGGAATCGGAAATTAAGCTGAAACTTTTCCCATACCGATACTGATTCCGATAACCCCACAAAGTTCCGATTTTTTTGATTCCCGATTCCGATTTCTTCGATTCCCGATTCTGATTCCAATTAATCGTCCCAACACTAGTTTCTACTGCACCTCCAGAGAACAGGGGTTAGTCTGCTTAACAACCTAAATCGTCACGATGTCTATGCTTCCCCAAATCCAACCTCTAGTTCATATCCTGGAAGGTAGTAACAGGGTTAACAAAAAAGTGCCGTGCATCCTGAAATAAGGTGCGACTTTTAATTTACTATGAATTATTTTTCTCCAAGCCTTCAACGTTGGATAAATACAGATTGTATTACATAAAACATAAATACAGCTTGTAATACATGAAACATAAATACAGCTTGTATTACATGAAACATAAATACAACTTGTATTACATGTAGCATAAATACAGCTTGTATTACATGAAACATAAATACAACTTGTATTACATGTAACATAAATACAGCTTGTATTACATGAAACATAAATACAGCTTGTATTACATGAAACATAAATACAACTTGTATTACATGTAACATAAATACAGCTTGTATTACATGAAACATAAATACAGATTGTATTACATGAAACATAAATACAACTTGTATTACATGAAACATAAATACAGCTTGTATTACATGAAACATAAATACAACTTGTATTACATGAAACATAAATACAGCTTTATTATATGAAACATAAATACAGCTTGTATGACATGAAACATAAATACAGCTTGTATTACATGAAACATTAATATAGTTTGTATTACATGAAACATAAATACAGATTGCATTACATGAAACATAAATACAGCTTGTATTACATGAAACATGAATACAGCTTATATTACATGAAACATAAATACAGATTGTATTACATGAAACATAAATACAACTTGTATTACATGAAACATAAATACAGCTTGTATTACATGAAACATAAATACAACTTGTATTACATAAAACATAAATACAGATTGTATTACATGAAACATAAATGCATATTGTATTACATGAAACATAAATACAGCTTGTATTACATGAAACATAAATACAGTTTGTATTACATGAACATGAATACAGCTTGTATTACATGAAACATAAATATAACTTGCATTACATGAAACATAAATACAGCTTGTATTACATGAAACATAAATACAGCTTGTATTACATGAAACATTTATAGATGCCATAATCTAAAAATAGTTTGTATTTGTTCTTATCAAGATCCGAATGACGTCACCCGTAGGCGTAACACTTTTATCGATTGAAATGAGATGACAGCAGTAGATAAACACGGGCGCTTTATCGGGAAACAATTTGTCAATAATAACTCGCAATTTTGAGGATATTTTCAGCAAAGCGTAATTAATATTTTTAGAAAATCCAATTAATTAAAATTGTTATTTATAAATTTACTTCAAAACAGACCTCTATGACAGATATTCACTTTTTGAGGACTTAATACAATTTACATTAAGTCGAATTAAGACTATACACTCTTTCTCTTTATTTTGAATTTTTTTTTTATATATGTAAAGGGTCTCTTGCCGCGTTCAGAGTTATATATTGTTCTAAGTCTTTTGTGTGTGTGTGTGTCTACCCTACAGCCTCCTTAATTCATCAGTCCTCTTCCTCCTTCGTTCCTTTCTACGTAGAATCAGTCAGTATCATCTTTCGGATGTAGTGCATTGTGCATAGTCATTAGTTTCCTAGTCTTTTGGTCAAGATAAGAAAGTGGAGCAAGGAAACAGTAAAAACAAAGAAAGTAATATGGTGTTATAGTAAAAAAAATAGTATTAAATCCCGAGCAACGTCGGGACTTCCTGCTAGTACGTATGTTGATAACCATTAAATATTTATTATGAAATGATTATTTATCGTCCCCTTTCGGATGGGCTGGTTAAGAGAAAATAAAAGAAGCTGTTTAATCTAAGCTACAACGCGAAGTTTCCGCCCACGTGACCCGTTGAACACTATTAAGATGACTGACTATATTGGTCGCTTCAGGAAATAAATAGTATTTATTTCTCGGCTTATCGCGCAGCTGTTGAATTGGCCGTTTAGTTGAAGCGCCGGTAAATGAGTCAAAGGTGATTCGTGTTCGGGTGTTCGAATCTTACGATCGGCTTAACAGTTATCTTCCACTCTGATAATTCCATTAGGATGAAACGTATACGTATGTAGATAATAATTAAATATTCATTATATATATATATAGTGAAGGTAGTACTATTTGTCATGTAGGACAGAAAAAAAAAGTTATATTTTTGGGGAATATTAAATTTTTTTATTTTTTATAATTCTTTGATTTAAAAAAAATAATTCAATCATTCTAGAGAGCACATAGTAGTAAATAGTGGGCTAGTTAGATTGAAGATGTGGGTGGACTAATAATATGTTAGTGAAACAACAATACCACCATGAAAAGAGTCAATAATGAGACCTGAAGAAACAAAATATGTATAATAGCATAGAGAAAAACAATACAGTCAAAATGATCTGGCTCCCCAAGCAGAAGTAGCCAACTTCTACCGCCCATACTTTGAAATCTTTAAAATATATACATGAAGTATTTACAGGATGTAAGTAAAATTGTATTGACTGACCAGCAATAACCATTGATTCTCGTGATAGTGATAACAAAGTCCAGGAAGGTGGTATAATTACCATGATGTTCCACCTTCAGTTCTAGTTTTGGGGGGTTTATTTCTGGATGTGACAATAACATTTTTTTTCAGAAAAATAAAAAAGTATAAAATATATCCTTAGCTTCAGGTTCTTTCCCAAATTTAAGGAATACATCAAGATACCTATTACATGCCTTAACATTCTGTGCATTTAACATTTTCTCAGTAGCACCCTGTGTTTTCATGCGTTTGTGCGGTTCTTTCTCTCTCTCTCTCTCTGTGTGTGTGTGTCTCTCTCTCTCTCTCTCTCTCTCTCTCTCTCTCTCTCTATATATATATATATATATATATATATATATATATATATATATATATATATATATATTAGTGGTAAGGTTCTTGACATTATTAGGTCTTTTATTTCTGATCGAAGCTTGCAAGTAACTCTAGATTGTGTCCTCATCATTTTCTTTTCCTATCAATGCTGGTGTTCTCCAGGGCTCTATTCTAGGCCCAACACCGTTTCTTCTCTATATCAATGATACTCCTGATAATATTATTCAGAAAAATAACATCTATGCTGATTAAACTACTCTCTATCATGGTGTTGCTTCTCGCTCATCTCCCTCGGATCAGTTGAAATATGCAGCTGATCTAGAAGTTGACCTTAGTTCTGTTTTGAATTGGGGTACAAAATGGTTCGCTTCGTTTAATCCTGTTAAGATTCAGCTCGTGTCTTTCAATTGTCGGCGTGTTCCTTTTCTTCCTGAGATTCTCATGGATGGCTCTGCTCTTGCGGAGAAATCGACTTTGAAACTTCTTGCTCTTTCTTTCTCATCACATCTTTCTTGGAGTTCATACATTAGATCCATTGGTCTTTCTGCTTCTCGTAAAGTCGGTTCTCCCCATCGCTCTAAGCACTTTCTCACACGTGAGGTTATTCTTTATCTCTACAAATCTACTATCAGGCCATGTATAGTGTTCTGTTATCATATTTGGCTTAGTGAATCTCTGCCCCATTTGAGGGTTCTTTACAAGGTGCAGAAACGTATCTGTAATTTGGTTAGCCTGACTCTTTCTTCTTCTCTTCACCCTCCCTCTCTCGCTCTCTAACACAGACGTAATATTGTTAGTCTCAGTCTTTTCTATAAATACTATTATGGCATTATAGAATTGCCTACTTTCCCGGCTTTCTTTGTTCCTGCTCGTTTGACTCGTTGGTCTAGTGGTCTCCATCAATTGGTTGTTTTGATACCTCATTATAATACAGCTTTCTATTCCAGTAACTTCTTTCCTAGAACCGCGGGCTTGTAGAACTCTCTTCCTGCTGGCTGTTTTCCTCCTACCTATAGCCTTGGTCTTTTAAAGACTAAAGCCAATAGGCAACTCCTGTCTTTGTAATAATCGACTTTCGTTTTTGTTAATGCCTTACATCAAGTGGCTTCATGCCGTGCCTGCAGCAATTTCCATAAAAAATCTACGTGCCTTCATCTCTAAGTAACCCATTGGGACAAAACTCCCTTAAAACTTCAAATACGTATGTCCGTTTTTAATGAAATTTAAACTATATGTATAATACTACTCTAGTTCAGAGAGTTTCCCAATATTTCAGCTTCTTTCGATTATAATTGTAAAATGGTAGGAAAAATCTCAGCAGAGTGCTCAATTAATTGTGAAGAACAAAATTAAGAGCGTGATATTTATTTATTATTTATATCAGTACAACATCAGTACCATTGGTTTCAAGCTCAGAAGGTTTTAACCTCCCGGCTATCTTCAGCATTGTTGTCACTTGGTGACATTCTCTACCAAGCTGAAGATTGCCGGGAGGTTAACATCTGAGCTTGAAACCAATGGTACTGATGTTGTACTGATTTTCTGTACCGAATAATATATATATATATATATATATATATATATATATATATATATATATATATATATATATAGTTATGAAAATATATTTATGGCAATTAAGCTACACAGAGGCTCCCGCGTTTCACCTCCGGGAGGAATCTTCAGGCTAAAATGCCTGAAGATCCCCCCCCCCCGGGGATGAAACGCGGGAGCCTCTGTGTAGCTTAATTGCCATAAATATATTTTCATAACTTACTACCTAGCTCTACTTACGTATCGAGCACTGTTGAAGTAAATACTGAAAACTGATACATAAAAAATTATATCTCCTTATTAAATTTTATGTGGATACATGAAATAGCAATTGCACCCTCCCAGGCTTTGCCTCCTCTCTTTGGGGAGGAGTAAGTTTATTGCTTACTGTCTGAGGCGCCCCTACCGGGGAATGCCGACGGGGCTGTCTAGGCAATTTTTAAATAGTAAGAGTGCTCAAATTCTCGAGCGCTGGTTCTTTCCCACTTTCCCGACCTTGTGTCACATCTTACCTTGTGGGAAGAAAGATAAATAGAAGCAATATATATATATATATATATATATATATATATATATATATATATATATATATATATATATATATATATATATATATATATATATATATGTATATATATATATATATATGGGAATAAATAAACACTTTCACACGTAATTTAAAACACTATGAATATTATAGCCTCACCTTTCTACTTACATTCACATATTACATACTCATACATGTGCATAATCATAAAGATTACAACTTGATCGTCTTCAAAGCCAATATCAACAGACTCTTATCTAGAACCGCCCCCACAAATATTCGGACTTTATTCTGACGATCATTCCATTTCATTAACCCTCATCCTCGAGTGGCATCTGGCCTTGATAATGGCGACTCCTTTTACTAAAAACAAAGCAAGAAAAAACAGACATATTTGATACCCAGGCAACGCTGGGTAAATCAGCTAATACATAAATTAAAGCAAAAATAACAAGAAAAGAAAGAAAAAAAGCCAAGAAAAATTACAAACAAGAAAGAAAGAAAGAAAAAAGTCAAGAAAATTATAAAAAAGAAAGAAAGAAAGAAAGAAAGAAAGAAAAAGTCAAGAAAACAATTATAAAAGAAAGAGAGAAATGAATGAGTGCGTTTATTTTTAAGCAAGTAAGTCACCAGGGCAATTGCGGACAGTCAGCCGGGGTGACATTCCGGAATAGAATAAAAATAGGTCTGTCAACCTCGCCGTCACCGACACCGCCATGCCCCCCTCAGCCACCCGCATTCTACTACTACTACTACTACTACTACTACTACTACTACTACTACTACTACTACTACTACTACTACTACTACTCGCAGTAGAATACAATTCAAAATCATATCTATATATAAAACTAGTGTATATACTCTTTGTCAAGAATTATTGAAAAAATTATACTTCGCACAGACACACGCACACACACACATATACGCACACCCACATATATGCACCCCCCCACACACACACATATCCCCCTACACACATTCTTAACCGCTTAGGGAGCGGAAAAGTTTCTATAAATAAACACCGTTTTTTGTCGCCAGTAAAAACAATAAGAAAGCTGCTTAACATCATAGGCAATAAAAAAAATCGTCTCGGCCTGCGGGTAAAAGATCAGACTACAGACAATTACATCGAGGTTTCGATCCCTGTCCGAGGTAGCCATGCTGATAACGGCTCATAACCAGAAGCACGTGCTCATGGATTTATCTTATGTACGTACAAATTAATTTATTAAAAAAAATAATTAATAAATATGTTAATCAATTACTGAAGCTGTAGTCTTCTTTACAAAAACCCAAGGAATAATTTTCAATCAACATTTAAGTAATTTGGAGGAAAACAAAAAACAAAAAAATGAAATGGAAGTTATGATTTTGAATTGCAAACTTAATTCATTAAATCGCTGAAAATAATATTACTACTGATAATAATTAAGAAATTAATTGCCCTGTTGGCGAGGCCGTGAATTCGCCGACTGCAACCCCATGCAGAGAGGTACCCCCTTCCGCCCGAAAACGGGGCTACCTCTTGGCCGTGGGTAACGACCCGTGATGTCTTAGGACAGGATCCTGGTGGCTGAGCGGTCCGTGGTCTGGTTGCATAAATGGTCACGTGATTTGCAACACTCTACTTTGGCCCTTACTTCGGCTAGACGGGAGGTCGTATAGGCCCGATCCGATCAATCGGCCAGTTACATCTTGCCCTGGCACTTATTGTATCAGTTTCCCCGATCGTTAACAAAATTGAAATTGATTAACTTCGTAGTTATCCAGTTTATAAATAAGTGCTAGAAGGCGGTGGCAAGGGTCAATTAACTTGAAAGAAATATGACTCCAATATGGCTGTGTGTCCCTGACGTTTCGCTATAAGTGGGTAGAGAAAACATTGAAGATGGGTGCTTGTGATCACGATCGGGTTGCGTATACCATCCCTGTAGCCTTGTTTTGTCAAGGTGATTGAGTGTCCACCTTGGCAATTCCCATAGACTTTGAGTTGAAATGGACTCCGTGGTGGGTAAGGAGCAGGAATGATGAATTAAAACAAAACAATTCATGGCTCGTAACAGAACCACGAAAAGAATGCATAGAGATACAAGCTCCGAACGAGAAGAAGAAGAAGAAAACGATCAAAGTAGATTCCGAAGACTTATTGTACTGAAATCATTAGAAGAACCAAATCTTACTACATTATTTCCCTTCGTCATTGAGAAAATAATTTCGGTTAATATGACGCTTAAGGTTGTTAAAAAATTGGCCAATGGAAACATACTGGTCGAAATTGAGAAAAAAAGACATGCAAATTTTCTGTTGAAAATGAAATTTTTTCATAATAAAAAAATTACATCTTACCCGCATCAATACTTAAATATTTCAAAAGGAGTAATAAGGAGCCAATAACTCTCCTTATGTACTAAAGAAGAAATAAAAGAAGAATTGAAATCCCAAGGAGTATTCGAGGTGAAACGAATCTCTATAAAAAGAGAAAACAAGATCATCCAAACAAACACATACGTGATGACATTTGATATGCCGACGATACCATCAAAAATGAAGATAGGATATACAATTGAAAAGGTTGAACAATATATCCCTAATACTCTTGGGTGTTACAAATGCCAGAAATATGGACATCACGAAAGCAAATGTAATGGAAGAAACGCACGTGGAAAATGTGGGGAAAAAGACCTTGACAACTCTATGGGTTAGTGTACCGGGAACCATACATGCGACAACTGTGGTGCTGACCACCCAGTTTATGTCAAAATTTGTGGGATATAGAAGAGGGAAAAGGAGATACTGACAGTAAAATACACAAGAAACATTTCCTTCCAATGAGGAAAGAAGAATGGTTGAAACCACTAGTAGAGAAATATACTGTGTCCCCAGTGGTGAATAATGAGGAGGACAGTAAATACTAAAATAATACAAAGGTTGCTTCAGCTTGGATCAGGAGACTGGCCAGCATTCCAAAAAAAAAAAAAAAAAAGAATACGAGGAAGGCAAAAGTTCGAAAGCAACAGGAAAGAGAGGAAAGGATTATCATTGTGCCTCCTACTCAACCGGTTGCCCCCACCCAAGATGCACCACGACAGTCAAAAACAAGTGAAATGAATAATGCAACTGAATCTACCAGGAAAAAGATAGTGATCCGAAAAGATCCCAATAAAAAATCTCCAAGTAAAAAAAATCTCCATACAAAGAACCTCCAGGTAAAAATCCTGAACCTGAGTGGAAAAGAGCAATCACCTCAAAAACCAAAACCAAAAATCAGAGTGAATGTGACACAAAACCGATTTGAGGCACTTGACATGATGGAAACAGAAGATGAAAACTCTGAAAAAAAGGAACAAACGAAACAAAAAGCACCCCAATCAAAATATAAACTATGGGACAAAAAATAATCTAATGGAATTGTCGTGGTTTAAAAACAAATCTTAATGAATTGCTCTTAATACTGACGAAGAAATCTCCCACAATTATTTGTCTCCAAGAAACCTTCCTCAAACAAGAGGACAATATAAAAATTTTAAAAATATCAGATATTCAGCACTCCTCAAAAAACGTTTAACGAATGTTTTCAAAATATTATTTTTTTGTCTAAAGAATTTTTTTTTGAAAAAGAACTAAAAAAATACAATTGATTCGACATTAAATGACCTGAAAAAGGTTGATATACCGTATAAAACAAACAAACAAACAAATAAACATAAGAGATTAATATAAAAACAGTTTTCGTATACATAATAAAATAGCAGAATAAAATTATAAGTGAATAGAACTGAATATGGATTTATTAGACAACGTTTACAAAATAAATATGCAAATAATTTATAGCCTTGAGAGTGTTTAGTCAGGTTTCCTGTGAGTATATATACGGTATGTGAAAATATTTTAGTGTATAATTGAATTAGGTAGAGCTAAGATTTTTGATAGGAATATAGTTCGGATAAATGAAAAAACTTCGATTTATTAATTTATATATATGTATATATATATATATATATATATATATATATACATTCGAATTTTTTTTCATTTTTTAGCCGATTTTTACAGATTATATATATATATATATATATATATATATATATATATATATATATATATCAATCATTTTATCTGTGGTTGGTTATGTATATATATGTTTATACATATATATGTATGCACTAATATACCCCATCATTTTTTTCTCTTTTATATAATTTTTTTTCTCTCCCTCCCGCCAACTGTTGAACTTCTTCATTATACCATTTATTGGTTTTAAATTTGTGATTTCTTTTTTAAAACAAATACCGGCGTTTTCCCTTGAAAAGTAGTCGGTCGAAAGGCGCCTCGGGGTTATATCTATTTTACTATGCTTCATTAAATCGTATTTTCTTTTTTTAAATTCTCAAATCATTCTCCCTCTCTAACAAAACGAATTCACATGGTGCGGCACCAACATAACGGTTTACACACACACACACACACACACACACACACACACACATATATATATATATATATATATATATATATATAAATCGGCTTTTATGGCCGGTTAAGAGTTTTCGATTTGCACTTGTATACTGTGTTCGATTACTTTTAAAACAGTAGTATTAGTACTACGTAAGAAGATTATGTGTTTTAATATACCGTTAACATAGTTTCAGGTGCTCCCGCGATCGTCATACGACATAATTTCCGAATTTGAGGGCAAATTCACGGTAAATTCTCAAATTACGCCGTCTGATGATCGCGGGAGCGCGTGAAACTATGATAATGAAATATAAAAATTACACAACCTTTTTAAATGCTACACACGAAAACACACACAAACACACACACACATATATATATTGTTTCATTTTACTTCAATCAAAGTTCTCAGAGATCAAGAGGCTTATCCCAAGGGCTAACACTTGATCTCTATATGAGATACATACGTATTCGAATATTCTATTAAAACCCCCTTGATCTGTCAAACGTTGAGTTAGTAAAGAAGTTAAGAACATTACTTGACCTCTTTCCAATTGACCAGTTAACTATGATATAGTATATCTTTCTTGTGGTCTTACCGGATTGCAGGACAAGAATTCACCTGGTCTGGTGCTGTTACCTGTAGATAACTGAACTAGAAAAAGGTGCGCCATTCTTCGTATAAGCTAGTGTATAGCTGTGTCGAGAGTATCTTATTTGGGCTTCGAATACTATGTCATTTTGTATATTTGGCCAGGGTTTACTTGTAGGGTGAAGTATCATCATGTCAGGTTGTCCTGACAAATCCTTGTACAGAGAGACCGAAGACACTCGAGGATAGTGTCTAGTAGGTAATTCAAACTCTCCATTAGGTAATTCAAACTCTTCTCGAATATGTGTGTGCGTGTATGTGTCTGATGATATGAAAACAAGCTATTTATGATACATTTTAGAATTTTTCTTCTATAAGTTTTCAAGATTTTCTTCCATTGTTTTTTTGTAATATAAGTTGTTATACATTATTATTATAATATATATTATCATTCCTTGAGTCTTCTCCATTTTTTATTATTATTATTATTATTATTATTATTATTATTATTATTATTATTATTATTATTATTATTATTATTATTATTATTATTATTTATTTATTTATTTATTTATTTATTTATTTATTTATTTTTCAGTTTTTATGAATTTCAACCATCTGATTCGTTCGTTGGGAGTCAGAAATGGCCGATGGGCAAACGTATATAACTAATTGCAAATGGCTGCCTCTGTGTGGCGTACCATGGGGGCAGATCGTGCCGCGTAAGGAACATCCAAAACTCAGTTCCAAGCCTAGCCCGAATTGCCCCTAGGAATTATCACCCCAGGAAACATCTCGTTTGGAAAAAAAAACCTCCGGGCAATGATGGACGACGAGCAGAAAGTTGTTTTTCTTTCTCTCACTGCCCACGAAACTACGCATGCGTGCGAACGACAATCAGCCAATCGGCGTCGTTTGATTCATGGAAGCGAAAAAGGAAAATAAAATTTGTGGAAAAAAGTCTTGCAATTTGTAGGTTTCTAAAATAGAGTTAAACATCTTAGCATGCGGTGGCCATAGTTTCGTATAAATTTGATCGGCAACCTTTGAGAGAGAGAGAGAGAGAGAGAGAGAGAGAGAGAGAGAGAGAGAGAGAGAGACACACACACACACATACACACACAGACAGACAGACAGAGACAGGGAGACAACCAACATGGCCCCGCAGTATCCCAGTGAAGTGTCAGTGTATTGAATATAATGCAAATAAGTTTTATCGAAATAAAACCGTCTTTTATTTGATGGTTTAAAAAATACAGAATTTAATCTGATATTATTAAAACGATTTATCTTATTTTACGACAGGAATAATAGAAAAGGTAACTTGTAACTATTTTAACTTAGTCTTTATTGCGAGTTGGTGTACAGTCACGTAAAACTGGCTCTACACCAACGCTGTGAACCGATCGACTTACCAACAGCGTAGCGATCCTATACTTGTCCAAGACGAGAATTCTCTATTATTTTTTAATTTCTCTGTGAGCATCTAGAGAAAGAGTGACAACGATAAGTGTTAGATGAATAGATTCCGACCCAGAAAACAGTAATCCTCCCCCCCTTTGTCAGAAACATCACTCATGGAATGTGAGAACTCAAGGACAAAATAAGGGAAGCGAGAGTCACGAGGCTGCCGAAAGTAAACCGAAGGTTCACTTTCTGCTCTCTTAGTACCTAAATACTTAAGAAAAGTATGTTTCAGTGTCAACAAAGGTGATACAATAATAGCGTGGGGTCTGCGTTAGCATCGGACGTCCATAGATTGAAAATATGTCACAAATTCCCACAAGGGTTTAGGAGATAGACCCCCACCCCACACATAGCCAAATATATACTGAAACTACATTATATACTGAAAGTACTTAAATAACTATGAACAAAGGCGGTACACTATTATCGTGGGGTCTTCGTTCGCGCCGGACGTTGATAGACACGGCAGCAATATACAACAGATGAAGGATACAACTGTGGAATTTCCATGGGCCCCACTTGTTACATCATAATTCAATGAGTAAAAAAAAAAAGAAAATGGTTACCTGTGAAATTAATTGACATTTTTGTAGGAATAATCACCTACCTATGAAGATTACAGTATCCCTTCGATGGCTTTTACAACCATTTATAGTAATTATTAGATTATCTGCCCTTGGTTTATAGACATCATATTATCTGCCCTTGGTTTATAGTAATTATTAGATTATCTGCCCTTGGTTTATGGAAATCATATTATATGCCCTTGGTTTATAGTAGTTATTAGATTATCTGCCCTTGGTTTATAGAAATCATATTATCTGCCCTTGGTTTATAGTAATTATTAGATTATCTGCCCTTGGTTTATAGAAATGATTAGATTAGGTTTATAGAAATCTTTAATCAACCGATATAAGAGGAATTTCGGTTCAGTAGACCCGAACTAAGAACTCCGTTTTGATAATTTCTTTATTATTTTGACTGAGTTTGCTTTGGATCCTAAAGAGATGGGTGAGGATTCCTTCTTGTTATTAAATAGCAGGCCCATCCCCACCCAACCACCACTACCACAAGAGCGCCTCGATGTTATAAACTTAGTTGGATAACCGATTGCATATATCTTTTAAGAAACAATAAAAAGACCGACTTTATTTTATATATTTTTATTACTTATATAAGTTTTAAATGTATCAAAAATTTATTCTAATAATAATAATAATAATAATAATAGTAATAATAATAATAATAATGCTAATAATAATGATTATAATAATAATAATAATAATAATAATAATAGTAATAGTAATAATAATAATAATACTAATAATAATGATAATAATAATGATAATGATGATAATTCTAATAATAATAATAATAATTATTATTATGATAATAATAATAATAATAATAATACTAATACTACTACTACTACTGATAATAATAATAATAATAATAATAATAATAATAATAATAATAATAATAATAATAATAATAATAATGATAATAATAATAATAGTGGCAACAAGTCTAGGGGAAGGAAAACTTCAAAATGGCATCATGTAGCATATCATATTCGCCACGTAGTGACAGTGATTGTAAGGTTGTTTCTCTCTTTTTCTCTTTCACGTAGCAGAAGTTGTAATAGTTGTAATAGTTGTCCTATACGAGTTGATAGAATAACAACACCACACTTATTTTTGCTTTCTGTTTTAATAATACATTTTAGTGTAATTTTATAAGACAGTCGTAATACTTATTATTAGATTGTGAGAGAGGGGGGAAGGAGATCTCCGAAAACACACCTATTTTCTTCGCAGATCAAAACTGAAGCGAGTTCACTACTCTTCTCTTTACGCCATATACTTCCTTTTTAACGTCGACACACGTCACTGCCGGAACACAACTTTCGCTGTTTTGTAAGCGACGTCGTCACTTATTATATAAAGTTTGAATTAGCTACTAGACATATCCTCGAGTGTCTTCGGTTTCTCTGTAAAATGGGTTGTCAGGAAAACCTGACATGAGGATACTTCACCCAACAAGTAAACCTAGACCAAATATTCAAAATAACATAGTATTCGAAGCCCAAATAAGATCTCCTCGGTTTAGCTGCACGCCTATACAAGGAATGGTGTACCTTCTCCTGGTGATGTTACCTCAAGTAACAGCACTTAGCTGGATACTCCACCAAGCCTGATAAATTCTTGTCCTGGAATCCGGTAAAACCAATAAACCAAAAGAAAGATATACTATAACATAATTAACTGGTCAATTGGGGAGATGGAAAATTAATGTTCTTAACTTCTTTACAACCTCAACGCTTGAGAGGTAAAGGATAACTTTAATGGAACACTCATGTAACTATGTATCTCATATAGAGATAAAGTGTTAGCCCCAGGAAGGCCCAACCCCTTGATTTCTGAGAACTTCGACTGAAGTAAAATTAAACAAAAGAGATTACAATAAGTATTTCTCAATCGTCTTGGATTCCTCTTTGCAACTGGACGTAAACAATGCCGGGCCAGGAGGATTGACTTGATGATAACACAACTCCTACTTCATTATCAACTCCCCATCGCACGGGCAGCCTTTCAAGGGGGTATCCATTGTCTCTTGAAATATGTTAATGTGTGAAAAAGCAGATCATTGCTCCCCGGTCGCAGAATCTTGCTAGCCTGGGAGAATGATATCATGGTGAACGAACATATACTACACTGACCTCCAAAGGAGGAGGTAATCCCTGAGAGGATAATATGACCACAGAACAGATTCCAAGGAGGTAATACCTAGGAGGATCACCCCATAAAAGAAGAAGTTAATGCCTGTCAGTATGGTATCATGGCGACAGAACAGATGCTACACTACTAGCCTAACCCCACCTCGAAAAAAAGAGAAGGTAGTCCCTGGGAAGATGGTCTTATGACAATAGAACAGATATTACATTACCCCTCCACCAAAGGAGGATGTAATACCTGAGAGGATTACTCACACCCCCTTAAAAAGGAGTAGATAATTCCTGGGAGGACGGTCTTATGACAACAGAACCGATACTACACTACCCACCCCGATTAAAAGATAATACAATAATAGATTAAATCAGTTTTTTTCATTTAAAAATGCCTATATATTTTATGGTTTCTTGGCATTTTAGCTAAGATCAAAGTATAGTATCTGTTCTCAGCATCTCGGCGACACTTGATGTTTTACTATCGACGAAAATATTGCGTATATATAAGAAAACATGACAATGCAAAATTACAACTGTATATTACAGAATATTAATTTATTAAAAGTTGTTTATGAAATAAATATGAAAATCAGAAACTAAAGGTATTTGTGGGTATTTGTAGATTACTATATATACGGCATTTTTAAATGGAAATCGCTCCAGACAAGACATGAAGCCACTTGATGTAAGGAGCTAAAGAAGAAAAAATATCCCTTCAAGGTAAAAAAAAACTAGCCAACGGTAAGTGTTAGATGGATAGATCCCGACCCAGAAAACAGCAATTCTTCCCCCTCTGTCAGAAACATCGCTCATGGAATGTGAGAACTAAAGGATAAAATAAGGGAAATGAGAGTTACTTCAAAACCTGATGTTGTATCATAGAATTAAATAAGTGTAACATGTTTCGATGTTAATATAGTTAGGAAAGATGGAAAATCTTTCGCATTTATTCATTTAGATATATATGCATTTATAAATATTCAAGTATATATTGTGTGCTTTGTTGTGCGCTTGTGTATTTGCGTATTATGTGCGCGTGTCTGTGTGTCCCTACGTACGTTTGGCGTGTGTTTATACCTCTGTGTTTGTATTTGTTTTTGTATGTGTGTTTGTACGTATATTTGTGTGTGCGTATGTGTTTCACACTGTATATGTGTGTTTACATACGTTTTTGTGTATGGATACGTGTACGTTTCATTATTTCGGGTGCGTACACCTGTGTGTATGTATGTGTGCGTGTGTGTATGCGTATGTATTGAGCGCGTACATACGCGATCGCGTCTACCTGCGTGTGCGCTTACGCGTGTAGACACGTCGACGAAACAAACGCTAAGTGGCGCGCCTCTTTATTTGCGTACGCACTCAGGCAAATATTTGCCGCTCTTATCCCGCACGCATACTCGTAAAGAATGGAACGACCCCCTTATCCCGGGGGGCAGCAGTAACACCGCGGGACATTGCCCCACAGCGCTTCCCAAAGAAACACGTCGGTTTTTGAAAGTCCGTACCTTCGTGTCTATTCGAATCATCTTCCGAGGCGTCGTATCGCACCCAGAGCTTGTTTGGAGTGAAAGTGTCTCACGTTAATTCTATCCACTTTCTCTCTTTCTCCCCCTCTGTCTGTCTGTCTGTCTGTCTATCTGTATGTCTGTCTCTCTCGCTCTCGCTCTCGCTCTCTCTCTCTCTCTCTCTCTCTCTCTGTTTCTCTCTCTCTTTCAGTACGTGCTATACACAAACCGTTTAGTTTTGGTCCCATTCCACCGCTCGCCGTTGGCGCTTTCCTATATCTTGAACTCCGATCTCAATTTTTGCTCTAAAGCCGGTTTCTTAATAATCCCAGAAACAAAGTTAAATTAAGAAATAGAATTCTTTTCTTTAGTCACGTTTACCGAAAGTTTCAAAATGGCGGGCGAGAAAAATAATTCCCTGTATTTTATTTTTATTTATTTATATTTTAAATCTGTTTGGTTATTAATAAACAGGAAATCGAAGAGTAGTTTTGCCTTTGTTGCAATCGGCTTGTGACACATTGTCTTGGTAAAGGAGCCCAGTTTTCTTCTTCATTGGTGGTCGTATTTTTGGCAACTTTCAAACACACCAATAATGCTATATAACATTCGCTATTGCTGGCCCTTCCTTCTCAAAGTAATCGATGAACAATATCCCTTGTTCATCCAAAAATACGGAGGCCAAAACCCTAAAGCTCAATTATAAAAAAATACGATTTTTAAATAATTAAATAAATACAAATGTTATTTAAAATTTAACAGATAGGCGATTTGAAGTAGTTTTTTATGAGTAGATCACGTGTTCAGTTTAAGAAAGTAATTTTCTCTCATTCCATAAAATGAAGCCGTAAGAAAACGGTATTAGTCCGAAGAGATCTGGCTATTCATTGTTGGGATTAAATTTACCCTGGAAAAAAGTTCAATTCTTGCACGTGAGAATGCAGTAACAATTGTGTAGATAAGTGCTTAAATAGAAACAGGGCGACAGATTTTGTGAGAAGGAACACAACAACAGTTTATTTATTTATTTATTTATTTATTTATTTGTTTGTTATGCCTCTTTGGGCATCTCCCCTTTAACTATCTTCTCAATTCAACTGTTAAAAAAAATCAAACTATTAGTACAGTATTGGTATCCAGATACAATTCTGTTAAATATTTAATTTGATAGCTCCCAAAAGTGCCCCCTCTCCTCAATTTCTCCCTCCTACAACTTTCTTTGAATTTATCCAACCTCATCTTAAACTGATCCATGCTATTGCTGTTCTTAATCCGATCTGGCAACTTATTCCAAAAATATATTACTCTGTGAGCAAAGAAACATAACTGGTTAACAGATCTAGTTTTTGAAAACTGCCTTGACAATAACCTTCCAGATCTAGGAGAAATACTAAAAAAATGCCCACCATAGTTAGAAATGCCATTAATTATCTTGAAAGTCTCAATCATATCACCTCTCATTCTTCACTCCAGCAAAATAGTCAATCCCAATTTGTCCAATATCTCCCTGTAACTGCACTCCTTTACTTGACTTATTAGTTTTGTCACCCTTCTTTGTACGCCTTCCAGTTTCAATATTACATTCCAATTTCCATGTCTAGTCGCTGGAGCCCAGGCCTGGGTGCAGTATTCTATATGAGATCTTATTAGAGCTTTATATATCCTTAACACAACATTTGTCTCCCTCGAAATAATATTCCTAACCATCCACCCGATCATTCTATTTGCCCTCGATACAATGGTAAAAATATGATTATTTGCCTTAAATGTATTATCAAGCCTTACTCCCAAATCGCACTCTCCATCTACTTCTTTGATTTCTCTGTTGTTTAGTACATATTCAATTCCAACATTCCTGAATCCTACATGTAGTACTTTACATTTGTCTAGGTTAAATCCCAATTTCCAAATGTCCTCCCAATATGATAATTTATTTAGATCCATCTGTGTTATTTCCTTTGATAAAGGTCTCACAAGTAGTTTAACATCATCAGCAAACACTTCTATTTCTGAATTTATATTATTAGGTAAGTCATTTATGAATATCAAAAACAACAAAGGACCCAAAACTGAACCCTGCGGAACACCGGAGGGTATGAACTGTGATTCAGAATAATTGTTTCCAACCTTTACCTTCATAGTTCTATCCTTCAAAAATTCCCTCACAATATTTACCATTTTGTGAGTAATACCAACATGTTTCATTTTCACTAGTAAGCGATAATGAGATACCGTATCAAATGCCTTGCTAAAATATTATATCCGCACTTTCTTCCTCCATCAAATATTCATCTATAATGTCAATACTTTCCAAAATATTGGATAATGTTGATTTACAATGGACAAATCCATCTTGGTTACAATTTATATCATCCTTTATAAAATTTAATATGTGGTTTCTTATTATTTTTTCAAATACCTTACACAAAATACATGTTAGAGAAACTGGTCTGTAATTACTTTTTAAATGTATCGAACCATTTTTATGTAGCAGTATTACTATAGCTGTTTTACAAATATATGGAATCTCTTCATATTCCATACATTTCCTAAACAAATTGGTTACTGCATTGATAAAGCCTTCATTCGATGATAAGTATTTCAATATTTTAGGATGAATTTCATCAGGTCCCATACTTTTACTAACATCCAACTTGGATAGTAATAGTGTTATGTCTTTAGGTTCTATTTTTAGTTCATCCATAATTTTTGTTGTACCCTCCCCATAACAACTCTCCTGTAGTGGACCAAATTCTTCAAAAGAATTAACAGATTAAAAAAAAAACTTGCTATACACCAGCTGTTTCTACTGGCGTGTCTGTTAAATCCCTCGTCTCATCATCTCTTACTATACTCACACTTTTTTGAATTTTAGTTTTTGCTTTAACATATTTGAACAATGGTTTACAGTTGTATTTAACATTTCTAACAATCTTATTTTCGTGTTTTAACTTTTCTTTTATTTCTAGTGTTTCATATTCATTTTGTTTACTTACAGCATTTTGATAATATTCCATACTTGGTATAATTTCAAATTTCCACCAAGCTTTATTTTTTTCTTGCCTTTTACGAGATAGACGATTACTGTCCCAAGGTATTTTTTCTAATGGATCGCCTTGTTTGGAGAATTTTATAATAACTTTGGGAATATTTTCTATTATAGATTTTATTTTCCCATTTAATTCCTCTCACATTTCATTAACATCAGTTGTTTTCGAGCTATAATTCCAATCGATATTTCTCCTTTCTCTGACACAAAATCTTTTGTAATCTTAGACCAGTTCCTCCGTTTTTTTTATTTATATAATAAAACTCTGCCTTCATTTTAACTTCGATTTCAATACATGCATGATCAGATTTACCTAAATTTACATCTCCTATTATGCATTCATTATTTAAAACAATTTGGTCCAATGTACCTTTTTCAAATCTATTTCCCACTAGTTTATATCTAGTACCTTCTTCTATATATACCGATGCAAACCGTTTGTTGTAAATAACTCCAAATATTCGTTCCGCATTTTAAAATGTTTACTAATAGACTGAAGAGAACGGTTTCAGATTCTCTGAATCGAAGATGAGGTGTGTCCATTTTTGCAATTTGCGCAAACATGCCTTAAACTGGGTGGCAAGGAGATACAAATGGCAGACGAGTATAAGTTCCTTGGAGTTATTTTTGACAAAAAGCCGTCGTTTATTCCTCATATAAAGTATCTCCGACAAAAAGATAACAAGGCAATTAACCTACTGAGTGTGATAGCTCACACTGACTGGTGAGCGGACAAGAAATCCTTACTTAAACTGTACCGAACAATTGTAAGATCGAAACTTGACTATGGAAGTTTCATTTACGGTGCAGCAAGACCATCATACCTGAAGCAATTAGAAACTATCCATCACCAGGGATTAAGACTTGCATTGGAGGCATTTCGCACGTCTCCAGTAGAAAGTTTATATATTGAAGCGAATGAAGGTCCTCTACATCTAAGGCGAGAAAAATTGGCAATTGTGACCAAATTATTACCATGTCCAGCAAATCCTGCCTACGACTGCACATTTTATCCTCAACATAGGACTATGTTTGATAGAAAAATCAGTGCCATCAGACCTTTCAGTTACCGCATCGAGGAACTAAGAAATAAACTGGAAGTGGACTCAAGTCTCATCCACCAATCAATAATTTCTAAAATTCCACCACGGGAATTAGAACAACCTACTTATATCCTCGATTTAGCAACAGCCTCAAAGAGCCAAACGAATCCCATTGTATTTCAGAAGGAATTTGAATACATAAAACATGATCATTCCGACTACAAATACATCTATACGGATGGATCCAAAGAATCGAATAGAGTTGAGTGTGCGGCTGTCTTAAATAAGACAGAAATGCAATACAGAATAACTGACAGTGCATCAATTTTCAGCGCTGAAGCTGCAGCCATATACTTGGCTTTAAAGATAATAGAAGGTAGTAGCACTGATAGATTTATCATCTTCTCTGACTCCCTATCTGTGATCACAGCAATGAAAAATAAAAAAAAATAGATAATCCGCTAATTGTGAAAATCTTAAATAAGATCACACATATTTGCAACAACAAAAAAATGTAAACTGAAATTATGCTGGATACCGAGTCATGTCGGCATTCTTGGCAATGAAAGAGCGGATAAAGCCGTAAAAGAATCATTAAAATTGACACCAACAAATACTAGAATCCCATACACTGATCTTCGACCTTCTATTAACAAGATAACCAAACAAAAATGGCAAGAATGTTGGGATGAATGTCAAAATAACAAATTATATAAGATTTGGCCAACTATAGATGAGTGGCCCCTGGAATATAGAAAAGTAAGGAGAGAAGAGGTTATAATAACCAGACTTTGTATAGGACACACGCATATCACTCATAAGCATCTATTGGAAGGAGATGAGTCTCCAGTGTGCATAGCATGTCAACAAGCTTACACAGTCAAACACATATTAATAGACTGTCAAGATCTGCAGCAAACCCGAAACAAGTATTATGACTCCCCAAATTTAAAAGACTTGTTAACAAAACATAAATATAACGAAAATTTTAGACTTCATCAAGGAAGCTGGACTGTTCCAAAAAATCTGATTGCAAGCTCTTCATTTTACTTTTCATTGTCTCTCAAGACAATGTGAAAAAAATTGAATTGTATTTGAAAACTTTATTCGGCAGTACATAACCCATAGTTGGTTGCTATGCCGTAAAACAAACCAAACCAAACCAAACTAATTGAATTCATAGGAGACACAACTAAACCCTTTGCCCAATTTACATTTGGCAAATTGAAATCCCCGACGATTATAATATCTTCAGATTCATCTGATGTAAATGGTATCTCACACATTTGTTCTTTAAAACTATAATCGTCCTCTATGGACAAATTCGGAGATCTGTATATACATACTACGACGAAAACTCTGTTATTAGCAGCGATTATTCTTGACGCCAAAGATTCAGTTTTATCAAACCAATCCAATCTAGAAGCCCATATTTATCTTCCTCCCACAAGGTAAGATGTGACACAAGGTCGGGAAAGTGGGAAAGAAGCAGCGCTCGAAAATTTGAGCACTCTGGCTGTTTAAAAATTGCCTGGACAGCCCCGTCGGCATTTCCCGGTAGGGGCGCCTCAGACAGTAAGCAATAAACTTACTCCTCCCCAAATAGGGGAGGCAAAGCCTGGGAGGGTGCACCTCCTAGAACTGTACAGGACCGGCAACCCCCAATAGACCGGCGAAAATCTAAACCCCCCCAAACTTTGTATTATTTTTTCTATCTTCCCGTATAAATCTAAAATTTGGCATTGACAATTCTGCTTCTTCTACACTTCTCGTAGACAAATGTGTTTCTGTAATACAAATTATTTTATATTTGTTAGCAATCAATTTTATTTCCGTTATTTTGTTTCTCAATGAGTTAGCGTTAGTATACAGTATTTTTAAATGTTCTCTATTTTTCGTTACTCGTTTCAATTGGTGTGTATAATTTTACAGCAGTTTTACTAGGTGAGAAAAATGAAGGCACATATATACAAAATAGTGTTTTCAAAGTTCAGAAAGGAGGTATATTAATTTGGGGCTATGAAAACGCCATTCGCGAGAACTTGTTAAAGAGTTCGGGTAACGGGTTGCACGTCTACGCACTCCAATTCAGGCTCTTGTCATTGGGAAGTAAATGCTTTTTTGCGGGTGTCGTTTTCGAGGACTTTTGTGGCAATGCAAGCGGGCAAATAACAACCAAAGTTTGGTAATCAAAGAATAAGGGTTAGATAAATCCGAATTGCTGTCTCGGGCCCTGTCGAGATGTAGTCAGTTCAGTCAAAGATGGTGGGTAACGGGGAGAAGGAAAGGAGGGCTCTCTGCCACTGCCATCGTAGGCTTTGTCACCGAGGGTTCCAGGCGTGGTCCTACTGGGTTTAAAGGAGGGGTTGAAAAGAGGCATGAACACAACGTGCAAGCGTTTTTATGGGCTGACTCAAGTGACACCTAAGGGAGTAGGGGTTGGAATGCCTGACAACCAATCCATGAGGCTCTTAAGGGAGAAGGCAGTAGCCAATCAGTGAGGGGGACGTTAATAAATTCGAACACCATATATATATATATATATATATATATATATATATATATATATATATATATATATATATATATATATATATATATATATATAGCGTCCCGGAATTTAAATTGTTAACGTCTTTCTTGGAACTGTGCGAGTCCGTTTTTTTGGCGTCTAACTGACTTCACTCTTCATTTGTTTTTACACCTGAATATGATTCGACAAAGAATAGAAAACGTTTGCGATACATATGTAAAATACATTATTATTTTCGATTTTAACAACAACAAAAAAAAATAATTAGAAATTTCTTTAAATGAAAGAATGCTGCCTAAATGCACACACAATATGTGTATATATAGGTGGATGTAGTTAAAAATAATTTAATATTATTTATTTAAAATTAATATTGTTATAAGCCATTTTAATAAGACTGAAGTTAAACCCTGTTCGGGGAAGTTAAAAATAGACTGACACGTAGCTATAAGGCATATTCCGACAACGTTCGTTGAATACTCTAGTCAGTCTTTCTATATGTGCCTCCTTTCGCATAAATAGAACTTAAATTCCCTTATTGACGTGGTAATGTCTCGTGGCCGTCAGGTTGATTCTGTAGCAGGGGTTCGAACCTTGTGACCGTCTGTGATTATCATTCCTTACACTGATGAGAGCGAAAGCTTGAAACGCTGGCGTATGTAAGTAAAAATAATTTAACATTATTTATTTAAAATTATATATATATATTTTTTAAATATATATATATATATATATATAAAATTTTTTCTAGTGGTACAAAATTTTATTAAAGCAAGGAATATAGACGTTTGTGACATATTTTGGGGGTGGAATGAAATTGAAAAGTGTAAAAACGAGAGAAAAATAAAGAAACAAACAAAAAAAAACAATACATGAATATACTAAGCCGGCTTTCGGCCACACTCATCAGAGTAAATACGTGGAATTAATTCAAGCATTATGATATATATAATATTAATTTATATATATATATATATATATATATATATATATATATATATATTTACTTACGCATACTGTCATGTTTAGTCATTTTATACGTATGTGTGGATATCCTTAAAAGTATATATATATTTCTATAACGTTTTTCTTTCTATGACCCTCTCATTCCAGCTCAGCTCGATAACGGAAAGCATTTGTTAGTAGCGTACCTCCGTCCTCCTCTTAAAAACTGACCGGATCTCTGGTCGCCCTGCCATCAAGCTGCAGGCCCCATTGCTCTTAATTGTCTTGGTATTTAAATAGAACTCCCGCAAGCAAAGTCGATAGTTCAACTTATAAGACGCACAAATAGAGATAAGTAAAAAGAGAAAGCCTAAGTTCTTTCAAATGAAATTCTAACATGGTGTACTGAGTTCAATCCTACTACGGGTACATTTATTTATTTTAAAATTTTTTTTTATTTATCCCCAAACTGAAATCTCAGAATTACTATATTTTGTTTACATGAATAAATTATACAAGAATTGCATTTAGCACTCTACAAATCAACGAGACTGCTGGTGCTGTTTGCCATGAAAAAGTATTTCCATGTCTGGCACGATGGTTGAGGTAGACAACAGAAGAATTCCATTGAGGTGGCGGTCCGAGAGTTGGGAGCGAAGGTGCGACTTTGTGTACTTCATTTTCAAAATGATATGAGTTTTACTGGGAGGTCCGCGGGCCGGATTGCAATAATAAAGCCTAGCAGGGTGGCGGGCCGGACGCTAAGCGTTCGCGGGCCGGATGTGGCCCGCGGGCCCGAGGTTACCCGCCCTTGTCTTAGAGGTTATAATGATGCTATTTTTTCCCTTTGAATAGCAAACCTGAAGATGAAAACCCCTTGCCCGACCAAATCAAAACACAAGTCCAATGAACATAATCTATTAACTAAAACCCCAAACAGACTCAACTGATTGCCAGACCCAAGAAAATCAAACTGACCCTCAAACCTCCGGGGGGATCAACACTAACTGACTTCTCCTGCCCATCTCCTGAAATATGTGTATTTTCGATCGAAATTCATAGATTCTGGTCCTTTTCTCAGATCACGCAGAAGGACCACTAAGATAGCCACTTAACGGCTAGCCAGTATCCGTGAAAACATAAACATCTACTGCACAGGGCTCCTGTATCTGGACAGTCATTAAATTTGGAAGACCCTGGGGTAGCTATAACCACAGCAGGGAACCTCTTATCTGAAAAACATTATTTTCTCAAGTGGATAAATGGAATTCCGGGTGGCCCAAATATAAAATCAGAAACATTTTCAATTTCTTCTGCGCGCCCCCCCTCATCTCTTGGCCGAAAATCTCTCACTTGCAGCAAGTCTGTTATATGCATTCACTGCAAACACGCAACCAACTAAACATGCCGCCCAGTGCATGTTTACACAACTTATTCTTAATTATTACCCTGTTTTTAAAAAAAAAATTATTATTCTGACCCTCGTGTGTATTCAAGAGAACACCGCACACAAAATGGCGGCCACGTGTCTGGGAAAGAAATCGAAACACGTGATCGCTACAAAAAACATAAGAATACGAGTATAAAAATACGTATTTTACGTAAGTAAATATTCTTCTCTTGCCCACATTTTTATTTATATTCCAGTGGCAGTGGAGACTTCTGGAGTGACGGGCCTTCGTTCAATTGCGTTGTGTTGGAAGATTAGACAGATATCATCTAGATTAAAGGATCAACGTCAAACTAGGAAAGGGGGAGGAATCCAGCTCGCGATTATCCTGCAATAATCCCTTTCAGCCAGAAGGAGGAAGTAATGCCTGGAAGAATGCACCTCCTAAGACCGAGCCTCAGCCCGACAAAGCAGTGCTTATGGTTTAGAACAGATTATAGGTTGCCAGAATGAGACGGATGCGGGTGTTGCTGTTAAGCGGGTCCTTATTTACTTGTCACGAGTTCTATTTTTAATGTGAGGAAAATCCAGCTCCCCAAAAAGCATTTACTAACGTTTTTTTTTGAAAGACTTCAAGAAAAATATTTAAAGAGTGACTTTTGGAACACCCTATATATATATATATATATATATATATATATATATATATATATATATATATATATATATATATATATATATATATATATATATATGAGAGAGAGAGAGAGAGAGAGAGAGAGAGAGAGAGAGAGAGAGAAAGAGAGACGTGGTACAGGTTCAGACTCCGTGGAATAAATAAAGGGTTCAATTCAAAATTCTGTACAGATTCCCGAGTTCGACAGAAAGATTTCATGAGTCCAATAAGATGCACCGAAACGTTGATAAGAAAAGTAGTCTGAATCGTGCGACAGACAGAACAGTCACACTCCACGCTGATGATTTTCGAAGAAGGATAAAACAAATGTACATGTGTATAAGAATTAAATAAAATAATTTAGCATAATATTGATTATATAATTAATATTATGCTAAATATATATATATATATATATATATATATATATATGTGTGTGTGTGTGTGTGTGTGTGTGTGTGTGTGTGTGTGTGTGTCGGGGCAGCATTTTTTCTCTAAGGCACGTATTATTAAAAATAACCGACAACTCGTGTCTGGATATTTTTGTATGGATCCCTTCCATTTTCCGGATTAAAGTCCTAATCTCGGATGAGAATTGGCTGATGAATCTGCTGTAATTTTCTCTTAGGTCCAATATACTTTCTGACCCATCTGGGTCCATCTTCAGTGGGAATAATGTCAATCAGGTAAAGACCTGGAGTGAGTTTATAGTTAATTTTGGCGGGAAAATTTAAAGACGAAACTATATTTATTTAGTATTATAAACATTTAAGTATATTAGTACTAGTGTTAAAATTAATCCTGGAACACAATACTAATATACAAAAACTTCATATACTAGAAGCTTTACACATAAAAACAAAAAAACAGTTATTAATAGGATTAATTTTAACACTAGTACTAACATACTTAAATGTTTATAATACTAAATAAATATAGTTTCGTCTTTAAATTTTCCCGCCAAAATTAACTATAAACTCACTCTATGGGTCAGAAAGTACTTTGGAGTTAAAAGAAAATTATGGGAGAGTCATCAGCCAATTCTCACCCGAGATTAGGACTTTAATCCGGAAAATGGAAGGGACCCATACAAAAATATCCAGACACGAGTTGTCGGTTATTTTTAATAATAATAATATATATATATATATATATATATATATATATATATATATATGATTTTATCAACATACGAATACGTTTCATCCTTTCGGGAAACGTCAGTGTAGAGAAGATTATTTATACCGGTCGCCGAACTCGAACCTAGGAACACGAGTCATGTTTCAAACTCAGATTCCAACGTCTTAGCTCATACGGCCGTTATCAACAACTCGGTCAATTCGTGAGAGATTAATCCTATTTAAAGGCAGCTTTTCAACTACTGAAAGGAACATGCATTGAAGCCACGATAACGGCTGTGTTAATACTACTCACTACAGAGCCCAGCCTAGATTGGGGGGGGGGCAACAAATAATTATAAATACCTGTTTTTATCTACATACGTATACGTTTAATTCTTTCGGGAATCGTCAGTGTAGAGAAGAAATATTGATTATATATATATATATATATATATATATATATATATATATATATATATATATATATATATATATATATATATATATATATATAGTTTAAGAGGAATAAACCCCCAGAAGACTCGCACTTTAAATTGATTGTCACTTAACACCTTTATCCGCTTCGCCACGTAGACATAATACCTCCGTGGAATAAATAGTTCAATTCGAAATTTCGTATAGATTCCCGAGTTCGACAGAAAGATTTTACGAGTTCAATAAGATGCCCCTTAAAAATGGTCGAGTATTACATCGACAGAAACGTTGGTGAGAAGAGTAGTCCGAATAAGTAAAATTATGTACGGTTGAAATTACATTTCTTTAATGTCATACTCGTGGCTTGACGCCATCTTACCGGAAGTCACGAAGTTGACTTTTGGTAAGATGACATGTGAGCCCGTAGCGGAAATGTGTCATATGCTCGGCTATATATATATAATCCATTAAAACAAATAAAGGAAGTTTTGTGGATGTTATGAAAAGAACAAAAAAGTTACTTGTATACATCTACTCCCACGGCTCCGCACCCTTAGCTTATTGTGTCGATTGTGTCCCGGAAACGTGGGTTCCAATAACTGTATTTACATTGAAAAGTGATGAGAATTAAACCCGCGCTTTTGTATATACTATTGAACCAGTTGGTCAATATCGGAGAATAAATTACCTCTCTTTTCTTTTGTATCTCGCATTCTTTTTTCTGTACCTTTCAGACGCAGCCATCGTCGTCGTCGTCGTCGTTTCTGTAAGCATTTTTGTTCTGCGAAAGTAGTTATATTCCGGAAGTGAAAGATGGAGACATCATATAGAATCACAGATCATTAGTTACGACTTATGTTAACGTTTTGAAAAATGTTGTATTAATTAGGAATTACATGAAGCTTAATTGTTTTAATGTATTTTATGTAGCTTTCTATTGAATGATAATATTTGCATCATACCGATAAAAAAAAAAATGACGGAATTATTTATTTGCCACGAATACAAAATAACAAAATAAAACAAACAAAAACAAAACCATTAAATAAATAAGGACCATAAAATTCATACTAGAATTGTCCGCAAGGTCCCGCGGCGTAACGGATAAAGTGCTGAGTATTAATAATAAACAGTTGTATGACTAACATTCAAGATGAGAACAATAGTCCGAGTAATCAAAATAATACAGATCTTTTATTTTTTAATCGAAAATCGCTCCAGACAAGGCATGAAGCCACTCGATGTAATGGGCTAACAAGAACAAATATGGTTATCGCAAATTCAGGAGATGCCTATTTATCTTAGTCTTAAAAAAACAAAGATTATAGGTAGGAGGAAAACTGTCAGCAGGAAGAGAGTTCCACAAGCCTGTGGTTCTTGGAAAAAAAGCTACTTGAATTGGAAGCTATATTACAATGAGGTATCAACACATGCCATAATATGTTTTATAGAAAAGACTGAGACTAGCAACATCACTTTTGTGAGAAAGAGGGTGCAGAGAAGAAGAAAAAGTGGGGCCAATCAAATTACAAATACGTTTCTGCACCTTATAAAAAAACATCAAATGGGACAGAGATTCACCAGCCCAAATATGACAACAGGTCTGATTGTAGATTTGTAGAGAAAGAGAATAGCCTCAGATATGAGAAAGTGTTTGGAGCGATAGAGAGAAAAGACTTTACGAGAAGCAGAAAGAGCAATGGATCTAATGTATGAACTCCAAGAAAGATTTGATGAGAATGAAAGACCAAGAAGTTTCAGAGTCAATTTCTCCCCAAGAGAATCTCAGGAAGAAAAGGGGCACGCCTACGATTGAAATACACGAGCTGAGTCTTAACAGGATTAAACAAAACAAGCTATTTCGTACTCCAATCAACAACTGAACTCAGGTCAACTTCTAGATCAGCTGAATATTTCGACTGATCTGAGAGAGACGGGCAAGAAGCAACACCAGAATAGATAGTGGTATCATCGGCATAGATATTAAGTTTTTGAACAATATTCTCTAGAAGATCATTTATATAGAGAAGAAACAGTGTTGCTCCTAGAATAAAGCCCTGAGGAACACCAGCATTGATAGGAAAAGAGAATGAAGAGACACCATCCAAATTGAAAGTAACGTATGAGATACATTTCGGCACTCCACGTGTTTAGAAGATTCGTTTTGATTCTCTTACCACACGCTGCCTATCTTGATATGGGAGCGTATATATTTATAACATCTAATTATCCACAGACACGTGGATATATACGCTCCCATATGGGCGCATCAGACTGGTTAAAAGAAACAATGTTTCCCTCTTAGCATTTAGGTAAATGCTTCCTCGAAATAAGTTCAATTGTCAATATGGCAAAAACCAAAACAGTAATATAAATAAATGACAACATTTATATGCGATATACATATTGCACTCTGCTAGCGCGTTTACGTGGTCCAGTGGTAGGGGCACCGGGCCACAGTCACTCGGGTCTCGGTTTTTAATCTCGTTAGGTATAACCAGGATGATGAGTCGTAGACGGGAAAACACCTGCCCATAGAAAATTATATATATATATATATATATATATATATATATATATAATATACGTGCATTCCAATGACCAAATGGAACAATCAATCCGTAACCATACCTTTATTCTTTCAATTTCTAAATCTTCATATATCGCCGAATGACCAGAACCATATCTTTCATCGGTTCTTTCAATCTTTTTACTTTTATATATCGGCGAATTCTCTGTAACTCCCCTTCGTCTCGCAAACCAAATATTTTTAATATAATTATATTGTATTTAAAAAAAATTATTTATGTGTAGTCTTTCAAAAAAAACATTGAATCTACAGAAGACGACTGATTTTTTAAACCCCTTACCCAACCCTAACCTAACCCTAACAAAACCGTAACCTAACTATAATCTAACACTAACCTAACCCTAACCTAACCTTAACCTAACTATAACCTAACCTTAAACTAACCATAACGTAACTCTAACCTACCTCTAACTTATGTACTAATAGACTGTTTTTCAAAAAAAAAAAAAAGAAAAAAAAAATGAAAGACAAAAACGATGATTTTAAAAATAGAAAATTTTGTTCATTCTTCTTCACGAAAAAAAATATATTCACCTGAGTGTTGTTTTTTTTTTTATTAAATGATTAAAAAAATCCTTAGGGAAAAGTTATTTTATTCGATATTGATTGAGTCTTCGACGACGACTCGGTTTGACTCGGCTTTTTCCGGCAGTAAAAGTCGGTTTTGTTTGTTTCAAATTCTGTAGAAGCACCCAATAAAAAAAGGGGAAAATATTTGAAGAGATGCAACAACTTCTTTGTGTGCTAACCCTTATCCCCGAGTTGCCTTTGGGCCTTGATAAGCGGTGACTTTTATTGTAAAAAAAAGAGATGGATAGGTTGAATCCAGAGTGTTCTGCTAGTACTCATCCAAACGAAAGCATTCACAGCAAGAACTTATTCAAACGAAAGCATTCACAGCAAGAACTCATCCAAACGAAAGCATTCACAGCAAGAACTCATCCAAACGAAAGCATTCACAGCAAGAACTTATCCAAACGAAAGCATTCACAGCAAGAACTTATCCAAACGAAAGCATTCACAGCAAGAACTCATCCAAACGAAAGCATTCACAGCAATAACTCATCCAAACAAAAACATTCACAGCAAGAACTTATCCAAACGAAAGCATTCACAGCAAGAACTCATCCAAACGAAAGCATTCACAACAGGAACTTATCCAAACGAAAGCATTCACAGCAAGAACTTATCCAAACGAAAGCATTCACAGCAATAACTTATCCAAACGAAAGCATTCACAGTAAGAACTTATCCAAACGAAAGCATTCAGAGCAAGAACTCATCCAAACGAAAGCATTCACAGCAAGAACTCATCCAAACGAAAGCATTCACAACAAGAACTTATCCAAACGAAAGCATTCACAGCAAGAACTCATCCAATTGAAAGCGTTATCTTTGAAGACACGAACAAAAAAGACCCAGATAAAAAAAAAAGATGTAGAGTCAAGTGTAACGAGATAATTTCGGGGTGATCAAAAAAGCTGGATAGTAAATAAGAATTATAATCTAGATGCATTTTCTACCAAACTGCATTGTGATGGCTTTAAAACACAACTTCTTACACACTACGCACAATGCTTTAAGCAAACTACAAAATCCTTCTCATTAATTTATGTTTTTAAGTCCTTTTCCTACTCGGCAACTTTGAAATCTAGTAGGGGTTATTTCTTCTCTGCAACTCCTTTCTCACAGAAGAAACGTTAATAGTCTCTCTCTACTCCATCGTTATTTCCATGGAAGGTTCTCCACTAAGCTTCAATTTTGGTTTCTCCTTGCAAAGCATTCACAGCAAGAACTCGTCTCTCTGGCAGAACGGTCAAAAATTTTCCTTTCCCGTTCCAAGTTCCTAGCGTCACCCGCAATTTCCATGAATAGAGCTTCTGTGCAAAAATGTCCCATCTGTGGAACACGTTAGCACAGGACTGCTTCCGTACTGATTACAACTTTACTGTCTTTAAATCCAATGTCAACAAATTTTCTTGTCATAAACTGCGTCATGAGTTATCAAACGCTGTTTATACCATCGATCAATATTAGTACTCCCATAGTTTAGAGAGCTGCTACCAATCCTAACAAACAAACACCTGCTAACAGCTACGAGAGGTTGTGTATACTCCCCATGTGTTAGAAGTGTGCTAATGTATGGCTCCGAAACTTGGACTGTCTCTGCCGGCACACTAAAGAAACTGCACTGTAAAGACAGGGCAATGGTCAGATGGATCTGTTTGGTGAGGCCTGAACAAATCATACCTTTTGGGTCTCTGCTCACACAGGTCAACTTGAAAAGCCCCGCAGACATCATGCAGAATAGCAGACTGTGTTGGTTGGGGTAAGTTGAGCGCAGCAATGGCTGGATTGCTAAAGTCTGACAGTTGAATGTGCCAGCAAGTGAAGCCACCACTGGCAGACCCAAGTTTTCTTGGAAGGACGTATAGGAAAGCATTGGGTATCGATTCGGTCAGGTCTCACCAAAGACAAGAATGGAGGGGAAGACTTAGATCAAGACTAGACAATCAGGCCCCACCCTCACCAGAGGATTAATTGTAGCCTGATTCAACAAATAAACCGGTTGTTGTTGTTGTGGATGATGATGATGATGATGATGATGATGATGATGCCGATGATGATGATGATGTTTCTCAGTATATCAGAACTATTTTTCGTTTAGAAACCAAAACTTATTTCATACACTTCTAAAGATCGGCTTCCTATTATTTCCAAATCTCCATCTAGAACAGTTTTCATTTTTTTTGATTATCTGTACGAGACTTGTAAGGAAGTACTTTTGTAACGAGATTACCCCCGGGGTCATCAGAAAAAGGATGACAATAAATAAGAATTATAACTTAGATAGTAACAAGATGTAAGGCAGGGGTGTGGGTGGACGTCCCGTTTGGAATACGACTGTGATTGTTTTGATAATTTCCAGGTTGAGACGAAAATGAAAATATAAACATTTTATCGTTTGTAATTTGAAGTATTGAATGTGTTAAACAAAACAATTTTCCGAATTACGTCACTGACCGAGAGAGAATTGTTGAAAAAAGGAGGGCAAGACTTGTAATCAAAGTGAGTAGACGTTCCACCTTCTGCTCCCGCCAGCAGGGGCTTGGGAGTTGATTGCATCTGTAAAGGAAGGAGTGTACCAAGAGAAGCTGTAAACAATCTTATTTTGATTTTTCATTTTTGCTAAAACATCTTTCACGTTTCAGGATTAATAAAGAAAGGGTATAACGCGACACTTTTATAATTTAAATCGCCTCAGGTCTTATGTAGGGTGTGGATGATGATTGTTTGCAAGATTACCGTCTAGAAAAAAAAAATAGCAGTTTCATTTTTTTAGATTTATTCATCAAACTTGTGTCATTTTGTCTTCATGACTTGTTCTGTTGCTTTCATTTGATGAACCCGCCCTTGGCTTTGTTGACAGTCTCGGAACAGGCCAAATTGAAAATATAAATTCATTATTGTATTCTTTTGATTCTTCCGACCACTGTTCTCCACGGTTCGGCCGATGTAACCTCCGACCTTCTTCAGGTGTATCTTGTCGAACTGAAGAATCTGTACGGAATTTCGAACGGTACTCCTTAATTTAATCCACGGGGGTAGCATGCCTTCGTTCCGTCAGCATCACCCTGGTAGAAGTCTTCAGTAATTCGCAATTGTATTTTTAGTATCGCCCACACTGAGGATTGAACCTTCAACTCCCAGAAGAGTGTCACTTAGAACTGAATTTTGCTTAACACTTTATCCGTTACGCCACGGGTTCTTCCGAGTTCGACAGAAATATTTCCGAGTTCGACAGAAATATTTCCGAGTTCGGCAATATACACATGAAAAAGGTCGGAGGTTATATAGACCGAAACATTGTGAGAATAACACTCAAGATGAGAACAGTAATCTGAATAATCAAAATTATCGATCCTCATCTAAAAAATTCAGAAGCAATAAATGTTATTGTTTGTATTTCGAGGTATGTGGATTGAGCACTGTGTTAAGGAAAACAATGTTCAGAATTTGTTTGATGGAAATCACTCCAGACAAAGCATGAAGCCACTTAGTGTAAGGCGCTAACAACAACGGAAGATGATTATCACAAAGACAGGAGATATCTATTTGCCGTAGTCTTGAAAAGACCTAGACTATAGGTAGGAGGAAAACAGTCAGCAGGAAGAGAGTTCCACAAGCCTGCAGTTCTTGGACAGAAGCTACTGAATTAAGAAGCTGTATTACAATGCGGTATAAAAACAGAGAATTGATGGAGACCACAAGACCAACGAGTGAAACCAGCTGGAACAAAAGAGGCAGGGAATAGATCAGACAATAACACATTTCATAATAGTATTCATAGCAACATCACTTTTTTAAGAAAGAAGGTGCAGAGAAGAAGAAAGAGTGGGGCCAATCAAATTACAGATATGTTTCTGCACCTTATCAAGAACCCTCAAATAGGACAGAGATTCACGTAAAACTGAGTGTGCCTAGAGAGTGTCGACAATCTACCACAATAAAGTGCAATCTATAGTTTTCTTGTCTCGACTTTTAATTTTTGCTGCAGCAGCTTTCCCATTTTGGGGACAAGTTTGGTTGTTTTGTTTTACGGCATATCAACCCCTCTCGAGTTATTCAATGCCGAATCCGGTCACCTTGGAGAAAGTTTTATGCTTCAAGTTCTTTATATGTTCAAATATTTATTCACGGTCTTTTGTTGAGTGAAAGGGGAGAAGAGAGAGAGAGAGAGAAAGAGAGAGAGAGACAGGTGGAAGGAGGAAAGAGAAGGAGAAGGTGGGAGGGAAAGGGGGAAGGAGAGTGAGGGAAATTGCTTTTTGTTTTAGATTTTGCAGAACATAATTGAGTTTTTCAAAGAGAAAAATAAACTTAAACATCAATGTTTGGTGCATTTTGGGTCAGGAAGCCGATATCTTCAGGCAGCCTGGATTCAGGATTTGGGAACAAGTAAAGAACAGGGAATAACACGACACAAGATTGGTTTATGAGATTTAAAGAACGAAGAAGTGATTACTCTACCACGAAGCAAGGCAAAGGTGTATCAGCTGACGAACAAGTAGCATTGGATTTTGATAAATATTACAAAAACAAGTTTCTTTCTGAACAGATTTTTAACGTTAACGAAACTGCATCAGTGTAGGAACAGGGGCGAGACGGATTGAAGATGGCGCTGGTATGAGCGGTATGGGTAGGAGCGGTGCTTGTGTGAACATACATTGTGATACATGTTCAGTAATGGTGCGATGCGTGCGTGGTACAAACAACATACTTGTGATGAGAAAAAATATCTGGCTCGGGGTTTGATCACCCATATTTTGGGATATCTTAAAAAAAAAAGTAATCGCCTCTTAAAAATGTTCCGTTATGAGAAAGTAATTTAACTTCAGCTTTCAGCTGATAGACAGACCCACCTGATCAGTCAGTTTTTATGTCTAGTTATTAAACAGCCGATCATTGTCAAATTCCAGATCCAACCGGAAACAAACGAAGTATGTAACGAATACATTTCTGTCAGATGACAATTAAAGGCAACGTCAAACCTAAAATGAATTTAACCGCGTAAACACGAAGGAGTAATTTAATTTTGTTAAGGAAAAAAATAACATTATAGCAAAAAAAGTTTGCAAGAAATGCAAACATATGAAGGAAAAAATGTACAGAGAAAGACTGTTTGGTAAAAAAACCCTAACCTTAACCCTAACACTAACCTTTCTGTGGTCCAAATAGGAGAGTAGAAAGTGGACTTTTACATTCGGCAGCTTCGTAACTCTCGCTTCCCTTATTTTGTCCTTTATTTCTTACATTCCATGAGCGCTGTTTCTGACATAGGGGGAAGAAATGCTGTTTTTTGGGTCGGAATCTATCCATCTAACACTTATTGTGGGCTAGTTTTTTTTATTACCTTGTAAGAGTATTTGTCTTTTTTAGCTCCTTACATCAAGTGGCTTCATGCATTGTCTGGAGCGATTTCCATTAGAAAAAAAGGAAAAAGACCAACAACGAAAAACGAAAAAAACAAAAAAAAAACAGGACTGTCATTTGATGTCTCTCTTTATATATATATATATATATATATATATATATATATATATATATATATATATATATATATATTCTGAACAAGAGAGAGAGAGAGAGAAGAGAGAGAGAGAGAGAGAGAGAGGGGAGATTTAGTGTTTGAGATAGCTGACTGCATGCTTTGCTCGTCAGAGAGTTTGGTTTCTGTCCATCTCCGAGACAGACAAGCCTTTGGGCCACAAGCTGACGGACTGTTTGTGGTTGGTTTGATTTGATAGTGTCGGCCTGTTGTTTTGTGTTTAGGTGGAACAGACTGTGTTCTTGATTGCAAACAAGTGTCATTTAAAATCACTTAAGATAAAATAAGAATTGCTACTTGTTTCAAAACTCAGATTTGTAAGTTTATTTGAAAGAAAAATCCCATTTTTTACAGCACTGACCGAGATCACATAATTGCCATGACTGATAGTACCCTACCCGAGAGTCCAACATTCAAGCTCATCGGCCTAACATTCATAGGTAACACACATTGGAACAAATACATAAACGATTCTTCCAAGGCTGCCGCAATAAAGGTGGGCTCTCTCTACCAAGCTAGAAAACTTCTCACTACTGCCAGTATCCTATATCTCTACAAAGCCACCATGGTGTATTGCTGTCACATCTCGGCTGGTACACCATCCACCAGTCTCGCCCTCTTACACAGGGTCCAAAAATGAGTATCTAATCTAATAGGCCCCTCACTATCCACCAAGCTCCAGCCCCTGTCTCATCGCCGTAATGTTGCATCCTTGTGCTTGTTTTACAAATACTCCAATGGAATGTGCTCTGGCGAACTTGATGCTTTGCCCCCCCCCCC
>OY744515.1:115321320-115338820 GCA_963556195.1 Sepiola atlantica
GGTTTTTATCAACAGCCGAAAAGCAACCTAAGTTTCACAACGACGAGAAGATCAACCCGTGTGCGTACTATCGACAACCTAGGTCGACAGCGAATGTAACAGGTGACAGACCGAACTGCTCAGTTGTCATAGAAACTGAGATGACCGTGCTTAACATAAAAATCATCGGCAATAGTATGTACGGTATGACAGAATACGATCGTTTAACTATTTAATTTTTTCAATTTTTCATTTAAATCTAATCTATATTTTATTTATTAATCAACGTCTAGAGGTTTTGGCACAAAATATTCGATTATCATTAAACGTTGATCCTCTTTGACAAATGACTTTCACAAATGACTTTATTTACAAATACGTTTAATCATATATAAACAGCATCTTCCTTCCAGTGTTTGTGTATAGATATAATTCTTTAAAATTCCCCACAATTTTGAATGGTCATTATTATAAGGGGTTCATGTGTATGAGCAGGAGTTTGTTATGTTCTTCATTTTACTCGAGCGACGCCAGTGCAGAGGGAAGTCCCACTAGTATATATATATATATATATATATATATATATATATATATATATATATATATATAAATCTCACTTTACAGTCCCGTTGTGACGTATTAACATCGAAACACTGGTTGATATGCATAGACTGTTTCTATGTTTATATAATTTTATTTATAAAAGCTCTACTTTGTATTGAACACTTTTGAAAAAGTATTGGTTTTAAATTCATGCTATCAATAAATATATTGATGAAGTATGAAGTTAATCAATTAATTAATATATATATATATATATATATATATATATATATATATATATATATTATGTATGGGTTCTTACAAAAACTATGTATTTAACTATATACTCCTCTATAATATCCGAAAATGTTGCAAATTGCAAGCTCAATGAAATTGTATTACAAGCTTGAAAGTATTGACTTTGTAAAAAATAAACATAAAAAATTAAATATAAATATATAAAATAAAAGTTGTTTGTGAGACAAAAAGGAATTACAGCTATGATTGCGTAAAATATATGTTAGTGCATATATTCTTATTATATAGTTCAAGCTATTCAAAGTCAAATTTCGATGATTGTTGACCTTTAACAAAAAAGCATATATAAATAAATATAAAAGCATATATAAATAGATATAAAAGCATATATAAATAAATATAAAATCATATATAAAAAATATAAAAGCATATTTAAAAAATATAAAAGCATATATAAATAAATATGAAATCATATATAAATAAAAATAAAAGCATATATGAAAAATATAAAAGCATATATAAAAAATATAAAAGCATATATAAATAAATATGAAATCATATATAAAAATATAAAAGCATATATAAAAAATATAAAATCATATATAAATAAATATAAAAGCATATATTAAAAATATAAAAGCATATATAAATAAATATAAAGGCATATATAACTAAATATAAAAGCATATATAAATAAATATAAAAGCATATATAAAAATATATAAAAGCATATATAAATAAATGTAAAAGAATATTAATCTAAATTCCAGCGACCAGTTTTTATTCATATTTTTCCATTTTCCCCCTTCCTCCAAAGTTTCGGTGCATTTTGACGGACTGTTTGGTTGTTCATCTGTGCATGAAACGATCCGTCAAAATGCACGGAAAGTATTTCTTTAGATTAAAAAAAAACAATTGAAAAAATGAATAAAAACTTGGTTACTGGAATTTACCGTAATAATCTTTATATATCTAATAATTTAATCAATTATCCGATTTCTTTTTTTGTGTGGTTAACTTTGAAAAAAAAACTATCTTTAGTTTGTTATCAAGAGAAAACGTATGTTTTGAAAATGTGCAGAAACAATTGTATGAATAAAAACGTTTGTAAAAAAATTAGGAACATTTATTCAATTATTATATAATAGTTTGAGTTCTAGAAATGTGTACACTATTGAGCTATAAGCCTAACTTGTGTGAATTTAAAGGAACTTAAATAATATATATATATATATATATATATATATATATATATATATATATAGTGAATGCTGGAAGAAACTGGACTTCACCGACCGGGTAGGATCAAGGAAAAACTGTCTGCCTGATGAGACCTCAGCTCTCGATAGCTGTAGATCGATAACATCGACATGCCAGTGTAGCAGACCTTGTACATGTTCGAATAAAAGCATTCACAATACAGCTCTATATCTTTATTGAGCACTCTTTTGTAAGCCCGGTTTGATTCCCTTTGGATTTTTACTCTACCTGGATTACTATATATATATATATATATATATACATATATATAATGTTTTTACGTACATAGTTGAAAAAAAAAAAAAAAAATAAGAACAAATCCTATTAAATTAAGGCCGACTAAAATGCCATCTTCTGCATTACGCTTTACCGCTTAGGAAGTGAAAAACACAAACGATGTTTTTATCGCCAGTAAAAACAATAACAAACACGTAACGTCTCTTGTTTGCTTTCAGCTAGACTGAGGTCACTTTTATTTTAATGTTTGGTAAATTTTCTGTCAGAAATGTATATATTTACAAAATAATGAGAAACAATTATTTGTGAATAAAATGCATTTTTCTGAATAACTAGGATTATATCATGTTAAATGAAGAGCTCTAGTCGTATGAGCTACTATATAAAACTTTTTGTAAACCTAAAGGAATATGATGACTGCGTAAGCAAGAAACACTAGTGTATGTAGGTTAAAAATAATTAACATTTATTTATTATAATATTTTTATAATAGGATTTAAGGCTTTTTAAAGAATGTTATAATAATCTGACAATCTTAGCGTAATGCAATGCCGCTACGTCTGTAGTTGAACACTATTTGACTAGCTTTCTGTGTTTGTCCGCTGCCTCGACATAATATAGCTCTTAATTCATTATCCTTTCACGTGATAGTTCTTGGTGGCCGAGAGGAAGAATACCGGGCTGCAGGTTCAGAGGTGACTTTGTGACCAGCAATCATTATCATCTCCTACACTCATATATATCATCTCCTACACACACACACACACACACACACACACACACACACACACACACACACACACACACACACACACACACACACACACACACACACACATATATATATATATATATATATATAACCTTCTACATATATATATATATTTATATATATATATAACCTTCTACATATATATATATATATATATAACCTTCTACATATATATATATATATATATATATAACCTTCTACATATATATATACATATATATATATATATATATATATATAACCGTCCCACGTGCATGCGTGATTTCATACGAGAGAAAAAAAAACAACATCTTTCGCCGGCTCACACCAACGGAGGCTGGCTTTCCAATAGCATCGGATCTTCAAACACACCGATGAGGGCAATTTTATTGTCGAAATTATCTGTATAACTATGAACTAAAAATTTTTTAAAAGTTTATAAAAAAAAGAAAAAAAATCGGTTTCGATTTTTCTTTTCTTTTTAAATAAAATAAATATCGTATCTATTACATGCTTTGATGGTAGTTTATTTACCTCACTCCTTTTTACTAAATTTCATTCAGATGCTTCAAAAAATTATGAACTTTTGAAACTATATATATATATATATATATATATATATATATAAACTATTTTTTAACCTGCAGACACTAGTTTTTCTAGCTTACACATACGCGCGCACCCCCACCCCCATATATATATATATATATATATATATATATATATATATATATATATATATATATATATATATAAGTGTTTTAGGTTCATATTTTTTTAAAAATATATATATATATATATTATTTTCGTTGCTGTCGATATTATTCTTAAGTTTCAGCCAACCAAAAAAGAAAATAATTCAGATCACACCGCCAATCTTGAAAGGAACGAACTTCAACCTGATCCACACCAACGTCTATATAACATAAACACCTTTTTTTTCGTTCCTTTTAGATTCCAGCATACATACCCTCAGAGAAACATATGTCTTCGGCAAAAGATAAGCGACGAGTTATAATCGCGCCGATAGATCAAGGAAAGAACGGAGAGAAGAGGGGGCTTTTACCGAAAAATGTTTACAATACCTTTCACGTTGAAAAAGATAATATGATATTTATCTGTCTTTCTTTGTTCCTCATTCGTAAATCAGTCGGCCCCATCTGGCCATTGGTCAGAAGAGCGATACAAAAGATAGACGCCATTCTCCATTGCTTCGTCATGGAAAATAGTGACAAAAATTATTGGCGGGAAAATATATCTCCGCGCAAATTTAACCGCAGGAGTTTAAAAAAAAAACCCTCTTTGTTTATTTCTGTTTATATAAAGTTAGTTATGTGCATATGTTTATATATTTAATTATTATTTAGTTATTATAGATTAACTCTTAAACGAATTAACCGATCTATGTTAATTTTGAAACAAAGCTGCAAAGCAGAAGAGGTTGTAATGTTGGCTATATTTAGTTTATTTAGTTGTATGCAAAGGAAGTAAAAATGTAGATTGAAGCCGTAGATGAAAATTTAGATATTTCATTTTTGAAATTTTAACAAAAATATATAGCCAAAAAATAACCTTCAGAAAAATATATCGGGTGGGTAAAATTCTTTAAGGCAGATTCGTCAAAAAGATCTTCATAAGATCGCTATAAATGCATATAATCCTATCACACGAAAGGAAATTGATTTATTGTGTATTGTTCTTTTATAACTAATCAGTGAGATGAAAAATGTACATATACGTTTTTTATGACGTAAACAAATTGTTAGTTGATTTTTTTAACATAACTTTGGTATATTTTATTTTTGACCTTATGAATCAGTGTTGGTCTTTTTAGTAAAATGTTTGCGATAAGAAAAGCTCAAATATGTGAAAATTTCTATATAAACGGTCTTAAATCGATGCGATTTACTAGACTCATCCGATAGAGCGGTCTATATTTGCGCAAGTGATTACTTTTTATATTGTAGCTGTGTTCTTTCAGGCGCTTTCGTAATTGAAATAGGAATCGGTAATTATATCGGATTCAGGAATTTAGAACAGAATCGGTAATTGTATCGAAAAAATAACTTACTCTTATACATTCTATTGGATAGTTAACATATTAAATATTGAGCTTCATTTTTTCTTTTGGGAAGTGATTCCTAGTTGAATCGAAAAAATGACGTAAACAAATTTTTAGTTTCTTTTTTTAACATAACTTTGGTTGAAAAATGTTTGAGATAAGAAAAGCTCCAAATGTCGGAAAATATCAATATAAACGACCTTAAATCGACACAATTTAATGAACTCTTCCGATAAGTAGTTCTATTGTTTCACAGGGATTACTTTTTATGCTGTAGCCGCGTTCTTTTGGGTGCTTTCGTTATTGGAATCGGAATCGGTAATTGTATCGGAATCGGAATCGGAAATTTAGAACAGAATCGGTAATTGTATCGGAATCGGTAATTGTATCGGAATCGGGAATTTAGAACAGAATCGGTAATTGTATCGGAATCGGGAAAATATTGGAGTCGTCCCATCACTAATTTATATTTAATTAATTAATTAATTAATTGTATATACCTTGAGCGTTAAATTTAAGGCAAAACCAAAAGTTATTTTTAAGATGCGTCCAATGAATCCGTGCTTATAGCGATGAAAATGGTATTTCTAACTTAACCCTAAGGGAATACTATTACACCCACAAGCATGACAGATCAACAAACATTCTATTTCAGACTTAAGCGAAACAGACTAACAAAAATGCTGTTTCAACATTTAGCATGACAGACTAACGAAAATGTTGTTTCAACATTTAGCATGACAGACTAACGAAAATGTTATTATCGTTCTCTGCGCTGTGGAACGAAACTCAGGATCATATACACCCCTTGAAAATTACGGTGTGATTATGATTTTTCTAACTTTTGCTATTTATAATAAAAACTGTTGTTCTTCGTTGTCACCCAAACACTAGAAATAAGACCTGTTGAATTAAATCGGTCGTTCAATAAAATTTGGTTATATATTTTCTTTTAATTAAATTTTATAATTAATTTAACTTAATTAATTAATTAATTAATTAATTAAGTTAAATTAAATTAAATTTTATAATTAATTTAACTTAATTAATTAATTAATTAATTAATTAAGTTAAATTAATTATAAAATTTAATTAAAAGAAAATATATAACCAAATTTTATTGAACGACCGATTTAATTCAACAGGTCTTATTTCTAGTGTTTGGGTGACAACGAAGAACAACAGTTTTTATTTAATTAATTAATTAATATTGCACCGGAAAACTCATCATCGTGTCACACTGTTATTTCAAACTTGAGATTGACAAAACAACGGACAAAGTCTCTTGCACTTAAAATAAGATTCATCCATCAACATGCGCGTTTGGTGATGAGAATTCTATTTCAAATAAGTTAAGCATGAGAAAGGAGGGATTGAGAAATACCCATCCGTTGAACACAATACCACGGAGTTGCTTCCCAGCCGACTACAACATGGTTGTTTTCAAGTCTAATGTTAACAAATTCTTTAATAATCAAATTCTGCCCAGTTTCAACCATCCTTACCAATCCTCATTATGTTATCTCATTGCCCACCTGACAAAATTATTAACCTTTATCTCCGAATGGCCGGTGACGCGTTAGAATATTAAATAAATCTAATCTGAGCTCAATGGGTGGCCCAACAGGTCACATTTGCCCTCGTTTAACTAATAAAAATCAGTCTTTTTTCTTTTTGTATGAATCAGCATGTTGAGTTTTTTTTCTTGATTGATTCAGTTGTTGGCATTAGTGTCTCCCCGATTCATTTTTACTCACAAAGGTAGCCACGTGAAGGTTGCCAACATCATAGTGAAAGTGGTACTATGGATCTGACAGGATTTGAAAACGGTACAACGGGTTGTCAGTCCGCACCTCAGTCCACTTCAGTATAGCCACCTCCCAATCGGTCTTTTATAGTTACGGATGTCTTAAATAACGTATCATTTCTCAATCTCTCTTGAGTGAGATATATAGCGAGCAGAAAGTGAGTAATTGATGATTTTGTCTTTTTATTTATATTTTTATATTTAATTGACTTTGCAAACACACTTTTCCTGATTGAATCGATCTAATCCGAGCTCGCATTTTCTTAGTATATGTGTGTATGTTTGTGTGGTTTTCTTTCTATCTTTATTTTTCTTTCCTTCTTTTTTCTTTCTTTGTTAATTTCAGTCTTTACTTTTGTCCTTCTTTCTTTCCTCACTTTCGTATTTTTTTCTTTCTATCTTTCTTTCCGCCTTTCTCCATCCCCGTCTTTACAATGTGTTTCTTTTTTTCTTTCAACATTCCCGCCTCTTTTCTTTCTTTTTCTTTTCTTTCTTTCTCCAGTAACGTTTTCCCTTTACTTCTTTCTTTCTGTCTTAAGTTCCATCTCTTATCTTTTTTTCTTCCTTTCTGATCTATTTTTCTTTCTTTATTTCTTTTTCTGACTTTACTACTTCTTTCTTTTTCTTTCAACATTCCTGCCCCATTTTCTTTCTTTTCTGTTCTTTTTCTTTCTTCCTTTCTCTCTTTCTCCATTATGTGTTTTTTCTTTCGTTCTTTCTTTCTGCTTTAATTCCCATCTCTTTGCTTTCTTTCTTTCTTTCTTCACCATTCCCGTCATAATTACGAAACAGCAAAGGATGCAAGCGGCACAAACCGAAAAAGACCGCTTACGCCCTCAGGCTAATGCACCAATCTCATTCAAAATCACTGTTCAAATCAGTAACACTTCTTGTCAGCCTGCCTACAGAAGGGATTTCACATCAGGACAGACAACAAAAGAAAACGGGTCGAGAAAGCAGCCATCTATGCTTATGTGTGGCGTGGAGGTAGCCATGGGCGTGGGTGTCGAGATAAAAGCTAAAATAACGGGGTCGCATTTAAAACTACCCCTCTTAATCAATCGGCTGCTTTCTTTCAAGTTGCACGCAGACATAACTTTCGTGCCAACCGGGCCCGCCGGACGGTCGCCCGTGGACAACATACACACGAATAAATATTATTAAATATAAATAGTATTAACAGACGAACCCATCTTTGTCATTTCCAGACGTTTCTCTAATGGTTTATTAAGCAGGCGAGTGGGTAATTAAGCGGCTAAAAGCGCAGACGTGCATTTAATTTCACAGGCACGGCAGATTTTCTCATTCAAATGAAGCTATTAGGTATTTTGCTTCACACGAATGGGAGTATTTATAGTATTACTAGGCTTAGTTTAAGACTATAAGGTGAGGGTTTATGTGGCAGTATGAAGGTTATTAGCAGTCACAAATATAAAGTGCTATTAATATTTCCTCGACCCAAATATTAGTAGTAGTTGTAGCCTTTTCCGTTTTAGAAGAAAAAAAAAACTAACAGCATTTATTTACGAATATACACCTCCAACACACTAGTGAAAATATATGTTTTAATTCAGGAAAATTTAGATTAATAATTATAGCTGATGATGAATGATTAGAAATACAAATAGATAAAAGGATATAACGAGACCATAGTTCCATGTGATATATATATATATATATATATATGTGTGTGTGTGTGTGTGTGTAAAAAAAGACAAACGGAAAACAAGTTAAAATGCAGGAGAAAAACAAAAACAAGAGATTTGACCGGTTTCGTTCGTATTAACGAACGTCTTCAGAAAAATTCGAACGAAACCGGTCAAATCTCTTGTTTTAGTTTTTCTCCTGCACTTTAGCCTATTTTCCGTTTGTCTTTTTTTTCACAGATTTTGTCTACCACGGCATTTCATTTTCATGACTGATCGTGTACCTTACTCCATATATATATATATATATATATATATATATATATATATATATATATATATATATATATATATATATATATATATATATATATATATGCTGATAATGTTGATAATGAGTACTGATTGTAATTTAGGCTCTGCTCGCCTAGTTTTTCATGTATTTTTCGTTTTTGCTTTGTTTTGTACAATTAGCACTCAAAATAGCCACACCAAGAAATAAATGCACAGGAGCATTTTACAAATATCTTGATGTTAGCCGAAACAATTGTATGCTGAATAAAAACATAAGTTTTATGAAATAATGTGAATCTGTCCTTTTGAACATTGAAATGGTATAAAATTACATAAAAATATTAAATATAGCATAGCTCTGGCCTTGCACTATTGAGCTATTATAATTACTTTATGTTATAAAATTTATATTTGAATATATATAAAATTACTAAATATAAATAAAAATACACGCACATACACACACACACACACATATATATATATATATATATATATATATATATATATATATATATATATATATATATATGTGTGTGTGTGTGTGTATACATATATGTATGTATATATACCTTGGTAAGGTTTGTAGAAAGAAACCCATATATATATATATATATATATATATATATATATATATATATATATATATATATATATATATATATATATATATATATATATATATAGAGAGAGAGAGAGAGAGAGAGAGAGAGAGATTAAGCTATACGACTCCGCTGATGAAGGTCCGATTTTCTCGGATCTGAAACCTTGGTCCGGATGTTGTTGTAACTTTTTGTTTGATATTAATAAATATCATGCTCTTATTAATTATCTAGTTAATTTGACTTTTCCATTAATAATGTAGCACTCTGCTGGGAAACTCTCCCAAATTAAGGAATACGGTATATATATATATATATATATATATATATATATATATATATATATATATATATATATATATATATATATATCTACACTACTCGGCGAGATGGACCCGTAGATTTTGTTAGATCATCCCTCTAGGAGACGGAAACTCTGATATAAAACCTGCGCTCTTCGGCTGGTCACTGAAACGAGACTTTGTAGAAGGAGAGCGTGCTCTGCGTGTCGTACAAACGCAGAGCATGTTCATCTGCATGTACAGATATCCCTACAAGACCCACGGCGATGAAAATAAACCGGGCCTGCTGCACAATATGCGCGACCATAATCGGTCATTGCAATCTTTGTAAAGATCGCCTTATTCTGTAAAGAAGTTGCAAATCATATACATATATATATATATACTTTGTAATGTACCCCTACAAGCATTTATAAGTTTGAATGCTCTTTAGGAGAATGTAACTCCCAGAATAATAAAGGTAATACCTACATTGGTTTTACTAGAACTACCCAATCCCGCCGACTCACCATGCATCTTGTAAACTCTAGCTCAATTTACCAACATCTACAAAAACATAATTGTCTTTCCCTCTGATTTAAGACACATTCTAGTTAATAACACTAAAATAATACATTCCGAAACCAATTAAATTAAAAAAAAAACACTGGAAGCTATCTACATAAAAAACACACCAACCTACAATTAATAACATCACATATGAAACCAGTGACAACATTTTAAAAATGCTTAACTAAATGCGATATTATTCTTTCATACCACTCCGGCGTCGCTGAATTCAAATTGTCAACGTCTTTCCTGGAACAATGCGAATACGTTTTCTGTGCATTTTTCCGCTGTCTTTTTAACCTCCAGCTCATGTGGGCACGATCATTACATGTCCTGGTTCGAACAGCGACAATACTATTGCTTATACATTCAAGCCTACATTGTCAAAATTCTTAAACAAAATAGTCTTGTGCCACCCGAATGGGTGATACCGCCATTGGCGGTTTTGTTCATTCGGCGTGTTGGCATATTTAATACTCTGCAGAGACTTACTTATCTGGGCTGGTACCATCGGCTGAAAATTGAACGCTTTGTAATAAGGAAGTGAACAAGCACCTTATATAAAAATATATAATTTATTTATCCAGTCACATTCCGAAAAACATAAAAACTCGAGAGCTCGCACGTAAGCGACCGTTCTCGTAGGAGAAAAAACGCCCAATCATGAATTCTCCCTCACAGTGACAAAAACGAGAGCGAAGAGGGTAAAACCTTAAAAAAAAAAAGGAAAGAGAAAACAAGAATACATATAAAAAAGAGACAGAGAGAACAGCAGTTACTCGTATTTTATTAAGTTCGATAAACTTTAACTCGGTTCTCGTCAACCGTTTGTTTGTTGACACTTGTCTGTCATCTGGATAGAGTGTGGCGATTCATGACATTATAAACAACTCCAACTCCAATAAGTCGACTGGCGCTCTGTTTCGAAGCGACATTATTATCGTCGTGATTTACTTGCCTCTCCACGAGACCAAGTCAGTCACAAGATTGGCCTTTAATGTGGGGAAATCCAACTCCAAGAAAAGAGGCGCCAATCCTTATACCATACTTTCACTTTTTCCGTTATTCCTTGCTCTTCGATTTTCTTTGATTCATTTTTTCATGTCATCAAATCATTACAAATTCTTATACACGCCGTGCTTTAAAGTGAAGTAAATCAAATGACAAATAAGAGTAATATCATACTGTGATTTAATTTCGGAGCCAAAAAAACTTACACGCGTTTCTGGAAAAATTCAAGCATACTTGAAATAGGTACGAACATTCTGTCTTCAGAGTCGGTAGCCAAATGAAAACCATACAATATCAATACAAAAATTAATGCAAAAAGCTTTAAAACATGTCCAGGAAAGCACCAAAAACGTGAATGACAAAATAGGGGTGGGGTACAGGTCTAACTTGATTCTCAGAAATTTCAAAAGTCAAATCTCCAGAAAAAACCCTCTGATTTGACACCCGGTTGCGATCGCGGTCGCATACCAGTCGAGGTCCCAATCTCGACAATCCGTCCGGCAGAAACTGGTCCATTTCAGTGGGCTTTTATCTGTCGAGCTGACGTATCTATACTGGATAGTCCTAGGAGGTCTAACCCCTCAAGCCTTGCCTCCCCTCTTTGGGGTAGAGTTAGATTATTGCTTACTGCCTGAGGCGCCCCGACAAGGGAAGGCCAACGGGGCTGCCCAGACAATTTTTAAAAGGCCAGTTCTCCTTCTTTAGGAGGCATTGGCTTGAGTCTGCTCCCCTTCCGACCTTGTGTCACATCTTCCTGCGGTGGGAAGGAAGTAAATCCGTGATGCATAGACTGACGTTTATTTGTACAAAATATGTGTGGATTATTGAAAGGATTGTGAATTTTATTAACGATTCAATGGGTGGCATTTTCGAGGCGTCACTCAAAACCTTCATGTAAATGTTGGGGAAAAAATGACGATGGGTCGGTTAGATGATTAAGTTGGCGTAGGCTTTGTTGATGTATAAAAACGAGGCCGATGACACCCCCACCCATCCACAATAAACACTTGGGAGTGTCCGAATTCGATATATGCGCATACCTTCAACTAGATGGCGTCGCTAGCTCGTTATCGATTCGCAAATTTCTCTACTTAAATATTTGAAGTTAAAAAAAAAAACACTTTTAAATTGTTGTAAACACAAAGCAAACATTTTCGCTTTTATATGGCTAAGAGCAAAGTCTAGTATCTGTTCTAATACAATACTTCATCTTTTTTGTCCTCGCTCAGTGAAGAAGAAATACTTCTAGACTGAGGCAATTTCAATTTTTGCTCCAATCTAAAGTTCTCTTTTTTTTGGGGGGCGGGAGCTGGATTTTTTTCCACATTAAAAGTGACCTTGTGTCTAACTCTCCTCTTGGGGGGATGCTAGTAAATAGGAACACTTTCGCTTTTATTCACATGGAATAGATAAACATTAACATTTTGGTAATTTCGATACAAATTTATTTAAATATGACTGTAAAGAAAAGAGCAGAAAGAAGAAATCAGTTTTCCCGGGCGATGGCGAGTGTGTGGGGAGCTTTAAATTGAACGCAATAGTGGTGCACAAACAACTTTCAAGCAATAATAATCATGAAGGCGAACCCACCACCATTGCCATTTCTGAATTCTATTAACTTGCTAAACATTTGTATACGAAATAAAACAATATTTATAAATAGAATTAGTTGTTATATTAGAATCAAAACAATAGTTGAATAAGTTAAAACAAAACAATAACAAGGTATAGTTAATTAATAAAGCATGTTTTTGCATACTAATATGCAAATTAGTTTACTTTACTACTGAGACTACATATACATAAGCAGATGGTATGAACCTATAGTGTAAACTTGCCTTAACTTGAAAATATTAAATTCTTTGAAGTACCGTTATTCTGAAAAAATACAATTTTCAAATTGAGAGAAACATGGAGAAATGTGGTGCCAGGAATGGTTCATATTTGGTTGATTACATATTTAATGATAGGGAAATGTGGTGCCACAAATGGTTCATATTCGGTTGATTACATATTTAATGATGGGGAAATGTGGTGCCACGAATGGTTCATATTCGGTTGATTACATATTTAATGATGGGGAAATGTAGTGCCACGAATGGTTCATATTTGGTTGATTACATATTTAATGATGGCGAAATGTAGTGCCACAAATGGTTCATATTTGGTTGATTACATATTAAATAATGGCGAAATGTGGTGCCACAAATGGTTCATATTGGGTTGATTACATATTTAGTGATGGGGAAATGTGGTGCCACGAATGGTTCATATTGTGTTGATCACATATTTAATGATGGGGAAATGTAGTGCCACGAATGGTTCATATTTCGTTGTTTACATATTTAATGATGGCGAAATGTGGTGCCACTAATGGTTCATATTTTGTTGAATACATATTTAATTATGGGGAAATGTGATGCCACAAATAGTTCATATTTGGTTGATTACATATTTAATGATGGGGAAATGTGGTGCCACAAATGGTTCATATTTCGTTGATTACATATTTAATGATGGGGAAATGTAGTGCCACGAATGGTTCCTATTGGGTTGTTTACATATTTAATGATGGCGAAATGTGGTGCCACAAATGGTTCATATTTGGTTGTGTACATATTTAATGATGGCGAAATGTGGTGCCACAAATGGTTCATTTTTGGTTGATTACATATTTAATGATGGGGAAATGTGGTGCCACAAATGGTTCATATTTGGTTAATTACATATTTAATGATGGGGAAATGTGGTGCCACAAATGGTTCATATTTCGTTGATTACATATTTAATGATGGGGAAATGTAGTGCCACGAATGGTTCCTATTTGGTTGTTTACATATTTAATGATGGCGAAATGTGGTGCCACAAATGGTTCATATTTGGTTGTGTACATATTTAATGATGGCGAAATGTGGTGCCACAAATGGTTCATTTTTGGTTGATTACATATTTAATGATGGGGAAATGTGGTGCCACAAATGGTTCATATTTGGTTGATTTCATATTTAAAGATGGGGAAATGTGGTGCCAGGAATGGTTCCTATTTGGTTGATTACATATTTAATGACATATTTTCTTTTATTTAACGATGCTTATACATAAGCAGATGGTATGAACCTATAGTGTAAACTTGCCTTAACTTGAAAATATTAAATTCTTTGAAGTACCGTTATTCTGAAAAAATACAATTTTCAAATTGAAAGAAACATGGAGAAATGTGGTGCCACAAATGGTTCATAATTGGTTGATTACATATTTAATGATGGGGAAATGTGGTGCCACGAATGGTTCATATTCGGTTGATTACATATTTAATGATGGCGAAATGTAGTGCCACGAATGGTTCATATTTGGTTGATTACATATTTAATGATGGCGAAATGTAGTGCCACAAATGGTTCATATTTGGTTGATTACATATTAAATAATAGCGAAATGTGGTGCCACAAATGGTTCATATTGAGTTGATTACATATTTAGTGATGGGGAAATGTGGTGCCACGAATGGTTCATATTGTGTTGATCACATATTTAATGATGGGGAAATGTAGTGCCACGAATGGTTCATATTTCGTTGTTTACATATTTAATGATGGCGAAATGTGGTGCCACTAATGGTTCATATTTTGTTGAATACATATTTTATTACGGGGAAATGTGGTGCCACAAATAGTTCATATTTGGTTGATTACATATTTAATGATGGGGAAATGTGGTGCCACAAATGGTTCATATTTGGTTGATCACATATTTAATGATGGGGAAATGTAGTGCCACGAATGGTTTATATTTGGTTGTTTACATATTTAATGATGGCGAAATGTGGTGCCACAAATGGTTCATTTTTGGTTGATTACATATTTAATGATGGGGAAATGTGGTGCCACAAATGGTTCATATTTCGTTGATTACATATTTAATGATGGGGAAATGTAGTGCCACGAATGGTTCCTATTTGGTTGTTTACATATTTAATGATGGCGAAATGTGGTGCCACAAATGGTTACTATTTGGTTAATTACATATTTAATGATGGGGAAATGTGGTGCCACAAATGGTTAATATTTGGTTGATTACATATTTAATGATGGGGAAATGTGGTGACACAAATGGTTCATATTTGGTTGATTACATATTTAATGATGGCGAAATGTGGTGCCACAAATGGTTACTATTTGGTTAATTATATATTTAATTATGGGGAAATGTGGTGCCACAAATAGTTCATATTTGGTTGATTACATATTTAATGATGGGGAAATGTGGTGCCACAAATGGTTCATATTTCGTTGATCACATATTTAATGATGGGGAAATGTAGTGCCACGAATGGTTTATATTTGGTTGTTTACATATTTAATGATGGCGAAATGTGGTGCCACAAATGATTCATATTTGGTTGATTACATATTTAATGATGGGGAAATGTGGTGCCACAAATGGTTCATATTTGGTTGATTTCATATTTAAAGATGGGGAAATGTGGTGCCAGGAATAGTTCCTATTTGGTTGATTACATATTTAATGACATATTTCTATTATTTAACGATTTGACAAGAACTTTACGGTCACCTGATACAATATGCTGAGATTTTATGTCGGTATTACTGAACATTTTTAATGGTAGAAACTTTAGTTCCCTTTTTTAATATAAAAATAAAATTCTGTAAACAAAACGCTTCATTTTATTCGTATAATGTATTTAATTACAAAGTTTATGAATATCTACGTATGTTCATTAACGACATTTTGTGTATTAGATCCACGAACCTGATATTAGAAAGTTTATACGTAATCTATGCAGATGATCGTAAGCGGTGTATTCTTTATTATAAAAATGTCATTGGAAGAAGATAAAATGTGCGGGATGAATTAATTTTACCTCAGATTTTAATATGTAAACTATAGGTAATTTTTTCAAAACAGATTTTCAAAATTCTGATTATATTAAAGAAGGCAGATTCCATAAAGCATTTTTTCAAAGACTTTCGTCATTTTTAAAATAGTTTTCATATGACTGCGTGTGATTTGACTGACATTTTTTGTAGTCTGGACTCTTGAAATTTTAAATCATATGGTTTAATAAAACACACAATTGAATAGATTAAAATTCAAATAAAAAAATGAAAATAACTTCAGCTATGTAACCATACTTGAAATATGATGCTTTGGCCTCACCGTTAGTGCAAGAAATGAGCCGAACTTACGTATTTACTCACAGATAACATGTGCATTTTATCTGTATTTGGACGAATGGTTTTACAAATCATTTAGATTACTATTTAAGACGTGACATTCTCACCATTAAGAGTTATGATCTAATTGTTAACTTTATTTCTTATTGTCTTTTGCTCTTTTTTGCTGGTAGAGTCCCGTTGAATCTGATTGACTAAGTAGTTCAGTGTTTCTCATTGTTATCTTACAAACGGTTCTGCTGATTTATTCAAATAAAGTACAGGGCGAACAAAAAAATCATAAAAAATGCCACGCATTAAAACCTTAATATAATTCACGATTCTTTCTGCAATCAAACCATATTTGGTACAAATAAATTTCAGTCTATGCCTGACTTGTTCACCAAGTTTCAATCATGAATGCCCAACAGTCTTTGTTTATCGCCGTTTAATGATATTTTTCATGTAAGTTGCTCCAGACAAGGCATGGAGCCACTTGATGCAAGGAGCTAAAATACTATTTCAAGGTAAAAAACTAACCACCAATAAGTGTTATAATCATCATCATCAACCGGTTTATTTGTTGAATCAGGCCACAATTAATCCCCTGATGAGTGTAGGGCCTGATTGTCCAGTCTCGATCTAAGTCTTACTCTCCATTCTTGTCTCTAGTGAGGCTCGACGGAATCCATACCCAAGGCCCTCCTATCACGTTTGATCACGTCCTCCCAAGACAACTTTGATTGTCTTCTCTGCTGGCACGTTTAACTGTCGGGCTTTAGCAAATCAGCCATTGTTGCACTCAACGTGCCTCAACCAACGTAGTCTGCTCGTCTGCATGACGTCCGCGAGGCTTTCCAAGTTGACCTGCGCGAGCAGAGAACCAAAAATGTATGCTTTGTTCAGGCCTCACCAAACAGATCCATCTGACCATTACTTTGTCATTACGGTGCAGTTTCTTTAGTGTGCCGGCAGAGACAGCCCAGGTTTCAGAGCCATACACGTTAGATAGTTAGATTCTGACC
>OY744515.1:115343820-115361320 GCA_963556195.1 Sepiola atlantica
AGAGTTCAACATTCAAACTCCTCGGCCTAACCTAACAGTAAACAGGTAACATGAATTGGAACAAATACATTGAAGAATTTGCCAAGGCTTCAGCAAAGAAGGTGGGTTCCCTCTACCGTGCTAGTAAACTCCTCACACCTGACATCATCCTGTATCTCTACAAAGCTACCATCCGCCCATGCATGGAGTATTGTTGCCACATCTCGGCTGGTGCATCATCTACTATATCTGCCTCCTTGATAAGGTAAAAAAAAGAGTCACCAACCTAATAGGTCCCTCACTGTCAACCACGTTCCAGTCCCTGTCCCATCGCCGCAATGTAGCATCCTTGTACTTGTTTTACAAATACTTCAATGGATTATGCTACTCTGGTGCCCCCTCGACGTAAATTCACTAGACGAACTCGAAAATCAGCTCAATCCCATCTATTCACTGTGGAGGTCCCCAGATGCCGGAGAGCTTTTTACTCCAATAGCTTCTTTCCTCGTGCTGCTGGCCTCTAGAACTTCCTCCCTGCTCACCGTTTCCCCGACGTTACTGACATGCAGAAATTTAAAACTAATGTAAACAAACATCTCGCTGCGCAGCTCCCAATTTAGCTTGACCCCCCCAAACCTTCTTCCTTTTTTCTCAGTAGGCCCTTACGTCTACAGTGGTGGCCTGTCTTGTTTGGGGTGAACTATTTTTCTGTTGGTGTCCTAAGTATAAGGCGCTGAAAAGGACACATATTAGGACCATATATATATATATATATATATATATATATATATATATATATATATATATATATATATATATATATATATATATTAAGCTATGAAAATATATTTATGGCAATTAAGCTACACAGAGGCTCTCGTGTTTCGTCCCCGGTGGAATCTTCAAGCTGTGTAGCTTAATTGCCATAAATATATTTTCATAGCTTACTACCTAGCTCTACTTACGTATCGAGCACTGTTGAAGTAAATACTGAAAATTGATACTTAAAAATTTATATCTCGTCATAAAATGTTATGTGGATACATGAAATAGTGATATATATATATATATATATATATATATATTGAATTATTAAGTTCAAATGTGTTAGTAAATTTTTTCAAGAGTGGTCTGCCTTTGACAAGATGCAGTAATACGCATTGAAACGTTGGTTGATTGACGTAAGGCTATAATATTTTATGCAATTATATATATATATATATATATATATATATATATATATATATATATATATATATATGAGAAAATTGAATATTATTCCTAATCATCTCTGAAACGATCGTACAGAAGACCATTGTTGACATTGAATTCTTGGAACTATAATAAATAATGTTATAAATCTTTTTATTTATTCATCACTATTCATTCTCTTTCTCTCTTTCTATTCATCTTTTTCTCTTTCCCTCTCTCTCTTTCTTTCTATATATATATATATATATATATATATATATATATATATATATATATATATATATATATATATATATATATATATAAAGTTCAAATATATTGGTAAAATGCATATAAAACTAATATTTTTTCAAAAGTGATTAATAGAAGTGCTTTACGAATATAATTTATATACACATTTAAAAAAGTAACCTACGCAAAATCAATTATGTTTTCGCACTCATTGTACCACATCAGAGCCGAAGTTAGTAATCAAAATAATTCATTGAAAAGAGTCAAAATTAGAGATTCTAGATAGTCCAATTTTTACGATGAGGGTTTATTCTTCTTCTCTTATCTTACACACAAAAGAAATTATTTAAAATTTACGTTCATCCCTTACATGTGTTTATGGCAAAAATAGGATTAGTTTATTTTTTTTAGTCCAACCTGGTCAATCATTAGAGAGTAGCATTATATATTGTTCAATTGTGAAAGAACATGTTGAATCAAAAGCACAGGAGAACAAATACGGTGACGTTCCAGATTGAGTTCCGATTGAGTTCCGATAAAAGATTTGTCAAATTGAAGTACAAAAAGGCCAAACTCACACGAGGAAATGGTGACGAATTCAGAAAAAAAGCAAATTCAAATATATTAATAAAATGAACTTAAACCAATATATTTTCAAAAGTGCTCAATACAAAGTAGAGCTTTGTAAATAAATTTTATATAAACATTAAAACAGTCTACACAAATTAACTCATCGGGGTTTCAACAATGATAATTAAATTGACTTAAAGAAAGTCAGAGGTATAGTTATTCGAGGCCAGCAAGTCGACGACAGCGTTCTTCTCGGGATTATAACTTAAGGGTGGAGGTGGGGTGAAGACTTTTTAAGCAAGTCAAATTTTATCATCACCGACTAGCGTAAATCACTTCGCCCCTCCTTCCGTACATTTACACATTGGAGAACAATAGGCAGCAATCGCATACATGCGTAGACAGACTGTATGCAAATGCATACAAGTCATAACACACCCACAAATTAGCCCAAACATTTCTTACCACGTAGACATCTTTCATACATACACACGCAATAATAGAACATATATTTATACCTTTGACTTTCTTTCGGACGATTTAATTATTATTGTGGCATCCCCGTGGATGTGCGCTTAGCACGGAAACGCGATTTAATTTGTGTAGGCTGTTTTAATGTTTATATATATATATATATATATATATATATATATATATATATATATATATATATATATATATATATATATGGATGCAATTACAGAAGATTAAGACAAAATCGGTACCGTCGGTTTCAAATCCAAACAAAGGGAAACTATAGATAGCCTCTTATGCCGGACACTCTGCAGCCTAGAGGCTGAATAGAGTCCGGCATAGGAGGCAATCTATAAGGCCCCTTTGTTTGCTGGATAGAGTCTGGCATAGGAATTCATCTATAGGCCCCCTTTGTTTGGATTTCTCTCCCACTAACCTTACATAGAAACACACACACACACACACACACACACACACACACACACACACACACATATATATATATATATATATATATATATATATATATATATATATATATATATATATATACATAAATTATTCGCCAGAGTATATTAATTTGTCGCATGAACCAAAAATGGCGCCTCCCTCGAGAGAAAAATAAAATCTATTCACGCTCTTGTTTGGTAGGAAAGGGAACATTATTTGTCCAGCCACGATGGTAGACACGAGTCACCGGCACCGAATAATTAAAAAGCGTGACCGAAAAGTGAATATTAAATGACGACGGGAAAACTCGTTTATCGTCTGATAAACAAGGAATAATTAATGGACAGAATAAAATGGCGACGAGTGGGTTTTGGTGGATTTATGTCGTCTGCTTCGTTATAATGGCGGGAGACGAGTTCGGTTCAATAAATTTTCTTGGTTATCATCAGGTCGATCATGAATAATTTTCAGACGGTTCATCTAATTGAGCCATGAAAATTGTATTTCAAATTTAAGCGTGACAGACCAACGGAAATTGTATTTAAAACTTAAGCGTAACAAACCAAGGGAAATGCTATTTTATAATTAAGCGTGATAAAGCAACTAAATTGTATTTAAAACTTGAGCGTGAAACACTAACGAAAATCGTATTTCTTAAGTGTGACAGACAAACGAAAATGGTGTTTCCGAATTCAGCAGGACAGACCAATGAAAATTGTATTTTATATTTTATTTCAAACTTAAGCGTGACAATCCAACGAAGATGGAATTTTTTTAACTTAAACGTGACAGACCAACGAAAATGGTATATTAAATAAGTGTGACAAACCAACGTCTATTTAGGCATTTGCCTCATTATTAACATACCTGATTATTTATCAATATCTATCTATCTATCTATCTATCTATCTATCTATCTATCTAAGCCAGTCCATACCTACATACGTACCTAACATAGTTATCTTTTTACCTAGCTTTACCGTTCACCCACCCGCAAAAAATTCCTTGTTCTACACACATTTGAATTTATTCCCACCTGCCTTTTTATTTACCTTCCATTTTCTTTTTTCTTCTTTTCTTTTTGTTGTAATCCCAACTTCCGGTCTTCCGTTACACATAGATCTTTTTGTGTTTTATTTTCTTTAACCCATTTCCTTTCTAGGGAGTCGATAAGTCTCGAACCCTAACGACCCTTGCCCTTTCCATGTATTCCCCCCCCCCCCACACCCGTGCCATTATACAACTTTCTTATTATTTCTATTTCGTTTAAGGCAGAACAATATTCATTACCAAACCGGAAGTAGATGACTTCCTTTTCTTGTCTTGTTAGCGTTACGTTTATTTAATGTCGATTGGTCAAAATAAATGGCTAGAAAATATAGCCTAAATTTACTTGGTTCCATCTGAAACAAAATGTGGCAGCCAGCTCCCCCGAGGGGAGCAAAAATCACATATTTGCACCTTTTCACTTGCTTTTCTCACTCCAAGAGAATAAAAGACAAAACAGAATAAATAAATAATGTTTTTTTCTTCTCTCTTTCTTCTGCCTTCAATGTATCTGAATGCTTTTTTGACTGACATACTGATTTATTACTGCTAATATTGAGCGGGTTTAATTAGTATACATTGGCATAACTCTTAACATAAAGTGAATCTTTTTTTAGATGAAATGAATCAATATATTTCCTTTTCAAAATATCTAATTATAAAAATTTAAACTGTAAAAAAAAAAAAATTAGGGCTGGTCTCCAAAAAACTAGATTTATTTTTTTGTCGGTATTTCACGATAGAGGCGTTTCAGGCGATTGGCAATAAACCAACCCTCCCCAAAATAGAAGGTAATGCTTGGGAAGATGCGTCTCCTAGGACCGAGCGGGACCATATCTCACCCCGAGAAAGAAAGGTCTTTTTTTATTACAAGAAGATTACCACTTATCAAGGCCAAAAGTCACTCGAGGATAAGAGTTAATGAGATGGCTGATTGTCAGTTGGGAGATGAAGAATATTATAAGAGGATTGAGAATGGTTGAGTGAATGGACCAAGTTCGAATATTTGCGAGGACGGTTCATAAAGGGAATCTGTTGACGTTGGATTTGAAGACGTGGCGATTGTGCAGTATAGTCAACGGTGAAAAAGGGGCGAAAAACAAACAAAAATACAACAAATAACTTTTACAAATCACAAATACATTTAATCGTCTATCAATCTGCGTAGCTTTTCAGGTTTGACTCTTTTTTAAAGTGTTTGTTTCTTTAGATTCTGTATCGTTGCCTTTGGAGGCTTGTACACTCGACAGATTCAACATGACCATCGTATTTTACTTGATGTGAAGCCTCGATATCGCATGTTTAACAACTTAAATATCGAAAAGTATACAAAAATACAACTAATGACTGTCATAAATAGGTTGAAAATTTAATTTTCAACCGATCTGTATAGTTTTATTAGTTGTATTTGTTCCCTGTTATCTACACTGCACAATCGTCGAATATATCCTAAGTTGTTGGAATGATTTCCTAGGACCGCTTACTAAGTTTTTCATAGTGTAGTTGGCGATAACCATGCCTGTAGGAATTATTATTAGACTAGGCTAATGTTCTAGAAGAGATGGAAAAACTTAATAGGTTAATTGAATCATTCTTAACCATACGAGTTTGACTTTTATAAATAAATACTTGTAAATTGCTTCTTGACTGAAGTATAAATTAATTAATTTTTTCCATTAAAACAATATATATACATATATATATATATATATATATATATATATATATATATATAAGCTCTATTCCTTGTTGATGTCTCTCTATCCATTCCTTTTATGGTTCTCGAATTAAATTGGCGGGAAAAAAATAAATTCTATGGAAGTCGCATCGACAAACGATAAACAAGTCGAGAGGCAAACAAGATGGCGGAATGAAATGCGGTTGAAGAATGAAAACCGGAAGTCGAATTAATAGTCGAGAATTTCAATCCATTTAGAAGGAGAATCTTTTACTTTCCTCTCGAAACTAATTTATTTATTAATTAGATTACTTTCAAATACTTTCCTCCAGCGTATTTTTTTTCTATGGCTGAGACATTTGTGTAATATGAAGCACGATAATTCAAAATGGTTCCTGAAATTGTGCCACATTAAGAAAACACATTTACTTACGGATAATGTAAACTCTGAGGCAGACATTTACAGCGTAATATTTCGAACCAGGTCTTAGAAATCTTTAAAGTGTTCCTATTTACTTGCCTCCCCACGAGGGCAGAGTTAGACACAAAGTCGGTTTTTAATGTGCGAAAAATCCGGCTCCCCGAAAAAGTGGCACTCTGGATTGGAACAAAAATTAAAAAAATGTCTCAGTCAAGCAGGATTTCTGTTTCACTGACCGAGGGAAGAATAGACTAAGTGCAGCATCAGAACAGATACTGCACTTTGTTCCTAGCAATAAACCCAAGGATTTATTTATCTCGATATTTTACATAAAACCTATTTTACGTTTCTGAATTTTTGAGATGAAGATTGATAATTTGTATAATTTGGATTATTCAGACTACTGTTCTCATCTTCAGTGTTATTCTCACAATGTTTCGGCCGCTCTAACCTCCAGCCTTCTTCAGGTGTATATTTTCAAACTCGGGAATATTTCTGTCGAACTCAGGAGCATGGCACCCCTGTGGATTAAATAAAGGGTTCCGTTCAAAATTCTGCCCAGATTCCAGAGTTCGACAGAAATATTCCCGAGTTCGAAAAGATACACATGAAGAAGGCTGTATGTATATAAATATTTGAGGAAGACAATGGAAGTGGTCCTGAATCTCTAAGTGCCCGCCTAACCTAAGGGAGCTATGCGGACCCAACCTCCTTTAAAATTTCAAATATTTTAATAAAATTCATATCATATGTATAAAACTCTTCTGAGAAGACAGTAGAAACGGCCCTGAATCTCTACATTACCCTTCATGTGTCGAATATCTACGTGCATTCACTTCTAAGTGCCCCATTGGGACAGAAACCCGTTTACAACTTCAAATACGTATATGCGATTTTAATGTAATTTAAAGTACGTGTATAAGACACTAATTCAGAGAGTTTTCCAATATTTGAGTTTCTTCCGACTATATTAGTGGGCGAAACCGCAGGAGGAAGCAGTAACAACAAAGAAAGTAATACGGTGTTATGAGCATAGTGAAAAAGTACATAGTAGTGATCCTCATTCAATCCCGAACAACGTCGGGTCACCCTGCTAGTATGTATATTTCAAAATAAACCTTTGTGTTTCATGCCAAACTTGCAATCATCAGTATGGGAGGAGACAATCCCTGCTGGTCACACGGTTCAAACCCTGATACGAAAGTCATGTTTAACTCAGTAGCCGGATCGCGTACCAATGCTCCAACATGCATTTTCTAGAAATGGGGAAGTAAATTAACGTCTGAATAGCAAATACGGCTGCTATTTCGCAAAAAAGTACATATGGTATATATATATACATGTATATATGACATATGTATATATGACTATGTTGGGAGAAGCTGTTTGGTCGACAAAAGGTAAAGGATTTTGAAAGCGAACAAAACGAACGCATATTTTCTGAAAACACGCATCAGAAATTGGCCTAAGTGGCTTGTGGAACAGATTAGCATATGAGGGTTACGGTTAGGGTTGCAAAGCTATAATGATGAATGAAATAGGAAAAAGATTCACTTCATTTTATTATCAACATTGATGTCTACTACCTATTGTGAAAAATTCACAAAAATCGGAGACATCTGAATTTTAACGAAGGGCTTTTATCCCTTTTTTCCTTTTTAACTCTAAATTAAACTAAATATAGCCCATATTACTCACTATTACGCCTTGCAACTGTGTTTCGAAAATAAAAATGATGATCGAGTAATTAGTTTAGGCGTGAATCCTAAACATACACATATATAAAACTATACACATTTTATCTTTACAAATCGAGGTATGTTTATATGTTTATATCTTTGTATGCATTGTATTTGCCTCCAAACAAATTAACCGGTTATTATGAATTTTGGAGCACGACTGCTCGACATAATGAGTCCAAATGTGGGTTACATTTAGTTTGTTTTAGTTTTATGCCAATTCAGAAACCTCCGATTTTTTGTGATATTTCAACAAGAGTTACTAGACATCAATTAATAAATATTCACCCCAAACAAGGCAGGACCCCACTGTAGACGTAAGGGGCTACTGAGAATGAGGGAGTAGGTTTAGGGTGTCATCCTAAGTTGGGAGCTGTGCAGCGAGATGTCTTTACATAAGTTTTAAACCTCTGCATGTCAGTAACGTCGGGGAAACAGGGAGCAGAGAGGGAGTTCCAGAGGCCGGCAGCACGAGGATAGAAACTGCTGGAGTAGAAGGCTCTCCCGCATCTGGGGACCTCCACAGTAAATGGATGGGATTTAACTGATTGTCGGGTTGTTCTAGTGAATTTGCTTCGAAGGGCCACTAGAGCAACTAGTTCATCGGAGCACAATCCATTGAAGTATTTGTAAAACAAGCACAAGGATGCAACATTGCCGTGATGGGACAGGGGCTGGAGCTTGGTTGATAGTGAGGGACCTATTAAGTTGGCGACTCATTTTTGGACCTTGTCTAAGAGGGAGAGACTAGTGGATGATGCACCAGCCCAGATGTGACAACACTACTCTATACATAGGCGGATGATGGATTTGTAGCGATACAGGATAATGTCAGATGTGAGAAGTTTACTAGTACGGTAGAGGGATCCCACCCTCTTTGCAGCAGCTTTGGCAATGCCTTCAATGTATTTGTTCCAATTCATGTGGGTTGTATTGAGTTTGTTTTAGTTTTTATGCAAATTCAGAAACCTCCGATTTTTTGTGATATTTTAACAAGAGGTACTAGACATCAATTTATAAATATTCCGCAAATTTCAGTATTTTTGGAGTATCTACCTAGCCTTTGTTTTCTCGCCCCTTGAGAAGGGGTGATTTTATTGCTAATCGCCTGAGGACGGGGAATGCCAACGGATCTACCCAAGCAATCTTTGTTCAGTCAGAATGCCCTTCCTCTAGGGCGCTGGTTTCAAATCCCACTTTCCCGACCTTGTGTCACACCTTCCCGCTGCCGAAGAAAGACAACCTTCCATTTAAAAATTCTTTAGTCCAACGCACTCGATTTCCAGCCTTTCTGTGAAACCGCAGGTATCGATGACAGATCGAATAAAGGCAGTTCTATTTATATAATTGCATACGTAATTGAGCACTATAATCAGTTCCACTGTACGAAAACAAAGATTTTTTAGATAAATAATATTTCTCAGTTTCTTACCTCCTCCACTCGAAGAGAAATGACGTTAAGAAACGTTAAATAAAATAAATAAAAATATTTCCGGAAGTAATCAACCAGCACTTTCAAATTGTTACATAATTACGTTAAAATATGATGGAAAAATCAACCACCCCTCTGACAAAATATGCCCCATAGCATTTAGAGATTCGGGAATACTTCCATTATCTTCATCGATAAATTTTACATAATAATACACTTTTAGATTTTATCTACCTTTTTACTATAGGGCACAGACACACAGACATTGATATATATATATATATATATATATATATATATATATATATATATATATATATATTTGTTATTGTTTATTATCTATGTACGTATACGTGTCGTCCCTTTTCAATCGGGACTCATCAGCATAGAGATATGACTATTCACTACCGGTCATGCGATTCGAAACCCCGGATTACAAGTATTTTTCAACACATATCCGAATGTTTTAACCACTGGCCAATTGTAAACAGCGAATAAACGATGATAATTTTAACACGTTATCGGCGGGCTTAACAACCAGAGTGTTCTAGTTCTTTTTAAGAGAACTAACGATGCATTATAAAGCTAGTGACGTCAAGCTGTGTTAATACTACCATTACAGTGCTCTACTAGCAAAATCTACCCGCCTTCCAGGCGGCAATTACTGAGGCTGTAGTATTCTTTACAGAAACCAAAGCAATAATTTTCATTTGACATTTTGGTAATTTAGAGAAAAACAACAAAATGATGATTGTCGTAGTGTTATTTGATATATTCCCCAAGGGGGAAATATACTGTGCATGAACATCGTCAAAGTCTGTTTTTTTTTAGGAAACAACAACAAAATGTTAATTGATAAAAATGAAAATGAAGTTCCCATTAAAACAGGTCATATAATGAAATGAATAAACATAAGGGTAGAACGTCGATTTGTCGAATAAAACGATTTTATATTACTGAGTAATTCAAAATTGGTACTTTGTACTTTTCGCCTTTATTATAAAAGACAGAAAAATACGGAAAGAATATTAAAGAAAAATATTTTTTTTTTGTAATTTAGAAAGATTAGAGAAATGTTATTTCTTTTCTATGACAAAGTTTTAATTTATCACGATGATGATGATGACTATCATCACTACCAACATGTTAACTTCTTGGCCTTTTGGCTTGGAGCACAATGTATTTAGTTTTCATGTTCTCTGTCAGTGAAGGAGAAATCCTTCTAGACTGTGGCAATTGACATTTTTGTTCCAATTCCGAGCTGAATTCTCCCCACGTTGAATATTGACATTGTGCCTAACTCTGATTTCGTGGGAGAATGAAAATTGGAGGAGGAGGAGCAGCAGCAGCAGCAGCAGAAGCAGCAGCAGCAGCAACAACAACAACAAATTTAGTTTAAAAAATAATAAACGCATGTATTTAATTATTAACAGAAAACTTTTGGTAATTATTGTTTAATGCAAATTTTATTTTTAAAAAGTAATTATTCCCAAGTTATCGAGGTTGTTGCTATATGCTAGTATATGCGTGCGAAAGCGTAACCCTCCCCTAAAAACAAATAATGAAATGTAAGTTATGATTTTAATTTTTACACCGTAATTCATTAAATCGTTTGAAATAATATTACCACTACTAATAATTTAGAAATTAATATAAAGAAAAGTTTTTCGTATATATAACAAAATAGCAGAATCGAATTATAAGCGAATAGTACTGAATATGAATTTATTAGACAATTTTTAAAAAGTAAATATGCAAATAATTTATAGCGTTGATGGTGTTTAGTCAGTTTTCTGTGACTATATATACGGTATGTGAAAATATTTTAGTGTATAATCAAATTAAGAAGAGGTAAGGTGTTTTGATATGAATATAGTTTGCATAAAACTTTTGCATGTATTCATATATATAATATTTTTAAAGTAAATATTAATTATTATTACTTACAGACATCGATGTTTCATGCTTACGCAATCTTCAGTGTAGGATGTTGATTCATGTCGGCCAAAGGGCTCGAACCCGGTTTCCAAGTCGCCACTGACTCGTAGTCGGGTATCTTTCCCCTCTGTCGCCATCAACTAGCATGGCAATTAGGAGAGATTTTACTCTATAAATGCCAAATCAACGAACGATACGGTGAAAAGTAGGACAAGATTCAACAGCAACAAAGGAGTTGGAATATCGCATATATATATATATATATATATATATATATATATATATATATATATATATATATATAAAATAATAATGGTAATAATCCAGGTAAAAAATATCCACAGGGTGGTAATCCAGAGAATTTTAACCGGGTTTATAAAAAGTGCTCAATATCAAAATAGAGCTTTATATATGATCATTTTTTGATTTACACAGACATGTACAAAATCTGCGACACTGGCATGTCGATGTTATCGATCAACAGAGATCTCATCAGGCAGAGTTAGAATCCGATCTTAACCTCAGATCATATAATCAAAAAATTATCATATGTATATATATATATATATATATATATATATATATATATATATATATATATATATATATATATATATATATATATTGTTCGTCTTTCGTCTGCCATGGTTAAAATGTTCTATTGTTCTTTTTCACGGAAGGCTGGCGTTTTTGGGAAGAAGGTGATTTTAACTAAAGAATATTGAACTTAAGTAATTGCTATCGATTTCCTTGAATGACAGAGGCCCCACCACCAGCATTCAATACCCTGGACTCCAAACAGGCTAGGCAAAAAGTAATCCCTGCAATAGCCCAATAGGGAAGGAAGGTGTTACAAGGTTGGCCGATAAAAACGTCTACCCTTAAAAGTTACCTTCAAATGTGTATTACTGTTAAGCACGTAGAAAATATAAATAACATTGGCGGATTGCAGCACTCTTTAAGTGCTGTTAAAACTTTGTCTGATTTAAATTACCACATTCGAAATACGCCTTTTCGAAATGTTATTTGAGATAATGAATGTCTTAGTTTAATGAAGCTAGAACCAAACAAGTAATTCGGTATTTTCTTTATTCTAATCCATCGCTTTTCAATATGGCGAACGCAATGACATTACTGAGCTAATTGAATATACGCACAGAAATAAACCCACTTATGTAGATTCAGTTATTTACGTATACAGCCTATTAAAACTTACAGAATTCATTTTTACTTTTTAACATTTATTGTAAGGATAAAATACCTGCCTTTTTCTTATTTTTATTTTTGCGATTTCTTATATCAATGTTTAAAAAGAAGCAAAATTAGCGCCATTTTGAATCTCGTCATTTTGAAAAGCGCCATTTTGAATCTCGCCTGATCAATGATTAAATTCATTATTTGTCGACCTCTGGTGGCGGCGTTAGTAAATAAATGTTTGTTGCAAGGTACGTCTGTAAAGAAACCTCGTTGTGACTCGGCTGACGTTTTTAACGGAGATATGAATTCGGAGCTACGTAATTAGTTTTGCTTGAGAATATTTTATAAACACGGCTTGTTCGAATTTGATGAAGTTTGTGTGTATATGTGTGTGTGGGAGGCGGTGGTGAATTAGCGATTCGAGTGAACGTAAAACATTACTAGCTTGTATAAGCTACTCAATTTCTTTCACATAAAGGTGCCAAACTCAGTATGTTCGACCAATGAAAATGATTCCCGTTCGTTGGAAACGACTCTTTTAGCGACCCTGTGTGAAATGCCAAATCAAAATTAAACAAAACCAAAATCTTAGAGCCCGAAGCAAGACAGAACGCGCCACAACATTATGCTCCCTGGCCGAGACAAAATTAATTCACAACCCCCGCACAATGAATCTTGAAGTTACCCACATATTCAGGCACTAAAAAACGGCAGTATGTTCACACACTGACAGTGGCCGCATACGCACAATGTTTCATCAGTTCATACACACAGAAGTCCACATATATTTGCATACTGACGAAATAAAAGCAAGCCAACGCACACAATGTCACACTGGCTATTACTCACAAATGCAGTCACACGAACAAACATACAGACACTTCTATCACTCGCGTCTTCTTACACACTAGAACATTCTAACAAACAAGTGAACTTGTAATTTTCTAAACGAACAATAACTCACTCAAGGTATCTTTCACATTACTGTAAAATTATCTATATAATAAAGTAAAGTCGATGTTCCCTATTTTTTCTCAAAATTTGTACATGTTTTCTGGGTAGTTTGCTTCTCCCAAATAAGTCTTTTACAGAAGTCGCAGCCATTTTTACTATCACACTAATATCTACTCTCACGGCCCTCACATTAATCGGGGACTTTTCCTCATAGGGTGAAAATTACCGCAATTATTTCATATTTTCCTATATACTATCTAGATTTTAAATCAAAATAACGAACACACCCTAGAAATACATTTACATTCTTTTGGCCTTTCTGACTGTATATTCCATATACTTATTTACACATTCCGGATTAGAGGAATATATTAACAAACAACTTGCAGAATACGTCGAGCAAGTCAAAATGGCGCTTTTTGTCGTTCAAATAACACTTAATAATTTAGCTGACTAAAATAAGAAATAACACTGTCGTCGTATATCTTAAGCGGACTTACTGTCTGAAAGTTTTTACTACTAGTTTAAATCCCCCTTCCGAAAATAGAGATTATACCCGGGCGAAAAAGAAAAAAAACACAATTATTGCAGAATTTACAGTGGGGGATTAGTTAACTTTAACGTAACATGTTACTGCTTTTTTTTATTCACTTATGAAGTATTCCAGAATACATAAATATATAAATATTGATGATACCCGTTACACTACGGATCGAAAAAAAAACACAGACTATTCTAAATCATCAACAAAAAATGGAGACAGGGCAGAAAAACAAACACAGAATTATTTTAGAATTCATAGTAAAAAAATAGTTTCGCATATAACTTTAACGTAACATGTTGCTGTTTTAATTCATTTACTTACGAATTATTCCAGAATATTTAAATATATAAATATTTACAATACTCGTGACACTACAGATCGGAAAAATGACGTCTATTCTAAATTATCAACGAAAGAATGGAGACCAGGCGGAATAAAAAATCCAAACACAATTTATTAGAATTTATAGTGTCGAATATAACTTTAACGTAACATGTTGCTGTTCTTATTAACTTACGAAGTATTCCAGAATACTTAAATATATAAATATTAACAATACCCGTGACACTTCAGATCGGAAAAAATCGATGACTATTCTAAATTATCAACAAAAAAATCGAGACCGGACGGAAAAAAACACAATACAATTATTTTAGAATTTACAGTGAGGGATTGGTTTTGCAATATTACGTTAACGTAACATGTTACTGTTTTTTATTCACTTACGAAATATTCAAGGATACATAAATATTCAAATATTAACAATACACGGAATTCGCTTCCTAATTAGATTTTTCGTGTTTTTTTTTCTTTTCCTTTAACAAATTATAGAATCACTCCCGTAGTTCAATGTTTAGGCCTGGAATTTCTGGATGAAATATACTTTCCCGGGCAACGCCGGGACACGGATGCTGCTAGTAGATATATAAATATGTTTTGCTTATTAATTCTGTTTTTCTCTCTTTAATTCAAAACACCCTATTAATGATTTGTACTATTTGGATTATTCGGACTACTGCACTCATGTTGGATGTTACTCTCGCAACGTTTCGGTCGATGTAGCCTCCGACCTTCTTCAGGTGCGTTTTGTCGAACTCGGGGATAACATCCAAAATGAGAAGCGTAATCCGAATAATCAAAACGATGAAAATTATCATTTAGAAAAATCCGAAACCCTGTTAGTGAATATAGCACTTGCTAAATGGTGACCCTTATATACTCCTTTTATTCTAACATGTTTTTTTTAAATCCATTATTTTCCTTCGCCATTTTAAAACATTATTAAATTGTCAGCACTTTCCAAAGACACGACCGTCGTCTCTACCCGAGTCATATTATAGTACCATTCCTATACAGAACAACCCATCTGCGGAACACATTATCATAGGACTGATTTCCTGCAGACTACAATATGCTCGTCTTGGATCAAAGTGTAGTTTCTGCTCTGACGCTACACTTAGTCTATTCTGTCCTCGGTCAGTGAAGGAGAAATCCTTCTAGATTGAGGAAATTTAGATTTTTGTTCCAATCCAGAGTTCCCTTTTTGGAGGGGAGCTGGATTTTCCCCACATTAAAAACTGACCTTGTGTAACTTTGCACTCGTGGGGAGGCAAGTAGATAGGAACGAATACTTACCGTAAACTGTCTTTATAAGTAACCAAATTTTGTTAATTCTATTCATCGTTTTCATTCCTCTCATAATATTCTTCATCATTCAACTGACAATCAATCCATCTCATTAACCCTTATCCTCAAGTAGCTTTTGGCCTTTATAAGTAGTAACTCATTAGTAAAAAACAAAACAAACAAAAACAGTCCCAGTCTCCTTGGGTTCGTCTTAGCATGTTTCATCCACAATTCTAGTTGTTTACGATATGCAATTTTCCAACTTACTTGTTATTGGTCAGTCTCACTTGTCTAGTTCATTGGTCAGCCTCTGGATGATATTTGAATGAAATCTTTTTGATATGATTTATTTACATAGCTGGATATTATTGTCAATATCTTACTATTAAGCCCTCTACCGATATCTACATTTCTTAGTCTTTCTCGTAAATTTACTCCAAGGATAGTTCTTAAACATTTCATATCAAATACATTGAATTTCCTCTCATACTCTGCGAGTGTATTTCATGTTTGACTTGCAATAGGAACTACTAATGCATTGTAAATTCTTAACTTCAGAGGCGTTGAGATGTCATTCCTGCTTCATATTTTTTCTTTTAGACGTCCAAATGCAGAAGTTGCTACTTACATTTTTCTGGTGATATCAGATGAGGATCGTGGAACCACTGAGCCGAGAAACGCAAAATCTTCGTTTTTTTTTTCAACCGTTTTGTTGTCTATTGGGAAATTATTTCAAGAAAAGTAAAAGATTTTGCATCTGCCTGGCTTCACTTTCTTCCCACATTAAACGCAAGAGGTTTAAAACTGAAAACAAAAAAACAAAAACAACAACATTCAGATCAATATGTTCCTGGTCGTTTCGAATCCAAACACTAGATCCTAACTTTAGAACCAATCAAGGATAAAGGAGATAATTCTCTCTTTCAAACTACACATGAAAAAACATTTCTTCTATTTTTTATGTTTCAGAATTTTTGTAGATGGGGATTGATGATTGGTATTATTTGGATTGTTCAGACTACTATTCTCATCTTGGCCGATGTAACCTCCGACCTTCTTCAGATACCCCTTTTAAAGCTTGGGTACCTTCGTCGAAGTCTGGAATCGATACGAAATTTCGAACTGAACCCTTCCTTTGATCGACGTTCCGTCAGCCATAACCGGAAAGAAGTGTTGAAATTATCTTTAGTTATTGTCGCTTTTAGTAGAGATTGACCCTTCAACTGCCGAATCACCGTCGGTCAGCAGAATTTCACCTCTTCACCGTAAAGATCTCCAGATGCCGGAAAGCTTTCTACTCTAATACCTTCTTTCCTCGAAATGCTAGCCTTTGGAATCCCTAACCTTGCTACCTGTTTCCTTGACCGTACCCACATGAAGAAATTTAAATGTAATGTGAACAAACGTCTCGCCGCACAACTCCTCACCTAGGATACCCCTATATGTATTGCCCCTAAATTTACAGTAGCCCCTTACGTCTCAGTGGCAATGGGCCTTGTTTTGGGGGGCAACGAAAGTAAAAAAACAAACAAAACCCCCCCCCAAAAACCCCCAAAAAACAAAAACAAAAAAACAACAACAACAAAAAACAAACAAACTTAGAACTGAGTGTTAATTAAAGTCTTTAACTTTTGTGTCATGTTCAAGTTGAACAAACGGGCCAGGGGTCGTTTTGTATGATACTATATTCTGAAATCTACGTGCCCCACGGAAATTAGGACACCGGGTAGCCGTACTAGTATATGGTAACACTCCAAGAGTGTTATTTTTTATTATCTTGTTCCTGTGCACACTTCCTCTGTACATGAATGTTTTATATGGTGTAGGGATAGGCACATGCTAAAAGAAAGTTAACAAATAATACCCACCACCTGTGGGGTGTCCGCTACACAAAATTTGGTGATTGCGCAGTATAGTTAATAAGAAAAAAGGGTGACCCCCACAATATTCCACAAATAAGTGTTACCAAATGCAATAAAAGGTACTTTTCTACTTACCTGCATATTTT
>OY744515.1:115366320-115376320 GCA_963556195.1 Sepiola atlantica
CGTTATTCTTGAACTCTTGCCTATGCCTCATGTATCTTTTTTACTGGTGAGTTTAATTACCTCCCCTGAAAAGTAATAAACAAATATTTTAAGCAAGGTAATTCATCCCCTCTTTATTATTAAATCACTTTAATTAACTACTGTTAATACCAACAAACATATTACATATATATGAAAAAAATAGAACGATAAAATTACGAATAAATAACACCAAACATTAATTTAACTGTGAAAAGAATAGGCAGAAAAGGGATGATTTTACGCCTTTCGTCTCTACGATATACACAGTATTAAAAAAGACTATGTTGTATCATTGATTTAAATAACAGTAAACCCTTTTGATGATAATATAGAAGTGATAAATGAAAAAAAAAAACGTTCGCATTTTATTCATTTAGATAATATATTTCTCCAAACACATACTTTAAAATCGACGTGAATTCACTTTAACCACTAATCACAAAATTACGATAAATTATAATAAAAATAAGACATCTATATTACAAAGTTAGCTTCTCATCCATGGCTCGATTTGGGATTTAGAATTACCTCCCCCTGAAATGCCAAAAACTGGAAGTCAATGACGACTTCTAGCTTTTGCCATTTCAGGGGGAGGTAATTCTAAATCCCAAATCGAGCCATGGATGGGAAGCTAACTTTGTAATATAGTTTTAACGTTTTTTTTTAAACGTTTCTACAAAGCTGCGTCTGTCAATACAGTTTGGACTTAATTTAAAAGGGATTTCTCCCACCTTTATCCCGTTCACCCATGAAATTTTATCCATATAATTTGCTAGCTGATTGAACCCTACTGGATTACTCAAATAATTTTTCGTAACCCGCCTGAAGAAGAGATCTGCCCAGCGTTGAAAACATTCGACGATTAAACTTGAGTATTTATCTGTTTTGCATTGTCATCCTGTTTTCACACGTAACGTGAAAAGTGTGAACATTTCTGAAACGTTCGTAGCCAGCATACTTTAAATTAGAAAGCATTGGAACTTGGTTTTAGTTAAAATGTTTTTTTTTTCCGAAACAGCAAATATAATTATTCATTGTAGAAGGTTGAGTGCAAATTCTCAACACCATCAAATATTGTGGGAAACACTTTTAACTGAACAAAAAAGAATTTGAGAGAGTAAGTGAGTGTTTGTGTGTGTGTGAGAGAGAGAGAGAGAGAGAGAGAGAAAGATAGATAGATAGAGATAAATGATAGAGAGAGAGAGAGAGAAAGGAAGATAGATAGATATAGATAAATTATATATATATATATATATATATATATATATATATATATATATATATATATATATATATATATATATATATAGAGAGAGAGAGAGAGAGAGAGAGAGAGAGAAAGAAAGATAGATAGATAGAGATAAATGATATAGATAGAGATAAATGATAGAGAGAGAGAAGAAATATAGATAGATAGAAATACATGATAGAGAGAGAAATAGAGAGAGAGAAAGAAAGAAAGATAGATAGATCGATAGAGATAAATGATAGATCGATAGAGATAAATGATAGAGAGAGAGAGAGAATCATTTCTATAAGGAGATAAAGGGTGAAAACATAAGAAATAATATATATCGAAAGGGAAAAAGGTAAAACGTATAAGATAGTTAACATTCGATAACTCGAACCCCTCAAAACAACACATAATTTATATCAAACGCATTAGAATTAAATTATCTACCCACCTATCCAAGTTTTAACATCTATAACACTTTTTATTTTATACTTTATCTTGTACAAAATCTGTCTTCTCGACACTCGACATTTAATTTCCTAAGCTTAAGCCTTCAATTTGAGACATTTTTTAGAATCAAAATTGTGTAATGAATTTTAAATAAAATTGGAATAAGGATTCTAGACATAAGCTTTAATAGGATTATATCTGTCATGTTCATATATTCCAAATAACCATGTTTTTATTTTATTATTTTAATTTTTATTTTTTCACATTTCCAAAATCATAGCATTTCTGTGAGATATATTTTTTTACGGTCCGTTTCATTTGTCTTGTGTCAAACAACATTTTTATGTTAATGTCATCTCTGCAACATTACAAAATCATCAGAAAAATTCACAAAGAGTAAAAAGTTCTTGGATTAAAGTGTCTTGAAAAAACCTACACTATACAGTGGTTTATTTTTGGGTGAAACCAAACAAAAAACAAAGAAAAGAGAAAACCCACTAATACGCCATTTTGAATTTTTCGTTCAGAGCTAGTACATCCTAAAAGTTGTGTGGACATTTATCAATTTTAATTCAGTAATATTTCTTAAAATAGTTCATAAGTTCTATAATTTATTTATAAAAATTCTAATTCACTTGAGGGTAAATTTTTTTACTGTCTAAAGTTACATCAATTAACCTTCAGATGTCTATTTAGGTCATTTTGATACGAAGCTAATATATATATATATATATATATATATATATATATATATATATATATATATATATATATATATATATATATATGAGTGATAATGTAATTATTTGAGTTTCTTTCTTCCAAGTAGTGAGCAAAGCAATTATTTAATTGTTTGAATTGTTAAAATACTTTATTTTGTTTTACAATATTGTGTTTTTGTTACAGTCGATGGAAACAATATTAAAACAACAACTTCAATTATTGAAGCTTTTTAAATTTTAAGCAACGACAACACACACCATCGCTGTTAATCACGTATCGGCTTTTGTTGATAAAACGAAAAGATGACCGAGAGCCTCGTTTTGGTCCCGTATTATTTGTCGGCCATGTTGAAACAAGTAAAATATGGCATGACTGTCTACGTTTTGCGATAGAGGCTGTTTGCAGACGCTTTCGGGTTACAGAAGTGAGACAACGCGGGATGCAGGTTAACACTCCATTGACACGCAAGTCACATTCCGTATACAAGACGTCGGATAATCTGCAAACGGTATCGACCAGTTTGTAAACATCCAGATGGTGAATTTTGTAACTTTGCGTAGGGCCCGCCACGCGCGGCGAGAAATTCAACCTGGATAAACAGAAAGAGAAAGGCAACTGCTAATGTTGCGTTTTCACTTATCGATGCGTGTATAACCCATTATACGCCCTAACCCTAGCCCTAAGCCCATCCCTAACCCAAACGCCCGTCGGAACCCAGGTTCTGGATCGTCTGCTGACAAAACAACTCAGACTCCGATGTCAATTTATAAAAAGAAGGTTATTAAAAAAGGAAGTTCAGTCACAGAACAAAAATCAGAGAGTGGGACGCGATAATTATAATTAGCAAGATTTTACATGATTATTATTATTATTATTATTATTATTATTATTATTATTATTATTATTATTATTATTATTTTTATTATTATTATTGGTAGCAATGGTTGTGAAATGCTGTAAGTGATAATTATTATTATTAGTAGTACTCATTAGGAGTTCTCACACAGATCATCGTCAGTGATTGCTCACCGACAACAACCAGTGGTATTTCACTTACCATTTATTTCTTGCTGTAAGGACCATTGGTCTACTCTAAGATTTGGGTGGCAATAAGTCTCCCCAAAGTCCCAGCATTCTCCGCACTTTTCCAGTGGAGGTCTGGTTTGTGCTGTCCCTCCTCGGTCTTCTCATCCTCATCGACCCTCTACAAATATTTTGTCTGCTGTCAGCCTTGGCCGGCACAATTTTTTCCTTTAATTTTTTGGGGGGGTGGGGGGAGAACGGGGAGAGCTTATGGTGTTTCTTGTAATTTCTGTTCCTTGGTTCATTTTTGTGTGATGATAGCTGAGGCCGGTGTAATTTATTTTTGTGTAATTTTTTTTTTGTTATGGTGTTCTTCGTGTGGTCTTGTTTTCTCCGTTGTAAATTCCTTGTGACTGGTAAGCCTTTGTAGCTTATGTGTATTAGTTTCCGCATTCGAGGATTTTCCTTTAGATTGCAGCTGTTTTGATCATTGCCGTTCTTTGTATGGTTTCGATAGTCCCTTTGATTCCAATTTCTCCAAATCTTTTCTCCAGTTTTTTTGGGATTGTTCCTAGTGCTCCTACAATTATTGGTATTATACTAACTTTCTTCATGCTCCATATTCCTTTCAGTTCTCTGGCTAGTTCTGTGTATTTACTTCGTTTTTCTGTGTCTTTGATCTTCACTCTGTTGTCTGCTGGAACGGCGAAGTCTACGATTTTACAAGATTTTCCCTTTTTGTCTATTATAATAACATCAGGTCTCCTTGCTTGTATGAGTTTATCTGTTTCTATATCCATATCCCAGAGGATTTTGTGTTTTTCGTTTTCCAGTACTGTTTCTGGTTTATGTTTGTACCATTTGTCTGCATATTCGAAATGCGATTGTTTGCACAGTTCCCAGTGTATTACTTTCCCAACACAGTCATGTCTGTTCTTGTATTCTTTTTGGGCAAGTTTGCTACATTCACTTATTATATGATTTATTGTTTCGTCTCTTTGTCCACACAGTCTGCATTTATTGTTTTCCTGGGTTTTATCTATTTTAGCTTTAATGTAGTTTGTTCTAATCGCATTGTTCTGTGAAGCCATCAGTAAAGAATCGGTTTCTCTGTTCAAGTTTCCTTTTGCTAGCCATGTCCAGCTATTTGCGTTGGTTTCTTCTATTGTGAGTCTTATGAAGCGTCCATGTAGTTGTTTTTCTTCCTATTTTTCTTTTCTTGTCTGTTTGTGTCCAGTTTCGATGTTTCCTGCGTTGTTCGTTGGGACAGTATCTCTTGCTGCAGTGATCAGCCTTTTTGTGTTCTGGTTTATGTATTTCTCCAGCTCTTTTTTAGGGTCGTCCATACAGTCTTCTATACTTACCAGTCCTCTTCCCCCTTCGTTTCTCTTCACGTAGAGTCTGTCTGTATCGTCATTTGGATGTAGTGCATTGTGCATAGTCATTAATTTTCTAGTCCTCTGGTCAAGGTTCCTGAGTTCTTCTTTAGTCCAGCTTATGAATGGTCCAGAATATCTTATTAGTGATTCTTCCCAGGTATTTAATCCTTTGATTAGGTTTCTGCTATATAATTTTGTTTCTAAGAGCTTTCTTGTTCTTTCAGGTATTCTTTTCCAATCTTTTTCATTTCTGTTGATTTGATTGTGTCTGCTTCCAAAACTCCCAAATATTTATAGCTCTCTTGTTCATTCAGCGCCCTCATCTGCTCTTGGTTGGGCAGTTCCATGCCCTCAGTCGTCTCCAGCTGTCCTTTTTTAATCTCTAGCAATGCACACTTTTCCATTCCGAATTCCATTTGAATGTCCCGACTGAAGATTCTGGTCGTATTTATCAGGTTTCCTAGTTCTTTTTTGCTTTTTGCAAATAGCTTCAGATCGTCCATGTACATGAGATGGTTTATTCGTTGTTCTCTGCCTGTGAACTTGTATCCGGCATCTCATTTCCTGAGTATGTAGTTGAGTGGCATCATGGCTATGATAAACAGTAGTGGTGATAGGGAGTCTCCTTGGAAAATGCCTCTCTGTATTTTTATCTCCGTCAAGTATTTCCCTCCAGCTGTCAGTTCTAATCTCCATGTTTCCATTGCTTTCTTGATGAGATTAATAATCCTGTCGGGTATCTTGTACATTTTTAAACATTCAATTATCCATGCTTGAGGGATTCTGTCGTACGCTTTCTTGTAGTCAATCCATGCCATAGATATATTCTTTTTCTTGCTTTTAACTTCTTTCAGGATCTTTTGATCTATGTATAACAGATTATGCGTCCCTCTTTTCCATTTCTGGTATCCTTTTTGTTCCTCGGGAAGTAGTCCACGACTGTTCACGGAATGGTAAATTTGCTCTCTTAGTTGTGCCGTTAGGATTTTCCACATTGTTGGAAAACAGGTTATTGGTCTATAATTGCTTGGGGTCGTTCCCTTCTTGGCGTCTTTTTGTATGAGCGTTGTCCTTCCTTTGGCCATCCACTCTGGTACGTCTGTTTTATGGGTACATCCTCTCAGTTTCTGTGCTAGCCTTTCATGTCGGGTCGTGAATTTTTTGAACCAGTACGCATGTATTCCATCGTGACCTGGTGCTTTCCAGTTTGCCATTTTCTTTAGTGTTGTCTTAATAGTTTCTTCATCAATTTCTGTTTCCGTTCCTTCTTCAATTTCTAGAAGTTTATCTTTCATTTCTTTAAGCCATTTAGCATTTTTGTTGTGATCTTCAGCCTTTTCCCATATCTTGCTCCAGAAATGTTTTGTTTGTGTCGGGTCCGGTTGTTCTGTTGTTGTTCTTTCTCTGTTTACGTTTTTGTAAAACTGGCTTTCATTGTTTTCAAAGGTCCTGTTCTGTTTGTACTGTTCTGATTTGTATCTGTATCGTCTCAATCTTCCTTCTTTTGCTGCTATCTTTTGTTTTAGTTCTTCATGTTTCTTATTTAGCCTTTCCTTGCGATTATTATTATTATTATTATTATTATTATTATTATTATTATTATTATTATTATTATTATTATTATTATTATTATTATTATTATTGTCGTCGTCGTCATTATTATTATTATTATTATATGGATCTTGTTTTTCTTTTTACAATAAAACAAATAAATCTAATAACATACCAAACCTTTGTTATTAGGATAAGTATATGAACATTCTTTGATCGAAGAAGGCACAATAGGTATCAAAGCCACCCGCCCTTCCCATGTAAAGAATGGTTTTCTAAATAGTAACATTATTATTCAAACATTCACTCTTAACATGGCGAAGAGGGCTTTGTTAACTCTTATGTTCCGACATCGTTGTCTTATTTTGCATATCAATCGTCGATTATTTTCAATTATGAAAAATTCAAATAGCATTTGGCAACTAACGACGAACTAATGCAAATCTGCTTTGTTTTAAAAGAGAAATAAATCTTCAGCTATCTCACATTGTTCAATCAATTAGAAGGGAAACATTTGAAAAAATATTTAGAAAGATCGACTCATATAATATCTCCCCGTGTATTTTTACGTTTTTCAAAAATATATGCGGACATTACACGAGGCTTTTACGGTAATTTGAGAAGGAACAAATCACTAATTAAATATATAGACATTAAAAAAAAATCGAAATCGGTAATTGTATCGGAATCGGGAATTTAGAACAGAACCGGTAATTGCATCAAAATTGGGATTTTTAAAATCGTCTCATCAGTAACATATATATATATATATATATATATATATATATATATATATATATATATATATATATATGAGAAATGAAAAAGGAAAAACCAAGGGTAGGAGAGAGGGGAGGGGGTGCTGAGGTTTTTGTCGTGGTGAGGTGTAGCATGGATTTTGAGGCTGGGAAAAGAGGAGAGGGAGGGGGGAAACTCTGTGTTTTTGGTATGTAGGTAGTGTCATAGTTTTGGAAAAAGATTTGAAGAAATGAAGATAATTTGAAAGTAGGCGGGGTGGGTGGGTAAGAGTGTGAAAGAAGTGGTCGAAAGGGTGAGATGGGTGAGGGGGGAGAGGGGGGAGATTTTGTTGTGGTTAGGTATGACATTTTTGGAGGGTAGGAGTATTGACCAGTTGGCTATGTTAGGAATGTGTGAATATAAGTAAGAAGGAAAGTGTTGAGATGTGCTGTGAATATGACAATGAGGGGAAGAACAAAAGAAATAGAAGGAGAAAAGTGATATTAATTTTGGCGAGAAATAGGTGAAATGTAGTTTTGTGCAGGTAGTGTTGGGGTTTAAATATCGAAATATTTGTGAGGATGTCTAGATTGTGTCCATTGGTAAGGCTGTTATTTGTGGTTAAATGGTTTAGATTCGTGGTAAATGAAAATGTATCTGAGGAGGAGTTTGTGCGTGAGTGTGTATGCGGGGACTTGTATATAAGTGCAAATGAGAACGAAGAGTAGACCCTCTTCCCTCTCTCCCACTCTAAGACAAATTCACTAACACTCCCACCCTCCTCTTTTTCACTCACAACCACCCACATTCACTCTCTGCCACTGACTTCTCTCAGCCCGAACCTTGGTCCAACGCTCTCAGCAGCCATGCCTAATACTTTTTCTCATCAACCCATCAAATCAACCCATTATTTCTATGTATTTAAAATTATCATTCTGAGGAAGTCTTACAAATAAAGACGAAACGTTGATGAATATATAAAAAAAATATCTCTTGGTTTTTCCTTTTACATTTCCCATTACGTCGGATTACTCTAATCGTTCCTTTCTCATATATATATATATATATATATATATATATATATATATATATATATATATATATATATATATATATATATATATATATATATATATATATGCGTGTGTGTGTGTGTGTGTGTGGTGCAAACGGTACTTTCCTTTATAAATAGCATGTGTCATTTAAGTAGATTTCAGAAAAATGTCGATGTTTTCTTGATTATTAATAATAAGAATTCTTATCAGTTGTCATAAGTCTAGCCCGGGCAACACAGAGTCTCCATGCTGATTAACTACACTTTTATCATTGATCAAGTTGATAAGGACAGAGAAATCTATGATTGGCTTTCGGCAAGCGCACTAATACATTAGTGAAGAGGTCGAAACGAATAGCGTGCTTAGCAAGGACTGATCTCTTCTTACGCGATGAAAGAGAGTGTCAATAGACCGGACTATACGATAGATGTATTGGATTTGCTTCAGACTTTGCTGGCAAAGCGACACAAGATGGCGCCATTGATGGCATCGACTATAAAGGAAGCTTTTGGAAAATGGCCGCCGACGCCATCATGACTTTATCTCAGGCCAAGGTCTGCTGGCAACACTGCAGTCTGTGTGTGCCATCGGGGCGGACGCAAGTAGCCAGCCAAGAAGTATTGTGTGTGGGAGGGGGCGGGGGAGTGAACACAATCAGGTGGTGGTGGTTGTTGGGTTAGTAGCGTAAAAGACTTGGATGGAGTTTAAAGAGAAACTAAGAAAAGATAATGTAGAAGGAAAGAGGAGGAGAAAGAGGATAAGGAGGATGAGGAGATGGTGGGGGAGGTGGAGAAGTAAAAGAATGAGAAAAAGATAAAATGAAGAAAAAGCGGAAGAGAAATCAAAAGAGAAAAGAAAAAAAGGAGAAATAATAATAATAATAATAATAATAATAATAATAATAATAATAATAAAAAGAAAATGAAGAAGAAAAAAGGGGAAAAATAAAAAGAGAGGAAGAAAGAAAAAGAAGTAGAAAAAGAAGAATAAGAAAAAGGAAGAGAAGGCGAAATATACCAGAAAGAAAACGCAGAAGAAAAAAAAAGGATAAATAGAAATGAAGAAAAAGGATAGAAAGAAAAAGAAGAAAGTAAGGAAGGATAATGAAGAAGGAGAAGGAGGAAAATAAAATAATATTAATAATAATATTAATAATAATAATGATAATAATAAGAAGAAGAAGAAGAAGAAAGAAAAGGAGAGGAAGAAAAAAAGAAAGAAGAAAACATTAAAAAATAAGGAGTTTAGAAGAAGAGAAAGAAAACGAAAATGAAAAAAGGGGGAAAAAGAATTAGAAAAGAAAAGAAAAAAGAAAAAGAAGAAAAAAGTATAAAAAAGAATTAGAAAAAAGAAGAAAAAAGAAGAAATGAAGATAAAGAAAAGAAATAGGAAGAAAAAAGTGAACATGACAACGAAGAAGAAGAAACAGAAGAAGAGGAAAAAGAAAGAGAAAAAGAAGGAGGATGAAAAAGAACAGAGAGAATAAGATTAATGAGCAGAAGAAAGAAAGAAAGAAAGAAAAGGTTATTTTTCGTCTGGCGTTCGTGACTAATGAAACGCGCCAAATGTGAGAATCGCCTCACTGACCCTTGGTCTGTGCTTCTGATGACCAGTTTCTAAATGAGGTAAGGATACAAAGTGAAAGTGGTGGTTAGCTCATTCGGTCACTGGTCATCTCCGCCCTCCTCGTCAATATCTTTCTTTTCTATCTATCTCTCACTTTTAGACACAAGGCCCCCCGGATGAGAAAGGGTCGTTCGGTAAGGTGCGTGGCCGGCCAGTTCTTAACCGATTGAGCACACACTCGACCCTTAACTGTTTCAATA
>OY744515.1:115381320-115448820 GCA_963556195.1 Sepiola atlantica
TTATTATTATTATTATTATTATTATTATTATTATTATTATTATTATTATTATTATTATTATTATTATTATTATTATTATTATTATTATTATTATTATTATTATTATTATTATTATTATTATTATTATTATTATTATTATTATTATTATTATTATTATTATTATTATTATTATTATTATTATTATTATTATTATTATTATTATTATTATTATTATTATTATTATTATTATTATTATTATTATTATTATTATTATTATTATTATTATTATTATTATTATTATTATTATTATTATTATTATTATTATTATTATTATTATTATTATTATTATTATTATTATTATTATTATTATTATTATTATTATTATTATTATTATTATTATTATTATTATTATTATTATTATTATTATTATTATTATTATTATTATTATTATTATTATTATTATTATTATTATTATTATTATTATTATTATTATTATTATTATTATTATTATTATTATTATTATTATTATTATTATTATTATTATTATTATTATTATTATTATTATTATTATTATTATTATTATTATTATTATTATTATTATTATTATTATTATTATTATTATTATTATTATTATTATTATTATTATTATTATTATTATTATTATTATTATTATTATTATTATTATTATTATTATTATTATTATTATTATTATTATTATTATTATTATTATTATTATTATTATTATTATTATTATTATTATTATTATTATTATTATTATTATTATTATTATTATTATTATTATTATTATTATTATTATTATTATTATTATTATTATTATTATTATTATTATTATTATTATTATTATTATTATTATTATTATTATTATTATTATTATTATTATTATTATTATTATTATTATTATTATTATTATTATTATTATTATTATTATTATTATTATTATTATTATTATTATTATTATTATTATTATTATTATTATTATTATTATTATTATTATTATTATTATTATTATTATTATTATTATTATTATTATTATTATTATTATTATTATTATTATTATTATTATTATTATTATTATTATTATTATTATTATTATTATTATTATTATTATTATTATTATTATTATTATTATTATTATTATTATTATTATTATTATTATTATTATTATTATTATTATTATTATTATTATTATTATTATTATTATTATTATTATTATTATTATTATTATTATTATTATTATTATTATTATTATTATTATTATTATTATTATTATTATTATTATTATTATTATTATTATTATTATTATTATTATTATTATTATTATTATTATTATTATTATTATTATTATTATTATTATTATTATTATTATTATTATTATTATTATTATTATTATTATTATTATTATTATTATTATTATTATTATTATTATTATTATTATTATTATTATTATTATTATTATTATTATTATTATTATTATTATTATTATTATTATTATTATTATTATTATTATTATTATTATTATTATTATTATTATTATTATTATTATTATTATTATTATTATTATTATTATTATTATTATTATTATTATTATTATTATTATTATTATTATTATTATTATTATTATTATTATTATTATTATTATTATTATTATTATTATTATTATTATTATTATAATATTTTAGTTTACTTTATTTTATTTCTTTCAATAACACCAGACAGAGGGAGCTAGAAGTTATAATATAAAGATTTTACACACTTTTTAACCACTTTTATTTCGTTTTATTTATGGGCCGGGCAATGTCGAGTAGCCCTGCTAGTGATAAAATAAAACATTTTTTTAATAGTTCTGATGAATTCATATCGGAATTTATTCGAATTGCAAATAAAAAGCTCGACATCTTATATTGTTTCATACATTATATTTTGCCTGTTTCGCTGTCGGGACTTTGCTCGTTTGCGCATGCGTATGTATGTGTATGCGTATGTATGTGTATGTGTATGTGTATGTGTATGTGTGTGTTTGTAAGAAACACTAGGGTTAGTATGTGCTTGCAATCATTTTCATGTTTTGCGTGTGTGTGGGTTCTGTTGTTGATTGTGGACTCATTGGTGTATAGGCGTTGAAAGTTTGCACGTGTGTATATTGTCAAAGCTGACCCGATAAATAACCGAATCCCCTCCCCACAAAATTAAAATAAAATTAAAAAACAAATAAAACCTAAAAATCTTAAATCTTATGAAAAGATAACAGATGTTTTATGAAGTTTAAATCGCTTTAATTTTTGTCCCAATCCGGCGTTCCCCCCGTTTTGAAGAGCTGTATTTTCTCCACATTAATAACCGACATTGTGTCTAAATTGAGGGGAGGCAAGTAAATAGAGATTGCAGAAAGCCTTGATATTTTTCAAAACAAATGATGACGTCATCAAAACAGGATGTGTGAATTGTTTTTTGACTTTAGTCTGAAACTCGCAGAAATGCCACCCATGGAATCGTTAATAAAATTACTAATCCTGTCTGCAATCCAACCAAATTTGTGGCAAATAAACTTCATTTTATGCTTGGCTTGTCCACCAAGTTTCAGCATGTTAGCAACTTCATATAATAATTGCTGATTGCATCATACTTTATATTGATCAGATCTGTGTATATCGATGAGCAATTTCACATAATAACTTCTTATTGCTTTGACAATCGCTTCTAATCTCTCTCTCTTTATCCCTCTCTTTCTTTCTCTCTTTCTCTCTCTCTTTCTTTCTCTCTCTCTGTCATTTTATATGCTCGATTTCATTGCTTTGGAGGTGTTTTTAAAAAATCAAGCAATATTTACAATACAGCTCTAAAAAATAGTGGTTACCATAATACCGAAATTAAATATAAAAATAAATATAAAAAACAGGACACTAATAATTACAACAAAATTAAAAATAAAAGAAAAAGAAATATGATCTAATATACACCGCACTATAATCAGATACTAAAAACTAAACTGGGCAAAAAATTCCTAAATCTGATTGAAAAACACTTCCACATAACCAATCCATTGCATAAAATATTCAATAGAAATTACCTAAAACTATTCTACAGCTGCTGCGAAAACCTAGAAATGATAATTAAGGCACACAACAACAAAATAATAAAAGAGAACAGCAGAGAGGAAGAAAAAAAAATGACAAATTACATAAAAAAGTGAAAAATATAGCAAAAATAACACTAAGAAGAACAAAAATATAAACAATACTAATAGAAATAAACAAAACACTAATAGTAACCACCCGAATGGAAATGAAAAAGTTAGCAATGAAGAGAAAAGATGTAACTGCATAAATCGTACGCTTTGTCTACTACAAAATAAATGGCTAACAAAAAGTATTGGATACCAAGCTACAATATTTGCCAAGGAAAGACCGAATAACAAGAAATACTACGTAGGTATGGCCTCCCTAGATTTTAAAACCAGATATTATGACCACAAAAGCATATTTAAAAACAGAGAACGTCAAAACGTTAAAACAGCACTAGCAAACCACTATTGGGAGCTCAAAGAAATTGAACGCTCACCAATAATTCAATGGAAAATAATACGACAGGCCAGTACATGTAGAAATTTAAACGACCCGTATAGATCATGTCTAAATGAAAAATTTGAAATCGTAAACTTTAACGATCCCCGAAATCTATTAAACTGTAGAAGTGAGATAGCAAACAGCTGCCTACACAGAAATAACTTTACTTTAGGTTAACGATACATAAATAAATAAATAAATAAACAAATAAGTAAAAAACTAAACAAACACCTAGCAATTTAAAAATTAAAACCTAAAATAGAAATATAAGGCACCCATTATATTGATACAACAAGGAACCAGGGTATAGGCCAATCTATAGAAAAAAGAACAATAGAACAGGATATAAGAAGTAACACTAACCAGACCTTAGTTCGTGGGAAGCACAACGATTGGCTGCGAGAACAACAACAAATCTGATTGGTTAACTAGCTAGCCGTGTATATTAAAACACCCGGCAAAAATAACTCCATGCATTTTAGGCTGAAGATCCCCCCCCCCCTAAGATGAAACGCGGGAGCCTCTGTGTCGCTTAATTGACATAAATATATTTTCATAGCTTACTATATATATATATATATATATATATATATATATATATATATATATATATATATATATAATATTTTTTTTATTTATACAGGGATGTACATAATCTGCGACACTGGCATGTCGATGTTAGCGATCAACAGCTGTTAGAAACTGAAATCTCATCAGACAGAATGAAAATCTGATCCTTCCTTCGTATTTGGAAATAATGAAGTGAAACCCCCCCCCCCAAAAAAAACAAAATGAAATTCAAAATTTAAGATTGGAAAGTCACGTGGTCAGATTTCAAACAGTCGAAAAAACAGAAACTCATTCACTAGTTTGGGAGCAGCTCATTTCCCCGCTTCATCTTCACCTTAAAATAACATGTTGAAAAATTCAAAGCATTTCCGACATCATTTTTTATATAAGTCTCTATTTACTTGCCTGGACAGGGTGACGGTCGCAGTCCCGACGTACCGGAAAGCCGCTGATCTGGGACGCCACTTGTTCCGACTCCTTCTCACCAACGGCAAATACAGCTCGCTCACTGACCGATTAATCTTCCAACCAATTTCGGTTGAAACGTCAGGTGTGCTTCGTCTTGAGACTGTTAGATTTTTTCAAGACATCGGACGGATGATATCAACGTCTAGGAACGAGCCCCGAAAGTCAGCTTGGTTGTTCCAACACATCTCCCTGGCTGTCGTTCGAGACAACGCAATATCAATTACGGTGTCGTCCCGGAATATATACATGTCATTCGAGGTCGTGCATGTCTGTGTGTTGTATGTAAATAAAAATTAAATGCATATATGTATATATGTGTATGTGTATATATGTATATGACAAATATAATATATGTAAAAAAAACAAAACTTTGGAATTTCATTATCAAGGGACATAATTTACTTCCGGCATTAGTAAAACGTCACATGTCTTTGAGACTGTTTACTTGCCTCACCACTTCAAGATAAAAAAAGAACCCTCCGCTCTTAAGTTGTTGCAAAGTAGGGCTCTCTAGGAGCGCGCCCATTTCTGTAAAGCCCTGCTCATTTGTACATATAAAAAAGTAACCCTGCCAGCAACCGGATTCTTATCAAAATATAACCTTATGTCTATTTATGTCGTAATACGTTGGCAATATTTCACGTTCTTTGGGTAATTTAATTATTTCAAATAAGGTGTTTTCCTCTTATTACTGTTATTTTGTTTATTTTTATTCAATTTCTTCATATAATAAAGCGAAAAAATGTTATTAAATAATTTTATTAAAATTGTATACATTCAATTTATCATATTTTTTAACTTATGAAAAATGATAATTAATACACGTGTGATGTTATTTTAATTTCATTATAATAAATAGAAGATATCGTCATAACATATGAAAATCTGTGTTTATTGTGGAGAAAATGAAATTCATTGTAAATAATTATAATTAGTTTTTCTGTGAAGCATAAACATTGTTGGGCTTTCAACGCTTTCTTTCTTTCTTTATTTCTTTCTGTTTTTCTTTCTTTCTTTCTTTTTTATTTCTGTTTTGCTTTTCATTCTTTCTGTCTTTTATTCTTTCTTTATGTTTTTTCTTTCTTTCTTTCTTCCTTTCTTTTTTCTTTCTTATTTTCTTTCTTTTTTCTTTCTTTTTTCTTTATGTTTTTCTTTTTTCTTTCTTTCTTTCTTTCTGTTTTCTCTTTCTTTCTGTATTTTCTTTCTTTCTTTCTTTCTTTCTTTCTTTCTATCTTTTTTGTTTCTGTTTTCTCTTTCTTTCTGTATTTCCTTTCTTTCTTTCTTACTATCTTTTTTGTTTCTGTTTTGCCTTTCTTTCTTTCTTTCTGTTTTTCTTTTTTTTCGTTTTTGTTTTTCTTTATTTCTGTTTTCTTTTCTTTTTTATTTCTGTTTTGCTTTCTTCTTTTTTGTTTTTCTTTCTTTTTTCTTTCTTGTTTTGTATTCTTTCTGTTTCTTTTTTCTTTTTTTCTTTCTTTCTTTCTTTTCTTTCTTTTTTTTTCTTTCTTGTTTTTTGTCTGTTTAACTTTCTGTCTCTCAATCTTTTTTCTTTCATTCTCGCTGTTTTACTTATTTTCTTTCTGTTTTGTTTGTTTCTTTCTTTCCGTCTGTATCTCCGTTTTCAATTTGGTGTTTCCTTCTCTCTTTTTTCCTTTTTTTCTGTTTTGCTTTCTTTCTTAACGTATTTGTATCTATTTTCTTTTTTTCTTTTTTTCTTTCTTTCATTCTTTCTTTCTTTCTTTCTTTCTTTCCATATCCCCGCCTCTTTTTTGTTTGATTCTTTTTGCTTTCCGTATGATTGTCTCTTTCATCTTTCTTTCTTTTTTTTGTTTTCTTATTTATTTGTTTCTTTCGTATTATTCTCTCATCGTTATTTCTTTTTCCTTTTTCTTTTATGTTCCTTTTAACCTTTCTTTTTTCTTTCTTTCTTCCTTAATTGTTTTGTTTCTTTTTCTTTCTGTATTATTCTCTCTTCTTTCTTTTTTTCTTTCTTTCTATGTTCTTTTTTGCTTGCTGGTTTCTTTGTCCCTTTCTTTCATTTTTCTTTTTCTTTCTTTCCAACTAATCACTGCTTTTGCTTTCTTTTCACCCGGAAGTATTAATTATCAACATCTTTTCAGTTTTTTCTTTCTTACCCGACGCATTAACTTTCTCTTCTTTTTCCCTTTCTATTTCATTCTTTCTTTCTTTTTTCTTTCTTTCTAAGTTGTTTCTTTTTCTTTCCGCATTATTCTCTCTTTCTTTTTTCTTTCGTTGTTTCTTTTTGTCTTTCTTTTTTGTTTGCTTGTTTGTTTGTATTTTTTGCTTTCTTTTTTTCCTGCTTTGTTTTTTATTCTTTTCCTTATTATTAGCCTTCTTTCTTTCTTTCTTTCGTTTTTTTCTTTCTTTTTTTCTGTGGACCCTTTTGTTTACTTGTATGTTTGTCCATTTCTTTCTTTCTTTTTTCTTTTTTCTTTCATTTCAACTTATCACTATTCTTTCTTTTTCGAAAATGTGTTTATGCCTTTCTCTTCTTTTCTTTTTCGATTTTATTGTTAGTTCATTTCTATTATTTGTCCTTATTTTCCGTTTTTTCTTTATTTCTGGCGTTTATTACACATTTCTGTCGTATTTCACTTCTTTCTTTCTTTCTCCCTTCACATTTGCCCTTTCCTTACTTTTTTTATATGTTTATAATATTGACTAGTTCATCTTTTTTCCTTTTTACTGTTTCTTTGTTTGTGCTTTTAACTTTATTCTTTCTTTTAGCGATTTCTCCTTTTTATTTTTCTTATTTTTAACATAGTTCACCTCAAACAAGACAGGCCGCCACTGTAGACGTAAGGGGCTACTGAGAAAAAGGGCGAGAGTTTTTTTTTTTTTGGGGGGGGGGGTCAACCTAAATTGGGAGCTGCGCAGCAAGATGTCTGTTTCCATTATTTTTAAATTTCTGCATATCAGTACCATTAGGAAAACAGGAAGCAGGGAGGAAGTTCCAGAGTCGAGCAGTACGAGGAAAGAAGCTTTTGGAGTAGAAAGCTCTTCGGCATCTGGGGACCTCCACAGTGTATGGATGGGATTTGGTCGAGTTGGTCTAGTGAATTTACAGCGTGGGGGTACCAGAGCAGGAAGCTCATCAGAGCATAATCCATTGAAGTACTTGTAAAACAGGCACAAGGAAGCAACATTGCAGCGATGGAACAGGGGCTGGAGCTTGGTGGATAGTGAAGGACCTATCAAGTTGGCGACTTTTTTTTGGACCTTGTCTAAGAGAGAGACTAGTGGATCATGCCCAGCTCAGATGTGGCAACACTACTCCATGCATGGGCGAGTGGTGGCTTTATAGAAATATAGAATACTGTCATGTGTGAGAAGTTTTCTAGCACGGTAGAGGGAGCCCATCTTTTTAAACATTCATCTTTCTTACTTTCTTTTATCTTTCTTTTTTCTTTCTTATTTTTTAAATTCGTTTTCTTTTTTTTCGCTTTTTCGTTTATTTATTCTTTCTATTTTTTTCTTCTTTTTGTTTTAAAAAATGATCTTTTTCTTTCTCTCTGTCATTTTTCCTTTTTGTCTTTTTCTTGTTTTTTTTTGTTTTTTGTGCTCCTCTTTTATTGCTTCGTTAAAAATTATCGTTTCTTTTATATTTCTTTCTCTTTTAAACTTTGATCTTTCTTTTTTCATCTCTTTTTTCCTTTCTTTCTCTTTTCTTTCTTTTTTCATTTCTTTTTGGGCTTCTTCATTCATATATATTTTTTTAACGATTTTGTTGTCTTTTTTCTTTCTGTTTTAAACATTCATGATCTTTTCTTTCTGTCTTTTTTCTTTCATTCGTTTTTCTTTTTCTTTCTTTCTGTTTTGGCGCTCCCCTTTATTTCTTCGTTTGAAAATTCATCGGTTTTTTTTATATTTCTTTCTCTCCAAAATATTGATCTTTCCTTTTTCCCCTTTTTTCCGTTTTCTTTTCTTTTTTTGCTTTGTGCTTCTTCATTCATTTCTTTTAACGATTTCGTTTTCCCTTTCCTACTTTCTGATTAAAACATTCATCTTTCATTATTTCTTGTTTCTTTCTTTCTTTATTTCTTTCTTTCTTCCTTTCTTTCTTTCTTCCTTTCTTTCTTTCTATCTTTCTTTCTTTCTTATGTGTACTCATTATTTCGTGTAATAAAAAGGTAAAGAGAAATCGTTAAAACGATTTCTCTTTACTTTGTTTTATTTATATCTTTTTTAACATTCATCTTTGTTTGTTTGTTTGTTTATTTCTCTCTTTCAGCTTCCCCTTTACTTTTCTTTTCTTTTCATTTTTTTTACTCATCACCATTTTCTTTCATTCTTAATTTTTTTCTTAATTCTTCATTTCTTTTCGGCCTTTCTCCTCCTCCCCCAGCCACGAATTCTCATAAATGAATAGCAATAAGCCATAAACGTTCGCAGCCAGGTAGACACCGAACAAAGACACGTCTGACAACAGTTATCTCCCCTGATCTGACCATTATTTCCCCATACGTCAATTCTATTCAGTCAAGGAAGGGCATTTGACCGGTGCCAACGATGACCGTTCTGACCCACTTCACCTACTCATTTACATAATAGACATTAATCCCGTTTCCCCCTCTCCGTCCTAAAAATGCCACGTCAGAGATGTATGTATGTATGTATGTATGTATGTATGTATCTATCTATCTATCTATCTATCTATCTATCTATCTATCTATCTATCTATCTATCTATCTATATATCTATCTATCTATCTATCTATCTAAGATGGCCATACTTCCCCATCCACGAGCCACTCATTTACACGACGGACACCGTCATTATTTATTCCCGCTTCCCTTCCGTCCGAGAAAATGCCATGTCAGATATCCGGTCGGCCTGGGAACATTTTAAGGAGGAAAATCCCTTCTCCGGACAGTTTCGGACAGCTTGTCTACTTTCGGTCGATTTGAGATCCATCGTTGGCCCATATTTACCGACCCCTGTATCTGAAATGGCCCCTGGGCAAGAAGCATTCATCATACCCCTCGAAGGATGAAAACAGTCATCATTGTCCGGTCGACTTCCCGCTCTCCTTGACCGGCAACAAAGTGACTTTACGAGGCATTTCTCCTGACATGACTTCGAGGAAGGCCCTTTTTCATTCCCATTCGGGTTTTCGGTCTTACGAACAAGCGATTGCTTTTTACCCATGGAATACATTTAGGCCGCAATTTTTTTATATCTATCTATCTATCTATCTATCTATCTATCTATCTATCTATCTATCTATCTATCTATCTATCTATCTATCTATCTATCTATCTATCTATCTATCTATCTTAATACTCCCCTCTCTCTCTGTATATATACACACAGACACACAGACACACTCATATAATATTAATTTATCAGAGAAGATCAGATACACATATATACACAACACTTCTGACACCTTACACTATTCTATATCTCTACAAAGCCACCATCCACTCATGCATGGAGTATTGCTGTCACATCTGGGTTGGGGCACCATCCACTAGTTTCTCTCTCTTAGACAAGGTCCAAAAAAGAGTCTATAATCTGATAGGTCCCTCACTATCAACCAAGCTCCAGCCCCTGTCCCATCGCCGCAATGTTGCATCCTTGTGCTTGTTTTACAAGTACTTCAATGGAATGTCCTCCGATGAACTTGCTAGTGCCCTCTCTACGTAAATACACTCAACCAATCTGACAATCAGCTAAATCCCATCCAATCTACTGTGGAGGTCTCCAGATGCCGGAAATCCTTCTACTTCAATAGCTTTTTTCTTCGAGCTGCCGACCTTTGGAACGTCATCCCTGCTCCCTGTTTCCCTGACTGTACCGATATGCAGAAGTTCAAAACTAAAGTGAAAAAGAATCTCGCTATACAGCTCCCAATTTAGGATGACCCCCCCTAAACTTTCACCACAATTCTCAGTAGCCCCTTACATTTACAGTGGCAATTTGCCTTGTTTGGGGTGAACTAAGTTAAAAATATATAACCCTCAATTTAAAGCATATTGAAATCATCCATGAGATAACTAAACAACAACTTGCAATTATCAGCAGCTCAATAGTTAGTGGAATAGAGTTCAATAGACATATTGAGATAAATTTGGGCGATTTAAAACATTTTTCAAATCAAGTTTTAAATAAAGAGCATACATGATATGGTTGTTTACATTTGTTTCGAGGCAGCGTTTATTTTGAAGTCATACAATGAATCATAAAAATTATAAATGCCGAATCGCACCAGAACAACATTTTCTAATCAGAATTTTCGTACAACAATACAACATATTTACAATACAACATATTTGGAACTTGATTTGAAATATGTTTGAATCGCAAAAAACACTCTCTTTTGATATATATATATATATATATATATATGTAAAACTAAAATGGAATAAAGGATAAGCGAATCAACAACTAGCAAAAATAAACTAAAAAACACATATTGAATAGTTCCACTGTTAATTGTTAAAATACAATCATCATCAGTTGGTAGCAGAACTTTAATTAAAAACAGAAAAGTTTTCAAATTTATACAAAGAACGCAATTTGGAAAAGAAAATAGTCACGTGTAATAAACAGTAAAAAGGGAGAAAGAAAGAAATAAATGTTAAAAAAGAAAAAGAAAAAGAAAGAGAGAAAAAATCAACCGTTAGCATGTAAAAGCCGATCAGAAACGCTGTAAGTTAATAAAGTTGTGAAGGAAGATTAGTAGTAATTTAAAATGAATGACAGCAAGGAATTAAACAAAGAAGGAGGAGGAGGAGGAGGAGGAGGAAGAAGGACTCAAAGTTGTAGAAGTTATCCGTTATCATATTGATGTAGGCTCATTTCGATTAGAATCGATCTGGCAGAAGATGTAGAAATATTATAGAATTCTGGTCTTTGAATAATTGTGTTATTATGACGTAGGATTAAACATGATTCCATGAGACGACGGAGTTTAGTGTCGTGTATATTTTTTTTATTGAAATCGCCCTCTGTGTATTGAAGTGATGACCAAAAGAAATCATGTGGGTACATAACGTGTTTGCGGTGTCACAGTTTTTTATAGCACGATTGTGTTCATAGATTCGTTTATTTAACGGACGTTGTGTCTCGCCAAAATATATTTTTCCGCAATCGGCGCATGGTATAGTATACATTCCAGCTGAAGTGGGAGATGTAAGGACTTTATTTTTGTTTTTATGTTTTTTAAAGATTTTTTTAATAGCAAGTGAGGTAGCTTGGATAATTCTGAAATCATGTTGGAAAAGAGAAGAGAAGAGATGTTTGTTGCGAGAATTAGTAGGGAGGAAAGCATTTCTAAGTATGGGTTGTGAGGTATTAGGAGTTGTTTTAGTACTTTTGATATTTTTTAGATGTATTTGGATAGCTTTCTTTTTAGCGGAAAGAATGACATGTTTGGGGTATTTTAAAGTTGTGAGAGAGGATTCTATTTTACTATATTCTTGAGAGAGATATTCAGGGCTACAAATACGCAAAGCTCTAAGATAAAAGCCCATTATCATACTGTTTTTATGTAGTTATTATGATGTGTGTAATAGTGCAAGTAATCATTTTTGTTGGTTAGTTTACGATGGACTTGAAATGAGAGACTATTATTGTTTTTGAGGATAAGAATGTTGAGGAAAGCTAAAGAATTGGTGTTCACTCTCGAAAGTAAACTTGATGGAAGGTTCAACTTTGTTGAGTGCTTGTGCTAATGTCTCTATTTTATGACTAACGGGTAGAAAAATTAAAATATCGTCAATATATCTGAAATAAGTAGCAGTTTTAGGGATACGGTATGAAAAAGGACCGATTTCGAGGAATTCTAAAAACAACAAACTAGCTAATACGGGACTAAAGGGGTTACCCATAGGTAGGCCAAATATAATATATAATAGTTATTGTTATATTTAAAGAAAGTAAGAGAAGTTATGTTCCTAATGATATCTATAATGCTTTTAATTGGGAGAGAACAAGAAAAATTTATTTTGTTTAAGTATTTTGTTTAAGTATTTTGTTTAAGTTAATGCATTATTTTACGGGTATATTTGTGTATAAGGAGGTGATATCAAGGCTGTTCATAGTATGGTTTTGTAAATTAATATTTTGTAAGTTTTTGAGGAGATGACCTGAATTCGTTATGTGTGCGTTACTGATAGTACCTAGTAGTGGTGATATAATTTTTGCTAATGATTTAACGATATTGTGGGAGACACTTCCAATACTGGAAATAATAGGGCGTAGGGGCATATTATGTTTGTGGGTTTTAGGAAGATCGTAAAGTGTTGGTATGGTGGAGTGGTATGAAATGAGGGAAGTCCATTCTTTGGATTGTTTAGTAGAGATTTTTAAAAATTTGATAAATGTTTCATTGTTTTTGTTGATAGTATTAAGATTCATATGTTGAACCATCCATGATTTTGTTATGGTAATCACTCTTGTTGGGGATAACAACGGCACCTGTCTTATCAGCGGAAGATATGACGATGGTTGGTATGGCGGCTAAATTAAGTAAGGCTGTAACGTATCGTTTAGAAGGGTTCGTTCTTGAGGTGTGGTAGAAGCGGCGAAAGAGAGCCCTTGTAGAAATCCTTTGGTTAGGTCATTATCGGAATTCCTATAGTTGAGGAGCGTGCTTTGCGTAACGTAGTTGTTTTGGATCCCGGTAGCGAATTTAAGACCGAAACTGAGTGCTTCAAACTCAGTGGAAGATAGATTGATGTTGCTGTGGTTTTGAATATGTATATATAACGCAATTTGCCACTGCCACCATCTATTTGTATCTCATAATTTATTATTTTCATAAGCGACCCTTTAAGGTCAACTATTACCGTTGCTTCAAACATTTTGTACTTGTGTGTTATTTTCTTCAGACAATCATCATGAGGAAGTCTTGAACTGAAGACAAAACGTTGATGAATACATAAATAATATTTTTTGGTTTTCCTTTTTACAATTTCCATTATGTCGGAACACTATTTACAATCTTTATATATATATATATATATATATATATATATATATATATATATAATATATATATATATATATATATATCCACGTGTTTTGTCATCTCTACATCTCATCACTTCGGCTAGATATAGTGAGATTCAAAACCGGGACTCCAGTGAATGATATCCGGCTCTCTAACAACTAAGCTCCTAATGATAGTAGGTGAATGTATGCCGCATTATAAATTGTTATTTATTTACATATTTTTTACGATAGCCATAATATATATATATATATATATATATATATATATATATATATATATATATATATATATATAATATTTATACGTTTTGTATGTACGTATACATTTTGTCCTTTATAATCGGGACTCATCAGCATAGAGATATGACTATTCACTACCGGTCATGCGATTCGAAACCTTGGATTTCGAGTATTTTACAACTTAAATCCCGACGTCTAGAACCACTCGTCCAATGCTGAATAACGAATAAACAGTGAAAATTTTAACACTTTATCCGGGGGCTTCACGTCATAAGAACGTTCTACTTAATGAAAAGAACGATGCATTTACAGCTAGCGACGTCATGCTGTGTTAATACTACACTTACAGTGCTCATTCATCCCAATGACCATGCAATAATCAATATGTAATCATAATTTTCACAAGTTCCTTAAATTTATTTTATTTTTTAATGTTTTATTCATTTCAACACCTCGGTTGATGTTTATCATATAAAAATAATTTTTTTGTCTTTAACTTTTTGCATTCTTACATGTGTTTTTTTTCTGGCAGATTGAGACAAAAATTACAGTTCAGTAGCCCATCTGTCAATCTTCAGAGAATATTCGAATGTTTATTGAAATTGTAGCGACAACTTATAACGTAAAAACAAAACAGAAGAAAAAAATCCGAAGGTAAAGGGGAAGAGATTAAAACAAAATGAGTGTTCTTTTAAAAGCTTGGTAATTTGAAGTACCTGGAAAGAAACTTACGTCATGGAAAAGTCAGCAAAAAGAAATGCTTCAATGGATTATGCTCCGATGAATTGGCTACACTAGTGCCCCTCGACGTAAATTCACTAGACCAACTCGACAATCAACCAAATCCCATTCATTCACTGTGGAGGTCCCCAGATGCCAGAGAGCCTTCTACTCCAATAGCTTCTTTCCTCGAACTGCTGGCCTCTGGAACTCCCTCCCTGCTTCCCCGACAGTACTGACATGCAGAAATTTAAAACTAATGTAAACAGACATCTCGCTGCGCAGATCCCAATTTAGGTTGATCCCCCGCAACATTCTCTCCTTTTCTTTTTTCTCGGTAGCCCCTTACGTTTACAGTGGCGGCCTGTCTTGTTTACGGTGAACTATGTTAATAAAATAAAAATAAAAAATGGACATCCTCAACCCCGAAAAAAAAACATTCAGAATGTATATATCTGTGTGTATTAGATTGTTTATATATCTCTTTCACTATTTCTCTCTCGCTCTCTCTATCTATCCCTCTAATAATATATAACATGAATATTAACATCAATAGATATGTGTTTCGTCTTATGAAGACGCATAAGTGTGGCTTAATTCAGTCACGGCTTGCCAGCTGATAATGTAGGAGAATGTTCACTGCTAATCAGTTTCACCAAAGGATTCAATTCCGTTTGGAGAAGAATCTATGTAGAAACCAACTTTTCCTACATCAGAGTGCTCTTCTCTAAGAGAAAGAATCTATATAATATGAATATTAACATCACCAGGTATGTGTTTCGTCTTACGAAGAATCATAAGGTTGGCTTTATTTAACCAACGCATCAACCTTGAAGCTCGAACCCGGACCCTCAGTCGCTACTTACTGTAAACATCCAACGTCTTGCTTGCCAGCCGATAATGTTGGCTATATAAATATATGTGGTTGTAGTGTGTACGTATTTACAACAGCCTATTCCTATCTATCTATCTATCTATCTATCTATCTATCTATCTATCTATCTATCTATCTATCTATCTATTTATCTATTCAAATCTATCTATCTATCTATCTATCTATTCAAATCTATCTATCTATCTATCTATCTATCTATCTATCTATCTATTCAATATCTATCTATCTATCTATCTATCTATCTATCTATCTATCTATCTATCTATCTATCTATCTATTCAATATCTATCTATCTATCTATCTATCTATTCAATATCTATCTATCTATCTATCTATCTATCTATCTATCTATCTATCTATTCAATATCTATCTATCTATCTATCTATCTATCTATCTATCTATCTATCTATCTATCTATCTATCTATTCAATATCTATCTATCTATCTATCTATCTATTTATCTATCTATCTATCTATCTATCTATCTATCTATCTATCTATCTATCTATCTATCTATCCATCTATCTATCTATCTATCTATCTATCTATCTATCTATCTATCTATCTATCTATCTATCTATCTATCTATCTATCTATCCTAGTCTGTTACTATCTATCTATTCAAATCTATCTATCTATCTATTCAATATCTATCTATCTATCTATCTATCTATCTATCTATCTATCTATCTATCTATCTATCTATCTATCTATCTATTTATTCAAATCTATCTCTCTATATAAATATATGTATTGTAGTGTGTACGTATTTACAACAACCTATTCCTATCTATCTATCTATCTATCTATCTATCTATCTATCTATCTATCTATCTATCTATCTATCTATCTATTTACTTAATAGTTTTTACCCGTCGGCTTTTTCCATTATATTTATCAGAATTATCTGGAAATTTTACATTTAACTAAAGATAGAATCTGCAATCGTCCGCCAAAAAACAAACAAACAACAAAAAACAAGACAAAAACATCAACCAAATATAATCAGTTTTGCCAGAATAAAAAAATAAGCAGTCAATTTGTTTATACTGACAATTCGATTAAAATCAAAATATATGATCTCATAATTTACAGTCAGAAAGTAAGTTCAGCATTTTGTAAAATCGTGTTTACAGAAATAAAATGGCGAAGAAGTGCAGCTATTCAAGGAATACATCCATTTAATTTGCGCGTTTCGCATGCAGACAAACGAAAATGATAATTAAAAGATTAAACGTGACAGACCAACGAAAATTCTATTTTAAACTTAAGCAAAAATGTTATTTTAATATTAACTCTGACAGACTAATGAAAATGCTATTTGCATCTTAAGCATGACAGACCGACAAATTTGCTATTTCTAACTTAAGCACGACAGTCCAACGAAAATGATATTCTGAATGTAAGCATGACAGACAATCGACCGTCATATTTCATACAAACAAAATTACTATTTTAAAAGATTAACAGACACACCATGGAAAATTCTCTTTAAAAGTAAAGTATGACACATTAACCTAAATGCTATTTCAAATTTAAGCGTGACAGACCAATGAAACTACTATTTGAAATTTAAACGTAACAGACACATATTTCAAATATAAGTACAACAGACTAAAAAAATATTTAAAACATAAGCGTGAAAGACCAAAAAATGCTATTTAAAGATTAAGCGTGACACGAACGATCACATTTACAACTCAATCACAACAGACCAAAAAAAAAAATGGCATTTGAAATTCAAACGTTACGGACCAACAATAAAAAATGATAGTTCGGACATAAGCACAACAGCCAAAGAAAAATACCATTTAAAACATAAGCGTGACAAACAGAGAAAATGCTATTTGAAACGCAAGGATGACAGAAAAATACAAAAAACTAATTTAAAACTTACATACCAATGAAATTGCTATTTATAATTAAGATCTAACAGATTAGCGAAAATGCTATTTACAATTATAGTCTGACAAATCAGTGAAAATGATATTTAAATGCTATTTGAAAAGTCTAAAAGATAATCAGAAATGCTATATAAAATTAAGGTCTGACAGATCAGCGAAAATGCTATTTACAAATAAAGTCTGACACATCAGAGAAAATGCTATTTACCATTAAAGTCTGACATATCAGTGAGCATTTTATTTTCAATTAAAGTTAGACATATCAGTGAAAATACTATTTACAATTAAATTCTGACAAATAAGCTAAAATGCTATTTTAAATTAATGTCTGACAAATCAACGAAAATACTATTTACAATTAAAGTCTGACAGATCAGCGAAAATACTATTTACAATTAAAGTCTGACATATCAGCGAAAATACTATTTACAATTAAAGTCTGACAGATCAGCGAAAATACTATTTACAATAAAAGTCTGACAGATCAGCGAAAATACTATTTACGATTAAAGTCTGACAGATCACCAAAAATGCTACTGAAAATGAATATATGACAGATTAGCGTAAATACTATTTACAATTAAAGTGTGACGGAGCAGCGAAAATGCTATTTAAAATAAAGGACTGACATATCACTGAAAATACTATTTTCAAATCAGTGAAAATATTATTTTCAATCAAAGTCTTACATATCAGCGAAAATATTATTTACCATCAAAGTCTTACATATCAGCGAAAATACTATTTACAATCAAAGTCTGACAGATCAGCGAAAATACTATTTACAATCAAAGTCTGACAGATCAGCGAAAATACTATTTACAATAAAAGTCTGACAGATCAGCGAAAATATTATTTACAATCAAAGTCTTACATATCAGCGAAAATATTATTTACAATCAAAGTCTTACATATCAGCGAAAATACTATTTACAATCAAAGTCTGACAGATCAGCGAAAATACTATTTACAATCAAAGTCTGACAGATCAGCGAAAATATTATTTACAATCAAAGTCTTACATATCAGCGAAAATATTATTTACAATCAAAGTCTTACATATCAGCGAAAATACTATTTACAATCAAAGTCTTACATATCAGCGAAAATACTATTTACAATTAAAGTCTGACAGATCAGCGAAAATACTATTTACAATAAAAGTCTGACAGATCACCGAAAATACTATTTACAATAAAAGTCTGACAGATCAGCGAAAATACTATTTACAATAAAAGTCTGACAGATCAGCGAAAATACTATTTACAATAAAAGTCTTACATATCAGCGAAAATACTATTTACAATAAAAGTCTGACAGATCAGCGAAAATACTATTTACAATTAAAGTCTGACAGATCAGCGAAAATACTATTTACAATAAAAGTCTTACATATCAGCGAAAATACTATTTACAATAAAAGTCTTACAGATCAGCGAAAATATTATTTACAATAAAAGTCTGACAGATCAGCGAAAATACTATTTACAATAAAAGTCTTTCATATCAGCGAAAATACTATTTACAATAAAAGTCTTACAGATCAGCGAAAATACTATTTACAATAAAAGTCTTACATATCAGCGAAAATACTATTTACAATAAAAGTCTGACAGATCAGCGAAAATATTATTTACAATAAAAGTCTGACAAATCAGCGAAAATACTATTTACAATCAAAGTCTTACATATCAGCGAAAATACTATTTACAATCAAAGTCTTACATATCAGCGAAAATACTATTTACAATTAAAGTCTGACAGATCAGCGAAAATATTATTTACAATAAAAGTCTGACAGATCAGCGAAAATACTATTTACAATAAAAGTCTGACAGATCAGCGAAAATACTATTTACAATTAAAGTCTGACAGATCAGCGAAAATACTATTTACAATAAAAGTCTGACAAATCAGCGAAAATACTATTTACAATCAAAGTCTTACATATGAGCGAAAATACTATTTACAATCAAAGTCTTACATATCAGCGAAAATACTATTTACAATTAAAGTCTGACAGATCAGCGAAAATACTATTTACAATAAAAGTCTGACAGATCAGCGAAAATACTATTTACAATAAAAGTCTGACAGATCAGCGAAAATACTATTTACAATGAAAGTCTGACAAATCAGTTAAAATATTATTTTCAATCAAAGTCTGACAAATGAGCGAAAATACTATTTATAATCAAAGTCTGACATATCAGCGAAAATGCTATTTACCATTAAAGTCTTACAGATCAGCGAAAATACTATTTACAATCAAAGTCTGACAGATCAGCGAAAATACTATTTACAATGAAAGTCTGACAAATCAGTTAAAATATTATTTTCAATCAAAGTCTGACAGATAAGCGAAAATGCTATTTACAATCAAAGTCTGACCAACCAGCGAAAATGATATTTAAAATTAAAGTCTGGCAGATCGGCTAAAAGTCTATTTTAAAATAAGGTGTAATAGATATGCAAAAATCATATATTTTAAATTCCTGTATGACAGACAGAAGAAAATGTTATTTTCAATTTACACGTGGCAGATCAACGACCACGCTTTTTCAAACTTAAGAGTGACAGATCAATGAAAATTTGCAATAAAAAAATTAGTACCTGTGCTTACCATATTCATATCTGAATAAGAGTCATCTTTAGCTGGCGTCGTTTTTACTTCTCAATCAACATGTCTCCGGCTAAACAACATGCCATAGAATATTTAAGCTTTTACATTCATGTCTATGTATATATATTCTTAGCAAAATAGAAAAAAAACAGGACATTTGGCGTTTGAGTCAGCTGGAAGGCTGTGGACTCTTTTGATTCGGTCGAACTCAGAGTTCTCATTGCAAGTCTGTCGTCCGATAGAGAAACCAAGTGCAATTTTAAACTTCTCAAATGAAACATTGTTACTTGTTTTAAACTTGAGTAGTGATCTTGTTTAGAGGAGAATTCTTTTGGTTAGAGCAGTGACAAAATCAAGCACCGAATTCGGACGAAGACACCAACGGACAATCACGGTCTGTGCTGTGAACGCAAACATAAGTTTGCATATCTATCTATCTATCTATCTATCTATCTATCTATCTATCTATCTATCTATCTATCTATCTGTTTGAATATCAATATGTCTATCTATCTATCTGTCTTTTTAAATATCTATCTATCTATTTATCTATGATTATATCTATCTATCTATCTATCTATCTATCTTTTTGAATATCTATCTATCTATCTATCTATCTATCTATCTATCTATCTATCTATCTATCTATCTATCTATCTATCTATCTATCTATCTGCAGTTTCCATCTTCTTCTCCCCGTTGCTGTAGACGTCTGCTTTTTCTCAATTTCTCAATAACAGTTTCATAAACGTTATTAATAAAGAAATATCAAACTTGTATTTAGGCTTTAAATTTCTCATTGGAGCTTGATTCGTGATGTAGTGTATAAATGTATATACATAAAACACACTTACCATCAAGTAGTTGGCCAAAACTAACTAATCTCTCTAGTGAATCAGTAAGAAGATAAAATCTTCTCTATTCATTCGCCACGTCAGCTTAGAGACTTCCTGTCTCTGCGATGTTCCTACCGCGACACGTAGCTTTACGACTTCTAACTGGGAAATCCCACTTAATATAATTTTAACACTACGTGAAAATTGACCATATTTACCCTATTTTTACACATCAGCATGTAAATATTCATCTATCTATCTATCTATCTATCTATCTATCTATCTATCTGTCTTTTTGAATATCTATCTATCTATCTATCTATCTATCTATCTATCTATCTATCTATCTATCTATCTATCTATCTAGTAATATATATATCTATGTTTCTTCCTTATCTATCTATCTATCTATCTATCTATTTGTCTTTTTGAATATCTATCTATCTATCTATCTATCTATCTATCTATCTATCTATCTATCTATCTATCTATCTATCTATCTATCTATCTATCTATCTATCCATCTATCTATCTATCTATCTATCTATCTATCTATCTATCTATCTATCCATCTATCTATCTATCTATCTATCTATCTATCTATCTATCTATCTATCTTTTTGAATATCTATCTATCTATCTATCTATCTATCTATCTATCTATCTATCTATCTATCTATCTATCTATCTATCTATCTGTCTTTTCGGATACCTATCTATCTATCTATCCATCTATCTATGATTATATCTAACTATCTATCTATCTATCTATCTATCTATCTATCTATCTATCTATCTATCTATCTATCTATCTATCTATCTATCTGTCTATCTATCTATCTATCTATCTATCTATCTATCTATCTATGATTATATCTATCTATCTATCTATCAATCTATCTATCTATCTATCTATCTATCTATCTATCTATCTATCTATCTATCTATCTATCTATCTATCTATGATTATATCTATCTATCTATCTATCTATCTATCTATCTATCTATCTATCTTTTCACGCTTGGCCACTAATGCGTCTTGGCGTTGTCCGATCGCAGAATTGAACTGTTCCATCCCGATCCATAAGAGATTAAATGAGAATTCCGAAATAGAAAGTAGCGGAGATGTTCTTCATCCGATTGACAATATCGGTGATGTACGAACGGAGAAGAGGTGAAGATGGGCGAAGAGATGTAAATGGAGGCTGAAATCACCGAATTTGCTGAGTGCCGATATCTGAAAAGAAAGGGTTTCATGTCAAATTTCGATTATGGCCAAAGCTTATGGCTCGCCACTCATTTCGTAAAAGGTTCAGATTTTTTTCATTCTTTTCTTTATTAATTCCATTATTTATTTTGTTATCGTTTCTTCTTTTCTTCTTTTCTTCTTTCCTTCCTCCGTTTATTTTGTTTTATTCTATCTCCTCTACTTCGACTATTTTTTGTTTTTTCTTTTATTCTTTCTGCCTTTTTCCTTTCTTTCTTTCTTTCTTTCTATCTTTCTTTCTTTCTTTCTTTCTTTCTTTCTTCCTTTTATATTTTCTTTTTCCTTCCTCATTTTTTTTATTTCTATTTTCTTTTCTTTCTTTCTTTTTTTCTTGTTTCCCCACGATTTTCTTTTCTTCTCTTTAATCATAATTTTTTTTCTTTATTCCTTCTACTATTTCCTTCTTTAATTTGTTCTTTCTTTATTTCTGTATATTTTCTCTCTTCATTTCTTTCTTTTTTTTCTTTTTCTTTTTTATATAATTCTTTCTTTTCTTTCATTTTTCATTTTCATTAACTTCCTTCAATTATCCATTCTTTTCTTACTTTACTCTTTCTTTATCTTTTTATTTTTTATTTTTTTATTTTTATTTTACATTTCTCGTTTTTTTCTTTGCTGTCTCTTTAATTTATACTTTCCCTTTCTTTCTTTTTTCTTCCTTTCTATTTCTTTTCTTTTATTTAATCTTTCTATATTTTCTTTCTTTCTTTATTCCTTCTTTCCTTTTCCTTCGTCCCGTTGTTCTTACTTTCTTTCCTTTTATTTCTCTATTTTCTTTTATTTCTTTCTTTTATCCTTTTTTCTTGTCTGTCTTTTTTCTTTTCTTCTTCTTTTTCTTAACTTCTTTCAATTTCTCCTTTTTTCTTATTTCTTTCTTTTACTTTCTTATTTTACATTTCTTTCTTTTTTATTTACTGTCGCTTTAATTTATTCGTTCTTTCGTTCTTTCTTTCTTTCTTTCATTTTGCATCTTTATTATTGTTTTCCTTTTTTCAGTTTTCCTTTTTTCCTTTCTGTAATTTCTTTCCTTGTATCCCCTTTAATTCTTATTTTCCTTTTCCCTTCATTTTTCTTTCTTTCGTTCTTTCGATACTTTCTTCTAACCCTAAAACTTTAAAATTGAAAGCATAACTCAAAATTCAAAAGCAATCTTCCATTTAGAAGTTTGGAAAGCGATCGACATTCACTGTCAGCAACCTTCGTTTTGTAGACAGAAAAAATGTGTCTATTCTTGAAATCCTTTATCGATATTTTAAGGATTTCAATGAACATAATTTTACTATGATGTTCAGATTGTATTGAAATTCTAATAATCCTCGTCTGACGAATGTTGAAAAAAGAAGATCCGTTCGACTGTGGCACATCAACCATAATTTCCAGTAAATTTCTTCTATATTTTACCCTTTTCTCACTTTCGTTTTTTATTCCATTCGTCATTTCTCCATTTCCTTCGTTTTTATTTTTAGTTTTTCCTTTCTTATCTGTGAAGGATTTTTCTCGCCACTTTGTCTTTCTACTATGTCTCTTATTATTCTTTTTGTTTCTTCCGTCATTTTTTCTTTCTGTCCTACATCATCATCATCATCATCATCATCATCATCATCATCATCATCATCATCATCATCATCATCATCATCATCATCATCATCATCATCATCATCATCATCATCATCATCATCATCATCATCATCATCATCATCATCATCATCATCATCATCATCATCATCATCATCATCATCATCATCATCATCATCATCATCATCATCATCATCATCATCATCATCATCATCATCATCATCATCATCATCATCATCATCATCATCATCATCATCATCATCATCATCATCATCATCATCATCATCATCATCATCATCATCATCATCATCATCATCATCATCATCATCATCATCATCATCATCATCATCATCATCATCATCATCATCATCATCATCATCATCATCATCATCATCATCATCATCATCATCATCATCATCATCATCATCATCATCATCATCATCATCATCATCATCATCATCATCATCATCATCATCATCATCATCATCATCATCATCATCATCATCATCATCATCATCATCATCATCATCATCATCATCATCATCATCATCATCATCATCATCATCATCATCATCATCATCATCATCATCATCATCATCATCATCATCATCATCATCATCATCATCATCATCATCATCATCATCATCATCATCATCATCATCATCATCATCATCATCATCATCATCATCATCATCATCATCATCATCATCATCATCATCATCATCATCATCATCATCATCATCATCATCATCATCATCATCATCATCATCATCATCATCATCATCATCATCATCATCATCATCATCATCATCATCATCATCATCATCATCATCATCATCATCATCATCATCATCATCATCATCATCATCATCATCATCATCATCATCATCATCATCATCATCATCATCATCATCATCATCATCATCATCATCATCATCATCATCATCATCATCATCATCATCATCATCATCATCATCATCATCATCATCATCATCATCATCATCATCATCATCATCATCATCATCATCATCATCATCATCATCATCATCATCATCATCATCATCATCATCATCATCATCATCATCATCATCATCATCATCATCATCATCATCATCATCATCATCATCATCATCATCATCATCATCATCATCATCATCATCATCATCATCATCATCATCATCATCATCATCATCATCATCATCATCATCATCATCATCATCATCATCATCATCATCATCATCATCATCATCATCATCATCATCATCATCATCATCATCATCATCATCATCATCATCATCATCATCATCATCATCATCATCATCATCATCATCATCATCATCATCATCATCATCATCATCATCATCATCATCATCATCATCATCATCATCATCATCATCATCATCATCATCATCATCATCATCATCATCATCATCATCATCATCATCATCATCATCATCATCATCATCATCATCATCATCATCATCATCATCATCATCATCATCATTTGCCCCAAATTGTAATTTCTCTTTCTTTCTCTACCCCCGTCTCTCTCTCTCTACAAAACATCTCTTTCTCTTTGTACTCTTTCTCTAACACCATCTCTCTCTCTCTCTCTCTCTCTCTCTCTCTCTCTCTCTCTCTATATATATATATATATATATATATATATATATATATATATATATATATATATATATATATGCGGTTTCTCTACCACTCATCCTCCTCTCTTTATATATATATATATATATATATATATATATATATATATATATATATATATATATATATATATATATATATATATAATATAATATAAAATCTTTTTAATTATTCATATATATATATATATATATATATATATATATATATATATATATATATATATATATTCTTTCTAAACCACTAATTTCTCTCTCTCTCCCTCTTTCTCTATATATCCGCTTTCTCTATCACCCATCTTTCTCTATTCTTTCTTTACTCTCTCTCTCTCTATCACCCATCTCTCTCTCTCTCTCTGAATGTCTCTCTTTCTCTCTCTTCCTCTCTTGTGGTGTTCTCTCTCTCGTCCGGTGTCCTCTTTCCCTTGCCCTCTTTTACTGCCATCGCACGTTTCCCTCAATCTATCAAAAGCAGAGGACCACCTCTCCCTCTCTCTCTCTCTCTCTCTCTCTCTCTCTCTCTCTCACACACACACACACACACACACACACACACCCACCCACACACACACACCCACACACACACACCCTTGACCGCTTTCTGCTGCTTCCTGTAACTTCTCACACACTTATGCTCCCTCCCACGTTCCACCCCCTTTTCCGGACGCAGTTTATATGTAGCCACGTGATTAATTGCCGCGTGACGTCATTGATTCATGCAAACCTTCTTGTTTGGCAGTGGAAAGAAAAAGAGCGAAACGTCGGTTCCTTTCTTGGTCACTATTTAGATGGTTCAATGACAGAGCGGAACATGTATTGTTTAATTTTACTGGTTTCATTCCCCCCCCCCCCAGGGGAGGAGTGGTGGTTGCAGGAACAGTGCAATGGATACTGTCAAGGACTGTGGAATAGGTTGAGCCGAATTCACATTTAGAGTTACATATCGCTTAGCAGCAATATACACAGACATGACTAAAGCAAATGGACACTCTTATTATTATTAATCACGGAGACTGCTTGTCAGAAGGTCCTGATCGACCTAGGCGATAATAAAGAGGACATAAAAGTGGTGCAAGTCTGTTCTGTCCTGGGCTTATTAAAACAACAAAACATATTACTAGTCCTAGTACTTGTGTGAAAATGTTTGTCTTTATCACTATTTTTACAGACCCACGTCCAATATCAATACATTATTAACATCGATACTAATGAGGTAAACGGCCCCATAACCCCATTAAGGGGCCATGCAACGCAGGTATTTTCCATTGCCTTCACTTACTCTGTAAAACTATTGAGAAAGGTATGAACAACCCTCGCTGGTCATGGGTAAAAAACAACTAATTTTAAATTAATCGGGTGCTCTAGTATTAGATCGGTACCAAATTCCTGGCCCAAATAAAGCTGGACCACGTGACTTTTTTTTAGCCGGTGTTTAACAAAACCCGATTCAGTTTCTGGAAAACGATCGTGCGTTCTTTTGATAAGATAGGCAAAAAAGTAAATTTGTCGTTTCCCACCTAAAATGTCGGTACAACTCTGAAATCAATGAAGCGTCTGTATTTTCCGACCTAAAAAATGAGTAAGTAAACTCAAATAAATTGTTTTGGACTAATTTCACATTTACCTTATTTTAAAGAGTATACAGTTGGGAAATAAGTCCCAAACAATTTCTTTGGGTTTACTTACTCATTTGTGATGTTTTCCGCCGTTTAAAGTAGGAAACGACAAATTTACCGACAAAATATGTCTACGAGTTATCTTCCAAAGAAAATACAAACAATCAAGAAGTGAGTTTCATAAATAAATAAATTTATTCCAAGGAAACAAAAAATCTTTCTTTCAACGATCGATAAATATTTTAGTTAAATATTACTTTATTTAATTTATTTTGTAACAAACAATTTAAAAACATATCTTTAATTACATTTACTTAAATATAACTTAGTGCGTCTACACAATACAACCCGACCTTTGCCAGATTAAACCTAAAACTTAGTTTAGGGTTAGGTTAGGTTAATTATTTTTAAATTAAAAACATCGGATCAAAAAAGCGCACGGACTTTTCAGATCAATAAAATAAAAAATTGTCAAATTATTTGATGTCGAAAAATTGTCAAATTATTCGACAATTTTTGATTTTATTGATCTGAAAAAATAAAAGATCCAATTTAAACAAAATATTAAATATTGTTTTTTTTTTAATTTATAAAAAAAACGCACAGTTAATATCAGAGGAGAGGTATTTTTTTCGGAACACCGGATATAGTAATATCACGTGATCTAGCAAGAATTTGGCACATTTTAATACCAGAGCAGCTTTAATCGTATACAATGCATCTTTTACGAGAGATACATAATGAAACCGAATATAATGATGAGTGGTACAGGGTGCCCCCTTCTCAATGCTAACCATAGCATCGTTCAAAATTCATGATCCTTTCTGTAATCCAACCATATTTAGAACAAATAAACTTTAATCTATTCGTATACGTGTTGACAACGGCTCTATAATAACAACACCATTATTTTGCTCTGGGTTTCTTTTTAGATTGATACACGATGACATCAAAAGAATGTCACCCATAGAATCATTAATACAATTCAGTCTATGCCTGATTTGTCCACTAAGTTCCAGTCATGAATGTCAAACAGTCTTTGTTTTATCATTCAAAGATACGCGGGGACACTTTGGTGATCGTCTTATTAGTAGAAGGTGTGTGATCTTGAATAGGTGTAACACACTACGGACCTTAATCACCGCAACCAGATTTTTATCTGTGGGTTATCTCAACTATAATACTTATCAAAACAATCCCTAGCTTGTTCCTAAACTGAAGAAGGGCTCACAGCCTAAATAAGGTCAATGCCAAGAGACGAGTGTGACCGAGTTATTGGAAAATTTGTGTGTCGTATTCAGGTGTGCTTATCATTCAACAGAGATAAAAAGAGTGTTGGACATTAATGACTGAAACTTGGTGGGCAAGGCAGGTTATTCTGAATTTTATTAGCGATTCAGGTGTTCTTATTGTTGAACGGGGGGTCTTTAAAATTTTACAAAAAGTTCACATTATAGTAAATTCTCTTTATAAAATAAGATGTGGCACAAGGCCGAAATTGGGTGGGGTGGGATGGTGGTCGACCATTGTCTTCTTGGTCTATTCTAGTTTCAGACACCACAAAACACATTCAGTCTATGGGTAAAACCTACTTAACATTATCCCCAATGGTTTAACGTTTTTTATTTACAAAAAAAGAAAATATGTACAGATTCATCGGTTAGGGTGTGTGTGTGCTAAAAAAACAACAGAGACTGCTAAAAAACAACAACAGAGACTGCTAAAAAAAACAACAGAGACTGCTAAAAAAACAACAGAGACTGCTAGAAAAATAAAATTCTAAGTGTGGTGGTTAGTAAGACCCTTCCCAAATCTATCTATGTGTAAACTGCTCACTGTTTTCCGAGTTGTTTCAAGAGCCGAAAACAAGCAAGACAGATTCTAAGTGGGGAGAAAAAAGGGGAGGATTATTTGGGGATAAAAAATGGAGGATTATTGGGAGATGAAAAGAGAAAAGTTGGATGGAATTTAAGGCCATGGATTGTGTGGTGTCCTCCAAATGGGGATAAAATAGAGTGTTGGATATTCATAACTGTAACTTGATGCGCAAGTCAAGCTATTGTGAATTTTATTAGAAGTCACCTCGTATTATATTTCGGAATTATAATTAAAAAAAGACTGATATGCCGTAAAGCAGACATACCGGAAACAAGACAGACGACACGCCATCATGAAATTGATTCTGATCCCATTCGGACCAGTATTTTTAGTGTCACACTACATTTTTTTATAATGTGAAACGTTTTGATTGGTCGTCAACTTCGATGAGAAATGGCTTTGACATTACATGACCTTCACGATTGACCCACATCAACTTCACAAAAACGTCTGACACTTCCTGGCCGGATCATAGAGTATACGTTAGGGATGTATTTTTTTTTTTAATCTTTTCAATTTTTTTTTAACCAAAAATGAATACCCTTGATTAAATAAAGATCTACGAAAAAATTCATAAAATGGCGATATTGAATTATATAACGTAGACGCCGCTATTCCGAATTCGTGGCCGTTGGCCGCCATCAGTGGACTGTTTCTCTTGTACCAAACGGTTATAAAAATAATTAAATTAAAAAAAAATCGATTCTTTTAAAATTCGAAATATTTGATGGTTTTCAGTAATCAAGTAAAAATTGCATTTTTACTTGATATTTAATTTTCTTTGAACAAATTATTCCAGCAAATTTTAATCAATTTTAAGGTACTTCATTATGGTAACGAACCAAATTTCCTTCCTTATTTCTAGAAGAGTGAGTCGAAAGGGGAGATAATTCGATTTTGTTTTTTTAACGGGGACTCATAACGAAACGAGGTGAATGTGTACGAGTATGGTACCCTAAATCTTCGTCTGCAAGGCGGAAATCACGTGATATTCGTAGCACGGTTTTTATTTCCCGACTAAAAACATACCGGGCTGTTCGTTTTCTGAAATCGAAATCGTTGAAACAAAAACAAACAAGTGATTGTCAAAAAACAGTTAATTTATTAAATAAAATAAACAGAAGTTTTTTGAAACGAAAATTGTAGCAAATGTTATTTTTTTCCTTTTGAATGTCAAAATTGATTTTTCAAAAAACAGTTAATTTATTAAAGAAAATAAACAGAAAGTTTCTTGAAACAAAAATTGGAACAAATGTTATTTTTTTCCTTTTGAATGTCAAAATTGATATTTAAAAAAAAACAGTTAATTTATTAAAGAAAATAAACAGAAAGTTTTTTGAAACAAAAATTGGAACAAATGTTATTTTTTTCCTTTTGAATGTCAAAATTGATATTTCAAAAAACAGTTAATTTATTAAAGAAAATAAACAAAACGTTTTTTGAAACGAAAATTGTAACAAATGTTATTTTTTTCCTTTGAATGTCAAAATTGATTTTTCAAAAAACAGTTAATTTATCAAAGAAAATAAACAGAAAGTTTTTTGAAACGAAAATTGTAACAAATGTTATTTTTTTCCTTTTGAATGTCAAAATTGATTTTTCAAAAAACAGTTAATTTATTGAAGAAAATAAACAGAAAGTTTTTTGAAACGAAAATTGTAACAAATGTTAGGCGATTTGATTCTTATTACGTTCATTTTAGATTGATCTAATGCTTCTTTGGCGCATGTTGTACTTGGAATGTAATATATGAGAGATATATTGATATCCGAACACACAGAAATTGTCGACGCTTATTTAGATTAGGACCCACGCTAAAATTGACTTCGCGTTGGTACTTTCCAGATGTTTACGTAAACCGCCGGAAAGTGCCGGCTCAAAGTCGGTTAACCTACCTGGATTTACCTGGATTTACAAGTCGAACCCCCCCCCCCAAACATTAACCAAGATTTAAAGCAAAAAATTGAACTAAAATGAAAATCAAATAAAACATTTAGTCAAATTATATGAAAGAAATATTTATTTTTTTAACGAAGAAATAAAAATAAACAGGTGATAAATTATATTTTTCAAGTGTTTTTTTTACTGAAATTTTTTTTTGGTTTGTAATCAGGTAAAAATGGCGTCGTTTGGGTTAGGGTTTTTTTTTATCTGAAAATTATTTTTTTTGTTTCGTTAGGGTTTTGGTTAGAGTTATGTATTAAAGTTGTTGAACATTTTTTTTCTTTTGCAATCAGTTTTTCTTCCTAACAAAAGTTAATCAGTCCTTCGGGAGACGCAACAACCAGTGAAAGCAGGTGAAAATTCTCTGCAGTACATTCGCGTTTCAATCAGTTGAAATGTCGTCTGCTTATTCGTTTCAATCAGTTGAAATGTCGTATGCTTATTCGTTTCAATCAGTTGAAATGTCGTCTGCTTATTCGTTCCAATCAGTTGAAATATTGACATTTCGTCTGCTTATTTTCTAGCAATTTGATTGGCTAACCGCCTAGGTACTTTTCGGCGGTTTACGTAAACATCCGGAAAGTACCGACGCCAAGTCGATTTTAGCGTGGGTCCTAATCTAAGAAAGTACCAAATTGTCAATTAGTACAAAATATCGCTGTTTCAAAAGTTTGTTGCTGCTTTGTAAAGCTCTGAGTGCTGGCAGTCGACGAAGGATGCAGAAACTTTAAACATTAATGCATTATTTTTGTGGCGTGTCTATTTATTTTTGCGGTTGCGATCATAATCCAAGGCTAAAAATGGTTTCTCTCTGTGAGTGAACACCATGGCACGACATGAAACAAAACAAAACAAATATAATTAAAAATAAATAAATAAATAAAAACTCTCGATCTGTTTCTGTATTCTGTGATAATTTAAGATTATTTCAACAAGAATTGTCAAATTATTGGCCTGTAAAATTATGTCAATTTTTTAGGAGACTGTATGTTTTCGTTGGTATGTGGTCATGTTAAGGCGAAATTGAAAGTACGCTAAGCAAGCGTCCGACTTGCCTAGTGATCAGAGAGAAAAGAGATCGATTTTCCAGTTTCGTTTTTCTTTATCACACAAAATAATCATGACTTTTTACAGTGTACGCTTTGGCTTTGTGTTCGTATTCCGTTTTAAAAGTCAATCGCATATAGCTTTCTTTTTCGTTTGATCTATAGCAAGTCTGCTACAAGGCTGTCGGCCCTAAGCTCTCTTCTCGGTGAATGCACTACATAAAACCAGTGAAGAGGAACCTATTGATTAAATTGGTGAATTTGTCGGAAAGAATCCACATTCGGTGAAACGGTTTCACTTTTTTTTCTGCGCGACATATTAATTCTACTTTTGCGAATAATAATAATAATAATAATAATAATAATAATAATAATAATAATAATAATAATAATAATAATAATAATAATAATAATAATAATAAATAAAAGAAATGGTGCCGGTCTAGACTGACACCAGACAAAACATTTGTAAAAGGTCAAGGAGGATGAGAAGACCGAGGAGGGACAGCACAAACCTGACCTCCATTGGAAGAGTGCGGAAAGTGCTGGGACTATAGGGAGGCTTATTGCCATTCAAATCCAAGCGAAGACCAATGGTTCTTACCAGCGAGAAATCAATGGTAAGCGGTTGTTGCGATACCGCAAGATTATTTGCGGTAGTTATCGAAAAGAAGTGAAGAATACTGGAATTCTGGGGAGGCTTGTTGTCACTCAGGCTCCAGGAAATACCACTGGTTGTTGTCGGTAAGCAATCACTGACGATTACTAGTGTGAGAACTCCTTGTTAGTACAAATAATAATAAAAATCTGATACCCGTTCCTCTACGCTAAAAATGCGGTGCCACCAACGTCGGTCTGAACAACCCAAAATAGTCGTGAAGGTCAAGGATGATAGAAGACTGACGAGGAAGAGCACTACCCGCTCCTTTAATTCTGAAACCAACCCACATTAACCAACCACATGGAAATTGCAGCAGAAATAGTACAAAACATGCAAGGAAAACCACAAGAAACCAAGGAAACTGAAACTGCAAATCTACAGAAATGAAAGAGACAATTGGAAAAGAATATTTACTAAGAACAAGAAAACTCTTAGAAACGAAATTATATAGCAGGAATCTACTAAAAGGAATAAACACTTGGGCAGTATCGCTAATAAGATACTCTGGACCATTCATAGGCTGGACTTAAGAAAAACTCAGGCACATTAACCAGAAGATTAGAAAATTAATGACAATGCACAACGCACTACACCCAAAAGACGATACGGACAGACTCTACATGAAAAGAACCGAAGGAGGAAAAGGACTAGTAAGTATAGAAGATTGTGTGGAAGACTCAAAAAAGAACTGGAGAAATGCATAACTCAGAACACAGAAAGGCTAATCACCGCAGCAAGAGACACCGTAACCAGAAACAAAACAGACAAGAAAAGTAAAGTAGGAAGAAAAACAACTACATGGACGCTTCATAAGACTCACAAGAGAAGAAACCAACGAAAATACCTGGGCATGGCTAAGAAAAAGACACCTGAACAGAGAAACGGAATCTTTACTGATGGCTGCATAGAACAATGCGGCCAGGACAAACTACATTAAAGCTAAAATAGATAAAACCCAGGAAAACAGTAAATGCAGACTCTGTGGACAAAAAGACGAAACAGTAAATCATATAAGTGAATGTAGTAAACTAACCCAAAAAGAATACAAGCACAGACATGATGTGTGGGAAAAGCAGTACACCGGGAACTGTGCAAACAATTGAATTTAAAATACGCAGACAAATGGTACACACATAAACCAGAAACAGTACTGGAAAACGAAAAACACAAAATCCTCTCGGATATTGAGATACAAACAGACAAACTCATACAAGCAAAGAGACCGGATGTTATAATAATCGACAAGAAGGGAAAATCTTACAAAATCGTAGACTTCGCCGTTCCAGCAGGCCACAGAATGAAGGTCAAAGAGACGGAAAAACGAAGCGAATACACTGAACTAGTTAGAGAACTGAAAGGAATATGGAGGATGAAAAAAGTCAGTATAATACCAATAATTGTAGGAGCACTAGGAACAATAAAAAAAAACTTGGCAAAAAGACTGGGAGAAATTGGAATCAAAGGGATCATTGAAACAATACAAAGGACGGCAATGATCAAAACAACTGCAATTTTAAGGAAAATCCTCGAATGCGGAAACCACCCGCATAAACTACAAAAAGTAACACGTCACATGGAATTTACAACAGGAAGAAAACAAAACCACACGAAGAACACCACATCACAAACAAAGGAACAGAAAAGGCAATAAACATCACTTCATAAGCTCCCCCCCCCCAATAAATTACAGTGCCCCAGCTGACACCACATAAAAATGAACCAATGAACAGATTTCTGTTGCAAGAAAAACAATAAGCTCTCCCCTTCCTATCCCATCCCCCTTTCCATCCCCCTCCCTCAAGCTACCAAAACAATGGTGCCGGCCTAGGCTGACACCACACAAAATATTTGTAGAGGGTCAAGGAGGACGAGAAGACCGAGGAGGAACAGCACAAACCAGACCTCCATTGGAAGAGTGCAGAGAGTGCTTGGACATTGGGGAGCCTTATTGACACCCAAATCCAAGCGAAGACCCAATGGTCCTTACCAGCGAGAAATCAATGGTAAGCGGCTGTTGCTATACCGCAAGGTTATTTGCGGTAGTTATCGAAAAGAGATGAAGAATACTGGAAATCTGGGGAGACTTGTTATCACTCAGACTCCAGGGAATACCACCAGTCGTTTTTGGTGAGCAATCACTGATGATGACCTGTGTGAGAACTCATAGTGAGTACAAATAAGAAGAAGAAGAAGAAGAAGTTTATGAAGAAGAAGAAAAAGATTTATCAAGGCTTTAATGGCTTCCAACAAGATAAAAAAATTATTCATATTTTCAAAATTTCTTTCTTTTGTAATTTAAAGACACCTTTTTATTTTAAAGCATCCAACAATGGAGGGGAGGTAGGACTGGTTGGGCTTTTATTTTTGGAAGAAGAGACAGTAGTGGTGGTCGCGGGTAACGATCCTGTTAGGGGAAACCTTATTAAAATGCTTTTTACACCGGCGAAGAGAGCAAAACGTTCCGCTTACGGCAATTTGGCAATTGAATTTTGATATTGTTTCTAAATTGTTTTAGGCAGTGCATGCCGGGAAGACAATGGCGGCCGCGCAGGCGTCGAAGCGAACAAGACATTATCTCGCCATTGTTTATCCGTTTTATTTTCTCCATCAACTACACTTTATTTTAATTTTATTATTTATAGTTAAACACTTCTGGCAATACAAGTGAGGCTTGAATGTTTTCAATACATACATATATATATATATATATATATATATATATATATATATATATATATATGTTTAAAATGTATAGACACAAATATATACACACATATATATGATTATATATACATGTATATGTATATACTTAAAAATTATATATATATACATATATATATATATATATATATATATATATATATATATATATATATATATATATATATATATATATCATATTTTAAGTATAGAATAATTATTTTGTACCAATTCTTAATGCGATAAACGATTGATAATCTTTTTCTCATTTTGCACATTAATAATGAAAACAGAAGCTTGTTAAATAATTTGTTTTTTTCCTTCTGAAGAGAAGACTTGTTTATTTCAAAAACCTATGTTTAAATGACTTTTGTTTAGATTTCATAATATTCTGTGTTGTACTGTTTGAATTTATTAAACTTGTAAAATATCTAACTCTACATTTGTTTATTATCATTTTCTATTCTCTCTATCTCTCCCTCTCTGTCTGTCTCTTCTCTTCTTTCCCCATATATATATATATATATATATATATATATATATATATATATATATATATATATATATATATATATATATATATATATATAGATATATATATATATATATATATATATATATATATATATATATATATATATATATATATATATATATATATATATAAAGAAGTGAAGCTACCAACATTTGTAAAAAACAGTTTTTTAACAATTGTTTTATGGATTTTATAATTTTATAATTTTATAACGCGTTTCCAGCATTAATACTATCTTCAGATATTCTTTCCATTTGAAAAAAAAGTCTTTTTTATTTTTTATTTATAAACAGTTTGGCGTTTATGCGCATGTGCGCGCGTGTGGGTGCATGCGTATGTGTTTTCATATCTTTCACTTTTCTAGGCCAAAATTATGTATATTTAAAGCATGTGTGTTTCTGACTTTTATCTTTGCGAAGATTGTGGTGTGTAGTGATTGGGTACATTTTGGCGAGTTTCTCCGGTTATAGGATTACCCTTTAAGTTTTATCACTCTGTCGTCACTGTGTCTGCGCGCGTATGTGTGCGATTATATATATATATATATACAGGGTGGGCAAAAATAAGGGTCCTATTTTAAAAAATTCATAACTTTTTTATTTATTGATTGTTTTAATTTTTTTTTTAGAATAAGTAAAGGACCCCTTCCGAAGCAAGCATGAGCCGTATTAGCCCTAAGGAACGTACCCTCATTTAGAAAACATTATTTTTGCTTAAAAAACTCAAAACAGTGTAAAAAACAATACTTTAGTTTTTGTAAGTTTTAAGAAGTGTTTTTCGGCTAAAATTTGTTTTGTTTATTTCAAAAAATCTCGGAAGGGTCAGTCTACACACACATAAAGTTTGGTGAGTTTAACTTTTATTTTGTGGAAGTTATTCAAATTCAAGTTATTCAAATTTAAAGATAGGACCCTTATTTTGGCCCACCCTGTATATATATATATATATATATATATATATATATATATATATATATATATATATATATATATATATATATATATATATATATATATTGTATCTATATGCGCTTCATTCGCGTCTTTACAAGTATTTTATTTGTTTTATTTATTATTATGTTAACCTTTTGATTTCTTTTTACTTCTAATTCTATATTTGATGTTTTGTATTGTTAATATTTGTATATGTGTTTTTTTCATTTTTAGGAAATAGTTGGGGACAGGGTTTAAGGGCACTACTGTTTTTGGCCGGCATTTACAAAATAAAATGTGCCGAATGCCCGATGTTTCATATTGGTGAAACCCCTAGAAATACAAACTCCCGTATTTATGAACACAAACAGGGCCCCAAACACAACAATTTTACTACCGCACTAATCTTACACAGAAAAACTTTTACTCACAATTTCTATTTAAAAAACTGCACACTTCTCAAGACCGAATACTCTCTTCCACGTCGCAAATGCATCGAAATCCATCTAAGATTCGGATCCTATTCCTTAAGGAAACATCTGACCATTGTTTTTTTTTTTACTACACTTCATTCATATTTTTTCTCACGCTCCATTTATTTATTTTATTAAAAGAAATGAATTCTTTCAAAACGCGCGTTTTATTATTATTTCCTTTTTTTTCAAATAGTTAAAAGCGTTCCAATGACGTCTCTCGTTTTCTTGGATGATTTTTTCCGACATTTGTTTTTTCCGTTTGTCTTTTTTCACACATCTTGTCTTTCACAGCATTTCATTTTTATGATATATCGTGCATTTTACCCTCAAATATATATATATATATATATATATATATATATATATATATATATATATATATATATATATATATAGAGAGAGAGAGAGAGAGAGAGAGAGAGAGATAGGTAGTAAGTTATGAAAATATATTTATGGAAATTAAGCTATACAGATGCTCCCGCGTTTCATCCCCGTGGGGAATCTTCAGGCTAAAATGTATTTTAGCCTGAAGATTCTCCCCCGAGATGAAACGCGGGAGCCTCTGTATAGCTTAATTGCCATAAATATATTTTCATAATTTACTACCTAGCTCTACTTGCGTATCGAGCACTGAGTAAGTAAATACTGAAAATTGATACATAACAAATTATATTCATCTTTATAAAATTTTATGTGGATACATGAAATAGTAATATATATATATATATATATATATATATATATATATATATATATATATATATATATAGGTGTGTCTATATATACAATATTTAAATCTTTTGATGTATGCAAATAAAATAAGTGAATAAAAATAAAATTATACCAAAAGACTTGTAGGCACGATTTTATATTTGAATTTAATAAAAGCGAATCTAAAAAATGAATGAAAAAAAAACCTACATTCCCACGGGGAAAATTGGGAAACGAGGCTTTTTAAAAACGGATTTTATTAAATTAAGAAAATTTCGTTTGCTTTTTCAGATAGAGCAATCGTAGTTTTTACTGGAACCCCCCAAAGAAAATAATATACCTACTCAAATATGTTAGCGAAGAAGAAGACACAGAAGAAGAAATGGAGGGAGGAAGGGAGGAAAGAGGCGGAGAGAGAAAGAGAGAGAGAGAGGGGAGGAGAGAGAGAGAAAAGGAGAGAAAGAGAGAGGTATATAGTGAATATAAATATTATCAATTTATTTGTACCTCAAGGTTTAAGCGTTCGCTGCGTTTAGCTACACTTATAAATCTACAAAAGACAAACACGTGTCTGTGGATTGCAATATATATATATATATATATAGTAAGTTATGAAAATAAATTTATGGCAATTAAGCTACACAGAGGCTTCCGCGTTAAATACCCGGAGAGAATCGTCATGCTAAAATGCATGGAATTAGTTTTGCACGTCTAGCTAGTTAAACAATCAGATTCTTTGTTGTTCTTTTAGCCAATCGTTGGGCTTCACAAAAAAGGTTCGGTTGATTTTACTTCCTATTTCCTATTCTATTGTTCTGTTTTCTATAGAATGACTCATCCATGTTTCTTTGTTGTGTCAGTATAATGGGTGACCTTATTTTAACACGTGCTTGCATTTCTATTTTAGATTTCTGTTTTTAAGTTTTTAAGTTTTTAGGTTTTGGTTTAGTTTGGTTTTTATATTTATTTATTGGTTTATGTTGAGGTAAATACTGAAAATTGACACATACAAAATTATATCCCATTATAACATTTTATGTGGACACATGAAATAATATATATATATATATATATATATATATATATATATATATATATATATATATATATATATATATATACGTGAGCATTATGTCCGAAATTCTGAGAATAGTTCGCGTTACTTTAAGATTAATAGATTTTATACCCTCAGTTTCTGCTTTAGTCATAAGAATAAGTAAACAAAGTGATCAAAATAAAACATTTAGACAATTAAATAAGGCGATTAACCGCCATCTTGACGCTATTTAGTTTAATGAAATTAATCGAAGTAGATTGGTTGAGCACATCCAATACTATATGAGAACTTCAATAGAAAATGTATAACGTATATATTACACATATAGTGTAACATGAAATTTAAAAAATACATTTATAAGTATAGCTATTTTTAATGTTTAAATATTTTTTAATGAACCTAAATATAAATAATAATAATATAAATACATAAAAATATAAATAACTAAATAAGTAGTATAATGGATTCGTACGAACTCTATAAAATACAGCAATTTTTGTAACTAACGAATACATTTTTTCTTGGGCAACACATGTAATAAGAACATTTTTAACAACAACATCGGTTATCAAAAAATTAATCTGGAGCAAAAAACTAAATCTGATACACGGAAAATTTTTTGTTCTTTTTCGTTTTTCTTTTAAAGAGAGGCGATGTTTGATCAATACACACACACACACACACACACACACACACAAATATATATATATATATATATATATATATATATATATATATATATATATATATATATATATATATATATATATATATATATATATTTGTGTATATATATTTTAAGAAAATTTACCAGAAGTGTTCTATGCAAAATCGGTGAATGTTAATATTGAACAACAGAGTATATATATATAAGTAAACAATGCTTTTTTAAAAAAAATTCCACTTGTCACGTTACATTGAATTTTAAAAACTTATCGGCAGGAAAATAATGAATAAAGACTTTAAAATACCATTGTTTACTTATATATATATATATATATATATATATATATATATATATATATATATATATCAAGGGAGGCGCGAGAGCGCTCTATCCCTTAATAGACTTCAAAAACGGCCTATGCTAGAAATTTCATTTCTTTGAGCAATCATAACTCAAAAACCAATGAACCAAATTAGTTAAAACTTTGCACAAAATGATTTTTGATAGGTTCTATAAGTGTGTAAAATTTCAGCATCATTAGTCAAGGCAACCCAGAAATCCAGAAAGGTCAGGAGTGATTTTGTGTTATCCGCGTGTACGTACGTACGTGTGTGCCACCCTGTATCTCATCAACTATTTGATGGATTCAGCTGATTTTTGGCAGAGATAGAGGTTCTAGGGTCTAGTTGATGGCATTTTAATTTCAGTTTACCATACACCTTAGTTTTCCAGAAAATTTCAAAAAACCTTAAAAATAACCATTGTATTGAGGCATAGCCATTTACAAAAGTAGTGACATTCCATGATAAATGCCAGTATACTGAAATCATATGCCCTTAATAGGGTTAAGATGAAAATTCACATAGGCTAAATGTACAAAAGAAAGGAAATTCCAAAATTTTTACACTTTTATTGTCATTAAGGGTATGCGAGCACAACAGGGCTATGTATTTTACTGGTAGGAATTTTTCTTCAGCGCACCTCACCCACTTCATCCATTCATGCATACAGATTTATACTGTAGTGATGTGATAATGAAATGGTTTGGTTGATATGTAGTCATACCCTTAATTAATGACAATAAAAGTGTAAAAATTTGGGAATTTCCTTGCTTTTGTACATTTAGTGTATGTGAATTTTCATCTTAACCCTATTAAGGGCATATGATTTCAGTATACTGGCATTTATCATGGAATATATATATATATATGTATATATATATATTAATTATAGTAAGACTTTTAAAATTAAAACTTAATATATGTTATTTTTTTAAAAACTCTAGAACATGTACAATTAACTAAAAGAAGGTTATATTCCAGTAACGATGTCTTTATTCATTTTTTAAAATATTATTTATTGACGAACCGTTTCGTAAACACTTAGACAGTCAACATAAAGAGTTATATATCTTGGCTTTTCATTAAGTGCAACTCACCAGAACAAGGTAAAAATAACGTATCCAAAATATCAGAAAATAAAAACAAAAATAAATAATTAAATCACAAGAGCATTTATGTTCACTTAAGTATATAAGTTTTCGTTTATTTTCATGAATGCCATATCTAAAAACCTGCAGAACTTATTCTATTAGTACTTCTAGCTCCTTAGCGCTTTGAACTTGTAATATATTTGTACCTTTCGTTTAAATTTTCTCTCGTTTGTGTGTTTTACTGTTCTTCCTAGTCTTCATTATGGCACTGTCTTTGTGGCGGTAATCAGCCTCTTTATTTGTGTATATTTCTTTCGATCTATAATTGCGTAGTCTACACAATATTCAATGATTACGGATCCTCGACCTATTTTTTCTTATTTAAATAGAGTCAATCAACATCATCTTTTATATGTAGTACTTTTCTTGATTCTTTGATCCTGGTTCACGATTGTATTTTTGTTCAGTTTAAGAATACTGAGTGTTCAGGTGTCTATTCATGTCATTAGGTTTCTGCAATCCTATCAAGCTTCTAATTTATTCTCTGTTTATTATGTTTTTCATCTTTGTTGATTTGTTTGCTGTCAGAATGCCCAGGTATTTATAATTACGCGTCATTAAGTGCTCCGATCACTTATCGATTAGATAACACTATACCTTCCATTGTTTCGAAGGTTTTTCTTTCGCATAAGTAGTTCAAATATTCAAAAACCCCATTCTGATATTGTAACTAAATATTTTAATTGTTCCTTTTTGTTTTCGCACATAATTTCAGGTTTTCCATATTTACCGGTCTAGAAATCTTCTCACACCTGCAATCTTTATAAAGCCACCATTCATGAAGTATCGTTGCCACATCTGGGCTCGTGCACCAACCACTAGTCTTTTCGTTTTGGACAGGCTGCTCCCTGTTTCCTGTACTGTACCAACATGCAGAAATTTAAATGTAATGTGAACAAAGATATTGCTGCACAACTCCAGCCCCTAACAACATATAAGGAAGAAGCCAGACTACAGTTATTACCCATAAAGCTAGAGGATGACCCTTCTAAAGTTTTCCGTCCTGACACTGAAGCACCGTAGGTCTAGTGGATGAAGAAGAATGGGAAATCAAATGCTGCTATGGCCAGATAGTGCTACAAAACAACCTAACCTTCTACGAATTTTTTTAAACATAGTTCACCCCAAACAACGCAAGCTGCCACTGTAGACGGAAGGGGCTACTGAGAATTAGGGTGAAAGTTTGGGGGTCATTTTAAATTGTGACCTGTGCAGTGAGATACTGTTCACATTAGTTTTTAATTTCTATATGTCGGTACAGTCGGGGGAGCAGGGAGGGAGTTCCATTAAAGTACTTGTAAAACAAGCGTAGATAGTACGTATACAGTATGCGCTAGGTAGGTATACAGTATGCGCACCGAGAGCAGAGATAGGTACGTATACAGTATGCGAACCGAGGCGGAGATATGTATGTATATAGTAGGCGCACCGTGGTGGGTATAGGTATGTATATAGTATGCGCGCCGAGCGGAGATATGTACGTATATAGAAGGCGCAGACAGAGGTGATACTTTTAATAGAAATATGTCACACTTTTGCCCCGGACAACGGAAGAAGAGGGGTCGGGAAGAGACAGCTTTCGCCGAAGGCAATAGGCAAAAGGTAACAACGGGAAGAGGGGGCGGTGAAATGGAGCGACCAGAGAAGAGAGAGAGAGAGAGAGAGCTCCGAGCAACGCCGGGTACACTTGCCATTGCAGCGATGGGGCTGGAACTTGGTGGATAGTGAGGGACCTATTAGGTTAGCGACTCTTTTTTGGACCTTGTCGAAGAGGGAAAGACTAGTGGATGGTGCGCCAGCCGAAATGTGGCAACACTACTCCATGCATGGGCGGACGGTTGCTTTGTAGAGATATAGAATACTATCAGGTGTGATAAGTTTTCTAGCACGGTAAAGGGAGCCCACCTATTTTGCAGCAGGATTGCTAATGTCTTATATGTATTTGTTTCAATTCATGTTACCTGTGAATGTGAATTTGAATTATTAAAGAACTAAAACCTTAGAAACCATACAATGCAAATATGTATTTATTTATTTTTAATGTTTAACCTACTTAAAATGAGTTTGGCATATGCATTTTCATCCGCATCGATCTAAAATAGTTTGATTGTCTAAAATAAATAAATATACAAATATAAAAGAAAAAAAATGGTGAATAAGAAAACCATGCGATGTAGTACTGACTTGTCTGCCCACTACTAACCAACCAGCGTGAAAGATCTTGCAGAGTTCAATAATGATGAAAAGGACTGGGAAACATGCCTCGTAGACACAAAGATAAGTATCCTTTGATTGATATATAGTAGGTAAATTGTTATTCGTGTAACCTTTTAGCATCATTTGTATTCCGGCTATTGTGCAGTTAAATTTTCCACCGGGTCGGTAAGCATGTAATCGGTCTGTAGTTTTTTTGAAGTTTCTTTTTTTGTTGTTTCTTTGAATTAACGTTGTTCTCGCTTTGGTCATTACTTCTGGTATGCCTGCTTCGCATATACATTTCCTAAGTTTCGGTACCAATCTTCCATGTAGATTTGCGAATTTTTTTGGATCAGAATACATGTTTTGTCGTGGTCAGTTACTTTTCCCATATATTTATGGTCATCTTAAAGGTTTCTATAATAATTTTACTTTCTGCTTCTTATTCAATTTTCTGACAGTATTTCTTCATGCTTTTCAGCCATTCCACGTTTTGCTTGTGTCTAGTTTCTCCGTTTATATCATTGTTGTTGTGTGTCGTTGTTTGTACTAATGAGTCACCGCTTATCAAGGCCCGAAGGCTACTTGAGGATAAGTGTTAATGAGATTGTCAGTTGACGATGTACAACATCATGAAAGGATTTGAAATGATGAGTAAATTGATCAGAATTTGATTACTTAAGAGGACGGCTCGACAAGAATTTGTTAACATTGGACTTGAAAACAACCATGTTGTAGTCAGCTGAGAAGCAGCCCCGTGGTATTGTGTTTTAAAGCTAAATGTAAATATAATTCTAAGGTAAAATGGGTTGTACGGTATAATCGATGGAGGTTAAGATAATATCCCTTAACAATATAGTAAGGGTAGACAGTCTTTTGTTTAACTCAATCATGTTACATAGGGAGGATTTGAAGTTAGATTTCAGTTGCTGAAATATCTTAGTGGATACAGAAATAATGTAAGGTCATGATGGTCCGGCCAAAACACACTTTTAGCTCAAATTGCTACATAACAAAATACGTTAGTTGAATAAGGGGCTGTTGGCGGTTTGGGTTCAGAATTTAACCTTTACTTAACGGTTGGCGAAACCACATGACTTTTGGAAGAAAGGATATCTTCCTCTTTTCGGCTGACAGCTTAAACAGGCGGGCGTAAGGGCGTGGGTTGTCGCAAACTATGTAAATAGGTGTTACGAGCCAAGCTATCCATCTGTACATTCATCTGTCTGTCAATCCCCTCCTTTTCTCCTACATACATACATACATACATACATACATACATACATGTAGTCAATATATATACGGCATAATCACGTTGACACACCAGTTCCCGCTAGATCACCGAAGTTAAGCGACGTTGAGCCTGGTCATGCATCTGTTACACTACTAAGGCTGTAAGATTGAAAGAAAAAGTTTGAATGACACCTAGGGGTCAGAGATGACTTAAGTAAAACGAAAGTCAGCAAAGTCACATAACTTCCGAGTTTAGATAATTCTTCCTCTTCCTAGTGACACTTGAACCAAAGCGGACGCGTAAAAGACGCCGTCTTCAATGGGGGCGCATAATGTAGCTAGTGGTAACTGTCTATCTGTCTGTCTGTCTGTCTGTCTGTCTGTCTGCTCCCCCTCTCTCGCACGCGCGCACGCAAGTAATACGTCACTTTAAAACAACGGTCTCTCTCTCTAGTTTTCTCTGTGACTGTTCTTTTCTGATTAATAAACCTCTTATAAGAACTAAACATCGGCGTCCGAGTGATTGTATCTACAGACGATCAAGAGCTTGGGTTCTCAACGACGACAACAGTGTGTATAATGGTTTAAACACACCATGGACAACCGAAACTGGTACACAATAATTAAGTGAATATAAGTCTGTTTTTCCTTCTTCAGGAATATATACCAGTCTCCCCTGGGAAAGGTAGCAATAGAACATCTATACCCCTAGCTCACGTAACACGGATGAGAGAACATAGAACGCATTCAGGATATGAAAAGCACACACGCATACAAATATTGCTTCGTTGACAGACACGCATGGACACGTCACAAGCGCAGGGTGTGTCTTATTGGCCCAAGGGATACCGTCGCGAATAGTGGAACAGGTAATGTCGATTAAAAATCCAAACGGAAATAATGTATTTTTTCCGCACTAATACGAGTATTTTTTGTAGAAAAGCATTGCCACTAATCAGGGGAAAATAGCCCCGACAGGCATGCTCAGTGCGCGCACACACCTTTGGCCTACTTTTGATTGTAAGTCCTGTCTAGTCATGTATCGGATTAGGAGTAAGGTTAGGTTACGGTAAAACTTAGGTTAGCGTTATGTTATGTCTAAGGCAAGCTTGTAAAAATGCAAAATAAACGCTACTGTGGAACGCATCGCGTAATGGTGGACATCTACCTGTGTGAATTTATGTGGTTACAGAAATATATGTGAAACTATTGTTTTTATACAAATGCTAAATGATATGAATCGATGCCATCCATTAGAGTAAGTAATCAAACGTTTTTTCTTACTACAAACTCGCATTATGTGGGTGGGGGTGAAGGTGGGCGGGTTTTTTTTGGGGGGGGGGGCGTGGCTCTTCTACAAAATATAAGGGAAAGGTATGAACCCACAATTTTTACCCCGCTATAGGTAAAATAGCAACTTCTGTTCTATTAGTTGTATATACAGAATCATTTACGATTAGTATTGTGGGTTTGGTTTAACTCATTTGGTTCCTATTTACTTGCCTCCCCAGAAGGGCAGAGTTAGGCAATAGGTCGGTTTTTAATGTGGGGAAAATCCAGCTCCCTAAAGAGGGGCAAATCTGGATTGGAACAAAAATAAAAATTATCTCAGTCTAGAAGGATTTCTGTTTCATTGAACGAGGACAAAAAAGACAGATGGAGTGTAGTATCATCGGAACAGATACTACACTTTGCTCCCCTAAAAAGGGTCAATTTGCCGAAAAACAGACAAACTAAACCGTACACAATCTTTCCACCTACCCGCAAATACCGCATAACCCCCACAGATTTATTCGTAAAGCATTGCCTCCTCTTCTCCCCCTCCCTCTCCCCCCGAATAAACCGCCAAATTCTTCAAACACATAGCAACTATCTACACGCGACGTTAATCGACATATACACACGCATAAAGGCGTCCTCAATGGATACATCCATCCGCCACACACACACACACACACACACACACACACCCCACACACACACACACGCACCAAATACCCCGCCACAAGCTCACATACACCGCAGATCTTAACCTGCATAGAACCACATGCAGGCACTTACCACAGGCTACTATTGTGGACACTTACACACCGCAGAACCCCCGCCCCTACTGACATTCCCTGCCCTCCTACGCAGATGCCCCGCATGTCCCCTATTCACACGTAGACACAGTGGCGCGTATTCTTAAGAATCAGGGTACGCATTGTTTACTCTAAATGTATATTCTTTTCAATATTAAAATACCTTTATTTAGTTAACTTATTATCCAATTCGATTGTGTACACCCTAAGCTTAAAGGCAGACATCAGTGCGGACTTTCGATTCGGGCTATTTGGACTTTTCACCCGTATATGAAGTTGTTCAGAGAATGCCGATATTTCGACTCACTGTTAAAAGTTTGCGGTTATTCAGTGTTTCATACATTTTTTATGCTTAATCATTGATGTGTACTATATAATAAATACTATGCAATAAATATCATATAATAAATACTATACAATAAATACTATACAATAAATACTATACAATAAATACTATACAATAAATACTATACAATACATATTATATAATAAATACTATACAATAAATACTATATAATAAATGCTATATAATAAATACTATATAATAAATATTATATAATAAATGCTATATAATAAATGTGATTTAATTTTATTTATCTTCTTCCCACAATAAATACTATATAATAAATACTATATAATACATATTATATAATAAATACTATAAAATAATTACTATATAATAAATACTATACAATTATTATTATATAATAAATACTATATAATAAGTACTATATAATAAATATTATATAATAAATACTATATAATAAATACTATATAATAAATGCTATATAATTTTGTTTATCTTCCTCCCACAATAAATACTATATGATAAATACTATATTATAAATATTATATAATAAATACTATAAAATAATTACTATATAATAAATACTATATAATTATTATTATATAATAAATACTATATAATAAATACTTTATAATAAATACTATATAATCAATATTATATAATTAATACTATATAATAAATACTATATAATAAATATTATATAATAAATATTATATAATAAATATTATATAATAAATACTATATAATAAATATTATATAATAAATACTATATAATAAATATTATATAATAAATACTATATAATAATATTATATAATAAATATTTTTTTCATAATACAATTTTGAAGCCTATAAACTCTAATAATGGTGTTTAAAAAAAAGAAGTAATGAATACACAGCCATCCCTAAAAATGCCACCCATATTTCTTTATGGAAGTCGCTACAGACAAAGCATGAAGCCACTTGATGTTAGGAGCTAAAAAGAATACTACTTCATGGTAAAAAACTAGCCGACGATAAGTGTAAGATAGATTCCGACCCAGAAAACAGCAATTCTTACTCCTTTGTCAGAAACATTGCTCATGGAATGTGAAGACTAAAGGACTAAATAAGGAAAGCGAGAGGTACGAGGTTGCCGAAAGTAGAAACAATGCCACTTTTCTACTCTCTTAAATAATCTTCTATATCTAAAACTCAATGTATGTGTGTATATGTGTATGATGTTTGTGTGTTCCCTATAAAGAGAAAGATTAGAGAATCTACATAACATCTAAAAGTGTATGTGAAATTTACCGGGTATATTAGTGTTCCCGAATCTCTAAGTGAACGCCTTAGGGGGCGATGAAGGAATAACCCTCTTAAAAGTTTGACTATTTTTTATGAAATTTAAATCATATGTATAATATTTTATAGGGAAGACAATGGAAGTGATCCCGAATCTCTAAGTGTCCTTCTAACCAACGGGAGCTGCGGAGGCCGAACCTCCTTTAAAACTTCAAATATATCCTATTTTGATGAAATTTATATATGTATAAAATTCTCCGTGTAAGACAATGAAGTCGTCCCGAATATATACGTTCCTTCACCTCTAAGTGACCTATTAGGACAGAACTCCCTTTAAAACGTCAAATATCTACATAAAATCTAAAAGTGTGTTTTTATGTAAAATTTACCGGGAAGACAATGGAAGTGTCCCGAATCTCTAAACCCCCTTAAAACTTCAAATATGTATATCCGATTTCAATGAAATTCAAAGCATATGTATAAGACACTAATTAAGCCAGAGTTTTCCATCCTTTCATCTTCTTCCGACTAGATTAGAGGATCAAACGGGAGGAAGGGGCCAGTAAAAACAAATAAAGTAATATGGTGTTATGAGCATAGTGAAAAAAGTATATAGTAGTGATCCTCATTTAATCCCGGACAACGCCGGGTCTTCCTGCTAGTCATTAATAAAATTCATTATCCTTTCTCGAATCCAACTATATTTGGTACGTCAGTCTATGTGTCTTGTCCACCAAATTTCAGTCGAGAATGCCCAACAGTATTTGTTGTATCGATGTGTTAATATTGTGGTTCATTTTCTGGTCAAAGCAGCTTGCGAAATGATATTGTTTGTAAGCCACTGATTTTTAGAGGGCATAATACGTCACTCAATAAGTCCTAGGCTTAACTAATAAAACAACAACTTTTAGGAAAGATTCGATTTTATTCATCAACATGTTTTCATTCTAGGGCAATACCCTGATTCCAACCGGTCTTAATATTCGATGCCTTTTGTGTAGAACGATCTGTCTTTGACCTCCAAATACACCTCAGTTTCCGATATCACTTTTTGATTGAGGCCAAATCTATATATCTGGAGCATTCTTTTGGTGTTTGAAAAAATCCTGCAGTCGCCGGGGGCCAAATCTGGAGAATAGGTTGAATGTGGAATTGATTCGAATTGCAATTTATGTAGTTTTGCAATCGTTGCAACACAGTGCACTTTTCATCTTCATTTGTGGCTGTTTTCTGTCGATTTCTTCCTGTAAACACACCAATAATGTTATATGATATTCGCTATTGATGGTTCTTCATTTCTCAAAGTAATCAATCAACAAAATACCATGTGACTCCCAAAATACGGAGGACCAAACCCATGCTTGCTGATATTTTGCGTTTTTGGTCGCTTTGGACGGTTTTACCTGCTGCTTTCCATTCAGCTTATTACCGATTTGACCGTAGAGTTAGAGTTAGGGTTAGGGTTAAGATTAAGGTTAGGGTTAGTGTTAGGATTAGCGTTAGGATTAGGGTTAGGGTTAGGGTTAGGGTTAGGGTTAAGATTAAGGTTAGGGGTAGTGTTAGGATTAGCGTTAGGATTAGGGTTAGGGTTAGGGTAAGGGTTAGGGTAAGAGTTAGGGTTAAGGTTAGGGTTAGGGTTAGGATCACAGTTAAGATTAGGATTAGGGTTAGGGTAAGGGTTAGGGTTAGGGTTACGATTAGGATTAGGGTTATGATTAGGGTTAGGGTTAGGGTAAGGGTTAGGGTAAGAGTTAGGGTTAAGGTTAGGGTTAGGATTAGGGTTAAGATTAAGATTAGGGTTAGGGTAAGGGTAAGGGTTAAGGTTAGGGTTAGGTTTAGGGTAAGGATTACGGTTAGGGTTAGAGTAAGGGTCAGGGTTAGGGCAAGGATTAGGGTAAGGGTTAGGGTTAGGGTTAGAGTGGTAGATTCATGTTTCATGCATTGTTACATATTGCCGCAAAACTCTTTTCTGTTGCTTTCAAACAGTTGCAAACAACACTCTGAATCGTCGACGCGTTGTTGCTTTTGATCGACTGTGAGCAAACCCGGCACCCACTTTGAACACAGCTATCTTATTGACAAATATTTATTCAAAATGGTAGATATCTTCAACTCCTTTGCTATCTCACACAACTTCAATTTATGATCGGACAAAATTAGTTTGTGCACTTTATTTTATCTTTTCCGGGACAATTGCAAAATTTTGGCGATTTAAGCGTTCACCAACATTTATGTCTGTACGTTTAAACTAAACAAACAACTTCTTAATCGTTACTAATGACGTAACAGAGTCCAACTAACACTTATCAATCCGTTGCCTTGTTTGAACAGCAAGCAATGCTCTATCAACACACGAAATTCAGATTTTTCTATTGTGTTGTCACATTTTCAACAGTAGCTTTACTTAAATTACTGTCATTTAGAAAACTAACAATCCGATTGGGCTGAAACTTTAACACGTGACATCTGAAGCTTAGCACTTTATACAAATAACATTTTCACACGTGACATTTGAAGCTTAGTACATTATTAAAATAATACGGATTTTTTTATAAGTGACGCCATCAAAAGAGAGTAGAAAGTAAACCTTAGATTTACTTTCAGACAGTCTCGTAACTCTGGCTTCCCTTACTTCATCCGTTAATCTTCCCATTTCCATACTTCATCCATTAGTCTTCCCATTTCCATTATTTCATCTGTTAGTCTTCCCATTTCCTTATTTCATCCGTTAGTCTTCCCATTTCCTTATTTCATCCGTTTGTCTTCCCATTTCCTTATTTCATCCGTTAGTCTTCCCATTTCCTTATTTCACCCGTTAGTCTTCCCATTTCCATTATTTCATCTGTTAGTCTTCCCATTTCCTTATTTCATCTGTTAGTCTTCCCATTTCCTTATTTCACCCGTTAGTCTTCCCATTTCCATTATTTCATCTGTTAGTATTCCCATTTCCTTATTTCATCTGTTAGTCTTCCCATTTCCTTATTTCATCTGTTAGTCTTCCCATTTCCTTATTTCATCTGTTAGTCTTCCCATTTCCTTATTTCATCCGTTAGTCTTCCCATTTCCTTATTTCATCTGTTAGTCTTCCCATTTCCTTATTTCATCTGTTAGTCTTCCCATTTCCTTATTTCATCCGTTAGTCTTCCCATTTCCTTATTTCACCCGTTAGTCTTCCCATTTCCTTATTTCATCTGTTAGTCTTCCCATTTCCTTATTTCATCTGTTAGTCTTCCCATTTCCTTATTTCATCTGTTAGTCTTCCCATTTCCTTATTTCATCCGTTAGTCTTCCCATTTCCATTATTTCATCTGTTAGTCTTCCCATTTCCTTATTTCACCCGTTAGTCTTCCCATTTCCTTATTTCATCTGTTAGTCTTCCCATTTCCATTATTTCATCTGTTAGTCTTCCTATTTCCTTATTTTATCCGTTAGTCTTCCCATTTCCTTATTTCATCCGTTAGTCTTCACATTTCATCAGCGATGTTTCTGACAAAGGGGGAAGAATCGCTGTTTTCTGAGTCAGAATCTATTCATCTAACACTTATCGTTTTTGACCTTGATGTAACTTTTTTCTTAGCTCATATCAAGTGAAAGCTTCATGCCTTGTCTGGAGAGATTTCCATAACAAAATCTATGTCAGGCCCTGAATTTATTGAGTTAGAGTTACGATAACTATACAGTAAATATTTGATTAGACATTGATTGATACCGGCGATTTCGAAAGGAATTACGATCCATTTTGCTTAGACATTACACATATTTCTTGATTCTCAGCCAGCAATGGCGAATATTTGAAACTAAAACTTAAAAAAATTAAGATAAAAACAAAACAATAAAGAAATTAATAAATACAGTGGTCGGTACGGAATATACTGATTGCCCTAAAAACTGAGAGCATAGGGGGCAAGAGTTGCTAATAAGTTGTGCCATATTTTTGTGATAATATATATATATATATATATATATATATATATATATATATATATATATGAGTGCATTTTAAATTTGTAATTTTTAAAGTGTCAAGGACATCAATCAAATGCGAATTTATTTAAAAAAATAAAATATTATTTATTTAAAATTCAAATTTTCGATTCATAAAAGAATCTTTATCAGGAGGATACAAACGATATTTTTTTTAAGCGACTTGTTGTCACTTAGTCTTCAACTTCTGTTCTTATTGAAGTCTGGTGTGTAATATCCGATATAAGTGGTGTGCCTTGGTACACACGTGTAAGTTATGAGTAAAATATCTCCACTGTTTGAATGCATTTGAATTTGGCTGACACCAAATAAAATAGTCGTAGAGGATTAACGGAGGATGGGAAGACCGAGGAGGGACAGCACTAACCAGGCCCCCACTGGAAGAGTGCGGAGACTGCTGGGACGTTGAGGGGGCTTATTGCCACCCAACTCTCAGAGAAGACCAATGGTCGTTGCCTGCGAGAAATCAATGGTAAGCAGGTATTGCAATACCGCAATGTCATTTGCGGTGGTAATCAAAAAGAGGTGGATAATACTGGAACTCTGGGGAGGCTTGTTGTCACTCAGACTCCAGGGAACACCACTGGTTACTTTCAGTGAGCATAATAATAATAATAATAATAATAATAATAATAATAATAATAATAATAATAATAATAATCTTCCATTTCATTACGCAATCGGCATATCGGTGATTCTGCAGTTGTGTCAATGTAATGTTTGATAGACCTAGTGCGGGTGGCTTGTTCTTGGGCTGCTCTCAGTAGATCTTTTGAGATTACCCCTGACCAACCAATGCCAGCTGCCATTATCTCTAAATGCAGTATTCTTAAAGAATACACTTTTAACCTTCTCTCTTGTAATCTTTGATTCTTTTTCACCCCAGTTCTTAGTATTTCCTCTCTTTTCATTTCACGAAGAAGAATCTCATTACTTTCAGAAATATATTCATATAGACAACCTTCTTCTATATTCACAACATCTTCAACACTAAGTAGACCTCGACCACCACCATTTCTAGGTAGATACAATCGATCTGCATCTTTCTTTGCAAAAGTTCCATAAAATGTTAGCATTTTCCGTGTTTTGGTATCCAATCATTTTAGTTCATCTACATTCCAATCAAGTATACTGGCAGTATATTGAATGATCGCTACTGGTCTGGCATTGATAGCATAGATTGTATTTCGACTGTGCAGGTGTGATTTAAGAATGATCCGCATTCTTCTGTGATTTGCTTTTTCATTTCCTTGTTTTTATTCTTATCTGTTTATTATTATTATTATTATTATTATTATTGTTGTTGTTATTATTATTATTATTATTATTATTATTATTATTATTTTCAACTTTTGCAAAAGGCTTGACTGTTAGGAATGGCGAAAATGTTATGGTACAGCTTAAATGTCTAAAGTCAAGGGAATTGACTTGATGTTCAAAAAAGAAAAATTCAACTAAAACCATAAAAAAGTTGAGACTACTATGAAATAATAATAATAATAATGATAATAATAATAATAATAATAATAATAATAATAATAATAATAATAATAATAATAATAATAATAATAATTGTTGCCACCCAAATCCCAGAGAAGACCAATTGTCTTTACCAGCGAGAAATCAATGGTAAGAGACTATTGCGATACCGCATCGTTATCGAAAAGAAGTGAAGAACACTGGAAGTCTGGGGAGACTTGTTGTCACTCAGACTCCAGGAAATACCACTGGTTGTTGCCGGTGAGCAATCACTGACGATGATCTGTGTGAGAACTCCTAGTGAGTACAAATAATAATAATAATGATATTGTAATTAGAACAATAATAGAATACCAAAATATTCAGTATGTAAAAATAACGGCAACGACAACAAATACAAATAGTACAGTTGCGATACCACATCAGAGGAAGTTACATAACGATTTACATAGAAAGCATTGGGCATGAAACATTCAGAATAGAGCACAAGAAAACAAAAAAGAAACACACAGAAAGACAAAAGAAACTACAAAAACAACATAGAATTTTACATATAATCGACATTTTTTCAAGATGAAGAAGGTTGTTAGAAAAAGAGCATATAGTTAAATTAGAGACAATACATATCTTATTAAGTCCTCGAAATGTGAATATTACTAGTTAAAAATTAAAAACAGAAAGGTAGTCTTCTCACAGTGTATTCTCAAGTAAGAGTCCTTTTGTCGGTCAAATAAAACCAGTCAACATTTAAATTATAGATTAAACTTCGTAAAAGGCGCTGAAGAATCACATATTGGAATTAAAAAGTAAAAATAAGAACAAAAATCCTAATCGTCTTAGAAACAATCGTACGCCTAATCATTGTTGATCGGACATTCTTGGAACTGAAATAAATAATGTCATTAATTTATTTTATTTGTCTCAACTTACTCTCTTTCTCTCGATATATATATATATATATATATATATATATATATATATATATATATATATATATATATATATATATATATATATATATATATATGAAAGTAAATTTCGCGTACAACATAATCGTAGGATAAATTTCAGAGGAAACATTTTTAATCAATGAAACGGCCGGGTGAAAAAAAAAAAAAGAAAATTGCTAAAATTTTCCTTAAGGTGGTTTTCTGTTTTACACAGTGGCAGGTTGAACTACCATCTTAATATTATTGAGGCGTTAGTTATTAACAATTCCCGACCTAGCCTGTGTAAACAAAAGATTTTGAAGCATTAGTTGGAGATCTTTAATGATTAAAAACCCCCATAACGTTGAGAGATTTAGTTTTTTTTCCTCTCTCAATAGTTTTCTCCAACTGAAACACTTTTCCCCCTCATATCTCATTCGATTTTCTTAGTTTTTAATTTATCATTCTGACGTTTCCTCTTAGAGGGTCAGACGATAAGGCCGTAAAGAAAATTTTAGCAATTTTCTTTTTTTCCACCCGCCCGTTTCATTGATTAAAAAATGTTTCCTCTGATATATATATATATATATATATATATATATATATATATATATATATATATGTATAGAGTAAATCACAGTAGAAATGGGAGACTAAATTAACGTCTAAATGCCAAATTCAGTGGGCATGTCAGCAAGCTGTCAAACAGAACTTAATAGTGTATTGTATTACGCTATAAGTGACTGTTTGTTGTCAACATACGTAGAGTGCTCTATATAGTGGTTGTGAAGGCTAAAGCGTCGTATATATATATATATATATATATATGTATATATATATATATATATATGTTTTTTATCTACGTATGTATACGTTTGATCTTTATGGGAATCGTCAGTGTAGAGATAATTATTCATACCGGTCGCAAGATTCGAACCCCGGAACACGAGTCATGTTTATAACTCAAATTCAGACGCTTTAGCCCTCGCAACTACTATCAACAACCCGATAAATCAGCGGGAGATAAAACCTATTAAAGGCAGCCATCAAGAAAGTGTTCAACTGCTGAAGCAACGTGCATTTTAAACTAGGATGACGGCTGTGTTAATACTACTCACTATAGTGCAGAGCTTACAGTTGAGGGCGACAAGTAATATATACTAATATAGTATATATATATATATATATATATATATATATATACATATATATATATATATATATACATGCATATATATATACACATACATATATATATATATAATATAATAATATAGTATATATATACATAATATATATATATATAATATATTAATATAGTATATATATACATAATATATATATAATATATTAATATAATATATATATACACATATACATATATATATATATATATATATATATATATATATATATATATATATATATATATATATATATATATACATATACAGGGTGACCTCCCAAAAAACGGGCCCCAAATCTAATTAGGCCCCGTTTCTTAGTATTTTGTCCGAATGAAATAAATTTTGGGGCATAACTAGTTTATTATATTCATAACATCATATCAAAACACTAGGGTATTTGACCTTTTTTCCTCCGTTCTACAGCATGTGTTCTAGATGGACTCCTTTTAGCTCCGTGCATTTCTTGAGGCGCAGAACGAAGTTGTCCATGACGTTCTTACAGACTGAATTGGGAATGGCTCTTATCTCCTCCCTGATGGCTTCCTTGAGTTCCGTGATGGTTCTGGGTTTCCTTGCGTACATTCTGTCCTTAAGATAGCCCCAAAGGAAATAATCTGGGGGGCTTAGGACTGGGCTATGGGGTGGCCACTCAAAATTAGTCTTGAGACTGATCACTCGGCCTCAGACAATCTCAGGACAGGTTTGAGGTGTGAGAACTTGCTCCGTCTTGCTGGAACCAGAACTTGCTCATGAGCGACGGGTAGAGGGTCTGGAGCTCACTCTTGAAGGTTTTGAGGACCTCCACATACCGCTCTTTGGTGACTGTCACTACTGCGTCAGATTCTTCGATGAAGATTGGTCCGATGATGCCTCTGACCAAGATTGCAGCCCACACCGTGCAATTAGGAGAGTGCAGGGGCTTGGTGGCTACTTCATTGGGTCTGGAGGACCCCCAGAAAACATTTGTCTTGGAGTTAGCCTTTCCGTCAAGATGGAAGTGGGCTTCATCTGAGGTCCAAAGGAAGGAGGTTAAGGAAACCTGGTGTCTCCTCGATCTTATCGAGCATCTTGACTGCCATAGCGATCCCCTGCTTCTTGTCTGAGGCTGTAAGGGTCTGCAGCGTCTGTATTCTGTATGGGTAAGCCCTGATATTGTTCACCAGCACTTCCTGCAAGTCTCACGGGAGATACCGAGGGACTGACTTCGCTAACGCACAGAGCGTTTCGGACTCTCCTGGAGAGACTCTCTCACACTTTCGACTTTCTTGGGACGTGCTGAGTGGCTTGGACGGTTCTCACTGGCAGCGTTGAAGTTCTCCACGGTCCCATACTTCTCGAAGTGGTTTACCCAGTTCTGAATTCTGCTTTTGGTGGAGCCTTTTCACATCCGAACTGATGCATGAAACTGTCCTAGGGTTTCTTAAACGAGCTTGTCTTGTAGTAAAATTTAACACAGTGTATTCTTTGTCCCAGCTCCCACTGAGGTCTTGGTGTACTCACGGTCGTTGATTCTGCCATGTCCTGTAAAATAAGGGCAATCAGTGAATAAATAAAGGAGATATCACATAAAGTGTACACGGGGCCCGTTTTTTTTAGTCACCCCTACATATATATATATATATATATATATATATATATATATATATATATATATATATATATATATATATACATTTTGTGCACGCAAAAAATAATTTGTAAATTAATTATAAAAATCTGTATACACTAAATTGGTTTATAAATTAATATATATATATATATATATATATATATATATATATATATATATATATATATATATATAAAGTTATGAAAATATATTTATGGCAATTAAGCTACACAGATGCTTCCGCTTTTTATCCCCGTAGGGTATCGTCAGGCTAAAACGTATTCCGCACTGTTAAAGTTAATCCTGAAAATCGATACATCCGATATTATATCTCCTTATAACATTTTATGTGGTGAAATGTAATAATAACAATAATATATATATATATATATATATATATATATATATATATATATATGTGTGTGTCTGTGTGTTTACTTGAATGTACGCGTGTGTTTATGTGTTGTATGTTGATAAATTAGAATCAATTTATTAGTTGCTTTAAGGGTTTTCTTTTGTATCAACCGTGTACTTTCCACGGGTCTCACTTGGAGTAAAAAAAAAAAAAAATCAGAGAAATAGAACGACCGCTCTCCACCCACGTCGTTTGTCGAACAAGTGTTTTCCGGTACAAAAAAGATATCAGAAAAGAAATACCAAAAGTAACAAAGAGATTGACAATAGATTTTTTTTCTTCTTCTTCATATCCGGAACTTTAACGCCATTGTCTGGCCGCTTTAGTAGAGTCGCCAATCAGTCAGCTGATGAACAATTTACCCACTGTTCACGCCCCCACACATGTTACCCTCTTACAGTCGTTAACCAACTCCCCAACTTCATGGCTCTCTATTTTTTTTACCCAATAAAGACTGAAACTAGAGTGAAACTTGAGGCGTAAGTTTTATACCAGTCGAGGATACGTCCTCAGCAATAAGTCCGACAAATAGTAGGCCATTGTGGCATCTTCCGGTTCTACCCTGTCTTGGCTAAAGTAGGGTTCGGTATAGTTCTAGTAGGTCCAACCTCACACGCTTTACCATATCCCGCTTTGAGTATAGGTTAGTTTATTGCAAATCGCCTGAGGCGCCAAATACCGGGGACTGCCGACGAGGTTGCCCAGACAATTTTTTTTGTAGGCTAACCTGCTCAACCTTTTGGGTGCTGTCTTTTCAATATACCTCAAATAAACATAAATATATACCCTAAATAAACATAAACATATACCGAAAATAAACATAAACATATACCCTAAAAAAGCATAAACATATACCTTAAATTTACATAAACATGTACCTTAAATAAACATAAACATATACCTTAAATAAACATACACATATACCCTAAATAAATATTAACATATACCCTAAATGAACATAAACATATACCTTAAATAAACATAAACGTATACTTTAAATTTACATAAACATATATCCTGAATGAGCATAAACATATAACTTAAATAAACATATGCCTCAAATAAACATAAGCACATACCCTAAATAAATATATACCTTAAATAAACATAAACATATAACTTAAATAAATATAAACATATACTCTGAATAAACATATACCTACTCCCGGAAGAAACATCATCGCTGATGAATGATTACTTACTTACTGTAAATATTAAGGGTAAGTTTACATAGAGAATAAGCCACGCATGCGTGGCCCCCCCTCTGTATGTGACTCGATGTGGCGAGTGTAAGATGCAATAAATTTGGGCAATTTGGGGCATTTTTGACCCCCATTGTACCCCCTGGGGGAGCGAACCAGAATGTTTCTGAGGTCAAAGATGCTCATTTTATATCCAGAACCATTGCCTCTACATTTTGGCCAAGTTTCAGAAAAATTGAATGGATGTATCAAACGTTATGGGAGAAAAGGGTCATTTTTTGCCATTTTGGGGGCTTTTGACCCCCTGGGGGTGCGAACCAGATTTTTTCCAAGGTCAGCGATACTTATTTTCTATTAAGAACAATTCCCTCCATATTTTGGCCAAGTTTAAGAGAAATTGAATGGATGGATGAAAAGTTATGGGGCCCAAAATGTCATTTTTTTGCCATTTTGGGGCTTTTTGACCCCCTGGGGGGGCTAACCAGATTTTTTTTCAAAAATCGGAGAATGTCACTTTCTAACCTGACAAAAGTTACAACTTCATGCAAAATTTCAGAGAAATTCAATGGATGGTTACGGAGAAAAATCCGGGGACCAATATAGATTCTCTATTAAATATTAATTCTTAAAGCAAATAGGTCACCCATGAATAGGTAACCAAAGTATATTATTTCGGACTAATTTTCCAACTATATTTCGTTTAACAAATATTTATATCGACAATAATAACGATTACCATTTCCAGAATGAGGTACCCACAGGAAGGACCACCAGTAGGTTTCCAACATTAATAGCGAAATTTGTGCTCTGGAACCAACAGGGTTCGAGGTTTTCAGTCAACGTCGGTACCCATTTCACCACCTCCACCACCCAGTACTTCCGGGGAGTGAATAAGAATAGCTCAACTTATTTCAGGCACGTCGAGGATACGTCTTCGACAATCAGTCCAACAGTGACTTTGTTGCTACCAGGCTGAGGTGTGGTGCTGTTCAGTTCTAGGAGGTTCACCCTCCCAGGCTTTACCTTCTCTTTGATAAGTTGTTAGTTTATCGCTTATCTACCAGGAAATGCCGACGGGGCTGCTCAGGAATTTTTTAGAAGTAAACAAAATAAGAATAGTAATAGCAGAACCAGGTCGAATGTGGAAAGCAAGAAATAAAAAAAAAACGATTTTAAAAGCGAATGTTTTGTTTTTGTTCGTGTGTTGGCCTCTAGGGTGTTACCTTTCTCAACAGTGAGATGAACGCACACACATGCGCTTGCGCGCGTACACACACCATCTATTTGTGTATGTGTGTGTTTGTGTTTGTGTGTAGGTTAGTAGGTTGTCTCTTTAGGTCAGCGTCTGGCGCATTCGTTACCGCCTGTAAGTAGTTCAGTTGACGACGACTACTGACGCTGGCTGACATTTTTTTCTGCTAATGAGTCATTGCTTATCAAGGCCGAAATAACACTAGAGGATAAGGGTTAATAAACACGTCACGTGGACGATGAGACTAATACCTTGATTAGAGACGATGGCTGGAATTGAGCAGAGTTTGATGATTTCAGATGACGGCTCAGCAATAATTTTATAACATTCGACTTGGAAAATACCATGATGTTGTAGGATGGGAAGCAGTGCCGTGGTATTGCGTTCCACAGACGGGTAGTTCTTGGACAGAAACTCTGGTCATTCGCTAACCGAGGGAGAACGGAAAATTATTTATTGTTATAGTAGCTGGACGAGTTGTTTTTCTGCAAATGTTATTAGATTGGCAGAAACGAGCCTCCTCCCCCTCCCCCCAAAAAGAAACAATGTTCCATATTTTATGCTTAACACATTACATAACTGCAGCCGGAAATAGACGCCCCCTCCCCCTCCGCACTTCATAATTCGAATGAACTCCAACCACGACGACGCTCGCCTCACATCCGTTTTCCGCATTGATTGTAATAACCCTCTTACGTCCTATCATTGTTTACCATCGCCATCATCTGATAGGTAAGTATGACTAAACACTATTTAGTTATAAAAGAAAAACGCTAATATAAAATCCTTGTATTTAGCTTGATGACTTCCTGCTGGAATGAAACATGGATGCCTCTGTGTAATTTACTTGCCATAGATATATTTTTATACTATGCATATATATATATATATATATATATATATATATATATATATATATATATATACTATGCATATATATATATATATATATATATATATAGCTCGGCAGCAATTCATTTTTATGCAAGCGTCACTAAAGACCACGGAGTTTTCTCTTTTCACGATTTTTCTTGTTCAATTTCTCGATGCGGCGAGCGATTCTTCGGTTTTCGGGTGTTTATTGGTGGAGTATGGCACCTAACGTTGTGTCGTGGGCCATTCCTCTAGCGCTTTTGGTATCTCAACCGTCTTCAGGAGGCCGTGTCTTATTGTTACTACGAGCCGTATTTATAGTTTTATTATTAATTATATATATATATATATATATATATATATATATATATATATATATATATATATATATATATATATATGTATATATATGTGTATATATATGTTTATTTATTATTTTATATATATATATATATATATATATATATATATATATATATATATATATATATATATATATATCAACTTTGCTAGCCCGCAATTTACAACAAGACTTTTCGATCTTAAGTCTGACAGTCTCCCATCTGCTCTATTTCGCTTAATTCTAAACATACTATTTTTATTGGCATAATTGCTATTGGCACGTTTCTCTCTACCGTTTCTCTATATCTGGCTTTCTCTATGTATCCATAGGAACATTTTGAAACGGCATCTGCTTGCGGAACTAAAAAAGCAGACACGCATAAACAATTATATTTTTTGCGACGTCCAAATTACGACCTGTATATTAATAAAATTATTATATTATATTTATTAAAAATTAATAATAATAAAATGAAATTTTAATTTTAATGATTTATATTTTCTGCTAGCATAATTCTTTCGCTTTATGGTTTCTGTGTTTCTGCATCTCTTTGTATTTTTCTTTCAGTTTGAAATTGGCCCTGCATGCAGAATTGAAAATGGACACTGTTATGGCCCTGTTTAGGGGACAGAATGAGAACACGGACAAAAAGGAACAAAAGAAGTAGTACGTCAGTACTGACTGCCACTGTAGACTGGGATTGGCTTCTACAAATAAGAAGCGCAATGCGTTCAGTATTTAATGAGAATAGACGAATCCAAATGTTCTTCATAGGTGTGGCACCATAATAAAGACAAAAGTGAAGAATATTCTTTTGGCGTTGTTTTTAAATGTTCCTTTTCGGTCTTTAGATGGACTGACTTGATTTAAAAGTTGTCATCCGTTTCTGAATTGCATTGATTTCTTCTTTTCTTTGATTTCATTACGGTCTTATTATCAATATGTTAATGTTTATCTCTTCATATGAATAAATGCGAAAGTTGTAGTCGTGTTTACAAGAAACTTAAGAATGAAATGTTTATTAAGAATTTTGATTTCAAGTATTGCAAATTCTTTTTTTTACATAGTTAACTCCTAACAAGGCAAGTTGCCACTGTAGACGTACGGGTCTACTGAAAATTAGGGTTTAAGTTTTGGGGGTCATCCTAAATTGGGAGCTGTGTAGCGAGATGCCTGTTAGCATTAGCTTTAAATTTCTGCATATCGGTACAGTCGGGGAAACAGGCAGCAGGGATGGAGTTCCAAAGACCGGCAGCACGAGGAAAGAAGCTATTGGAGTAGAAGACTCTCCGGCATCTGGGGACCTCCACAGTGAATGGATGGGATTTAGCTGATTGTCGGGTTGGTCGAGTGTATTTACATCGAAGGGGCACCAGAACAGCAAGTTCATCGGAGCACATTCCAATTGAAGTAGTTGTAAAACAAGCACAAGGAGGCAACATTGCAGCGATGGGACAGGGAATGGAGCTTGGATGATAATGAGGATCTATTAGATTAGAGACTCTTTTTTGGACCTTGTCTAATAGGGAGAGACTAGTGGATGGTGCACCAGCCCAGATGTGACAACAATACTCCATGTATAGGTGGATAGTGGCTTTGTAGAGATATAAATAGCGAACTTTGCGAAGCGATAGCAGGGTGACAAAGCCAGCTAGTATAATATAAATTTAAAATAGTATGGCATAAGGTTACAAAAATGGAGCCTCCAGAGAAAATCAATAATTTTTTAAAACTTAATATATTTCTCAGGGTTGGGGGAGAGTAAAAAAAATTCGGGGGTGGGGTTAGAGAGATGGGGTGGTCGCGGAAAATCTTAGGGGTCGGGCCAAACTTTTTAGGGGGTCGGGTCAAATTTTCTTTTTCTTAACTTAAAATATTTCCAAGGGTTGGGGAGAGTAAAAAAAAATTGGGTGGTAGGGCTGGTCTGGAGAGATTGGGGGGATCGGGGAAAATCTTAGGGGTCGGGCCAAACTTTTTAAGGGGTCGGGCCAAATTTTTTTTTTAACTTAAAATATTTCACAGGGTTGGGGGAGAGTAAAATAAAATTGGGGCTGGGGCCTGGAGAGATTGGGGGCGTCAGGGAAAATTTTTTGGGGGGTGGGGCCAAACATTTCAGGGCGTCGACCCCATTATTTTTTAAATTAAACTATTTCTCCGGGTTGGGGGGAGAGTAAAAAAGAAATTCGGGGGGGGGGGGGTTGGAGAAATGGGGTGGGGGTGGGGGGTGGGGAACATATTAGGGGTGGGGCAAAACTTTTTAGGGGGTCGGGCCCAATTTTTTTTAACTCAAAATATTTCTCAGTGTTGGGGGAGAGTAAAAAGTTTGAGTGCTGGGTGGGGGTGGAGACTAAACATTTTTTGGGGTGGTTGGGGCCAAATTTTTCAGGGAATCGGGACAAATTTTTTTTTTTAACTTAAAATATTTCTCAGGGTTGGGGGAGAGTATAAACATTTTTTTTGGGGGGTGGGGGTGGGGGGAGTGTAGGGGTTGGGGAGGGGTGGCGGGTCGGGCAACATTTTAGGAGTGTGGCCAAACTTTTCACGGTGTCGAGCCAATTTTTTTTTTTTTTAACTTAAAATATTTCTCAGGGTTGAGGGAGAGTAAAACAATTTTTTGGGGCATTGGTGGCGGAGGGGAAAAATAGGGTGGGGTCGGGGATAATTTTTTTTGGGGGGGTGCCAAATTTTTTTTTTAACTTAAAATATTTCTGAGGGTTGGGGAGAGTAAAACAATTGTTGGGAGCGGTTGGGGTGGAGGGTAAATATATTTTTTTTTTTGGGGGGGGGGTCGGGGAAATTTTTTTTATTTTTGAACGTAAAATATTTCTTCGGGTTGGGGGAGAATAAAATCTTTTTGGGAGGTGGGGCTGAAGGGTGAAAATTCTTGGGGGGTCCGGGGAATTTTTTTTTTCTTGAACTTAAACAGGGCTCATTAAAATGAGTTCTTTTTATGATAGTGACCCTACATGGATGAACTTGATTTTTGTTCTTTGATACGACAGGGGCACATTAATATGAGTTATTTTTTAAGATAGTGACAAAACATGAACACACACTATTTTTTTTTTAGACGACAGGGCACATTAATATGAGTTCTTAGGTATGCCAACTGGTCTGGAGATAGGTCCATATATAGTATGTACACCCTTGCAGAGATAGGTAAGTATATAGTATGCGCACCGGGGCGGCGATAGGTACGAATATAGTATGCGCACCGGGGCGGCGATAGGTATATATATAGAATGTGCACCAGGGTGGCAATAAGTATGTATATAGTAGTGCATATGGGTGGCAATAGGTACGTATATAGCATATGCACAGGGGCGGCAATAAGTATGTATATAGCATGCGCACCGGGGCGGTGATATGTATATATTTAGCATGCGCTCCGGGGCGGCGATCAGTACGCATATAGCATGCGCACTGGGGCGGCGATAGGTACGTATATAGTACGCGCACCGGAGCGGCGATAGGTACGTATTTAGCGTTCGCACCGGGGCGGCGATAGGTACGTATTCAGCATTCGCACCCGGGTTGAGATAGGTACGTATATAATATGCACACCGGGGCGGTGATATGTACCTATATAGAAGGCGCAGACAGAGGTGGTACTTTTTATAGAAATATGTCATACTATTGGCCTGGGAAACGTAAGTGGGGGAAGAAACAGCTTTCGCAAAAGGCAAAATGAGAAAGTAGCGGTGAAATGGGGCGACCAGGGAAGAGAAAAGTAGAAAGATAAAGTGAGGGCTATAGAGAGAGGGAGAGAAATAGAAGTTTGAATATAAAGATGTTACGCGATTTTTCTTCAATTATATGTTTTTACGACCCCGAGCAACGCCGGGTAGCCCCGCTAGTTTATATAATAAAAGTGAAAGTACGCGTGAGCAAAGAAAGAGAGGCGTAATCTGAATAATAACTGATACTAATAAAAATGAAAAGAAAAAATAAATAATCACGTATGTACGTTTAACATTTATGGGCAAAGAAGAAGAGGCTTAATCTAATTAATATCTATTAATTATAAAAAATAAAAGAAATTGTTTCTTCATTTTTTCATATGGACACAAAATATCATCATCATCATCATCATCATCATCATCATCATCATCATCATCATCATCATCATCATCATCGCAGAACGAGAGGAGCGAGGTTGAGAAACAGTTTTGTCTTTTTTTCTCATCGATTAGTTTTGTCTTCTTTTCTTATCAATAGAGATAGATAGATATTGAGAGGGGGTGAGAGAGGATGGAGAGGGAGAGTGTGTGTTTTGTTATCTTTTTCTTATCGATTAGTTTTGTCTTCTTATCATATCGATAGAGAGAAAGAAAGAGAAAGAGGGAGAAAGAGAGAGAAAGAGAGGGGGAAGGGAGAGAGAGTTTCGTCGTTTTTTTTCTTATCAGTTAGTTTTGTTTTAATGATTTCGAGTACTCAATACGAATGAAATTGCGAAGCGATAGCGAGCAAGCGAAGTTAGTTATTTAAATATAAAATAATTCTAACGATTGTTTATGTATTTTTGTTTTTTCTTTATTTTCTCTGTCTTTATTTTATGTGTTCTTTTTTCTTTTCTTTCTTTTTCATTCTTTTTCTTTCGTTTTGTTTGTTTCTTTTTATTTTTTTCGTTTTCTTTCCCTTTTTCTTTCCCTTTCTTTTTGTGGTATGTGTTAATTTCAGTTCTTGTTTGTTTCTTTTTTTCTTTCATTGTTTCAGCCTTTCTTTGTTTTTCTTTATGTCCTTTCCTTCTTCTGTGTCTATTTCTTCTCTTTTTTCTTTCGTCATTATCTCTTCTTTTCTTCTTTTTTTTCTGAGTATTCATTTTTCTTTCTTTCATTCTTTCTTTCATTCTTTCTTTCATTCTTTCTTTCTTTCGTCATCACATTCTTTTTTTTATGTCTTCTTTTCTTTCTAGATTTTCTACACTTTTTCCTTCCCTTTTTCTTTCTATCTGAGTTATCCTTCCTTTATTGGTTATTTCCGTCTTTGTTCATGTTCTTATTTCTTCCTTTATCTCTTTCTTCCCTCACCCATGTCTGTCTGTGACATTTTAATTCGTCTTTCAATTTGCATTAAGTTTCTCCCCTGGTGCTTTTTCCTTAACAATTGCATTATGGAAAAAACAATGGCGTGAATTTATTTCGTTCTTTTCCTTTTGTGAAAAACAGAAATTACCGAAAGCATCAATGAGACTATTTTAAGTTCCAGTTTCCCATAAGCAAGAGTCAAGAGCACATCGGGCACGCACAAGCGCGCGAACAAACACACACGCACAGAGAAAATAGCGACACGCAAACTAACCTACAATCAACATATACAGAAAGAGAGACAATACAGAAATTGAACAATTTAGGTTTTATCTACAATATGAACATGTACAGAAAACAAACTAAACTACAATAAAACTATACAGAAAAAGATAGAATACTTAAATAGAAAAATTATTTGGTTTAATCCACCATCTATCTATCTATCTATCTATCTATCTATCTATCTATCTATCTATCTATCTATCTATCTATCTATCTATCTATCTCGCTCTCTCTCTCTCTCTATATATATATATATATCCATCTCTCTCTATATAAGTCTGGTTTAGAGATAAGAGCAAGGATTAGGTCGGCAAGATTAACTTTGTTTAGGAAATATAGGAGGTTTAGCATTATAACCAAGAAATGGTGGGGACTTATGGGAGTAATAATAGTGTGAAATGGGGCTGTTACTCTCTTAATGACTGGAAAAATATTATTGGAAAAGTTATTAATTATTACTCTTGAGTAGTGATGTGGACATGGGACGATTACGGTATTTGTTCCTATTTTTTAATTTTATTTATATTTATGAGGGGTGATAGTTGGGAGAATTTTCCGGAGTGGAAGTCGGTATTTAGTGGGGCCATTATGGGGTTATGTATTTGACAGAGAGAGGCCTTTATGTGTATCGGTAAGTCCAATTTATGAGTAGTGCTTGTCTCCTGTGGATGCATCATTTAAAGATTTCATCTCGGATATTCAAACAGACTGTATTTGGGTCAATGATGGCCCTTAATATATGGTATTTTTCAGCGTCACACAGAGGACATCTATTTATGGCTGGAGAGAAGGATGGTCT
>OY744515.1:115456320-115498820 GCA_963556195.1 Sepiola atlantica
CATCCAAACAATTACAGAGTAAACGTGGAAACTGTGAGCGGTCAAATGTGAACACGATTTTTTCTGACATTCAGACATTATATGGGAAACCATAATCGCAATAATATTTCATTTTATTTTTAAAGATGTTATAAAGAAGATATGGTTTCATAATAGTTTATAGAATTTGAAAAATTATTATACCATAATTTCTTTATTTTTGAAGATTATAAAAAATGTCTAAATTAGATTGACAAGTATGGAAGACCCTAACCTCAATTTTCCATGTTATTTTTAACCTTATATAGAACAGCTGATCTTCTAAGAGTTTCCCCTTATTTTATTCATAGTTTTATCAGAATGAATACAAACAGTTAATTCGTTTTAGTAAAAATATACTACTACAAGTATCTTATTAATTTAATGCAGTTTAAGATTTTTGATCTTATAAGAAAAATAGGAATTTTTGCCTATCATTTTCCATTTACTACAATTGTTAATTTATTCAAAAAATTTCGGGTTTAACTTCCTATGTGAATAAACCCCTCTGTTAAGGTCGTAATAGTATTTAATTCTAATTAAAGATAATGTGATATACAGATTTTTGTTCTTTATCCCTTAGCTAATTTTAAATTATATTTCAATATTATAATGTCTATGTTTTTTATCAATTCTATATACTACTAGTTTTTTTTATTCCGTTAGATCTCATAGTATAACTTTGACATTGGTGCCGATCTATCAGTTATAGTATTCCCCTAAAGTGATATCACATTTATTCTAATTTTTATATATTTAATCTATCAAATTCATCATAAGACCTAGTTTTTATAGATTTTTGCTGCTTTTTTATTCTGAATTTTTATTATTTACATTATAGTTCTATAGGTGACTTCCATTTTTACCGGGATACCGAAAATACATTGTCACATTGTCTTCTATATCTGTATTTATTATTCAGCTATTAGTCCTTTATTGTTTACTTACAGATATTCCGTCTACCTATATTTATTTATTCTAAGAGCGATACAGGTATTGTCTTTTCATTTATATATAATCTATTAACTTGTTCGTTTTTCCACCGTCATATTTACTATATTTATATTTGCCTTTATGTAAACAACCGCGTATTATCTCATTTCTCTTGTTTATTATATTTTCTCTTTCTGTCATTATTTCAACTGTTTCAGTTATACATAAATTGCATCTTTTCCGCTTGTTTGGTAAATATTTACTGGCTTTAACTAATATTGACCATTCTATAGTGTACTTAGTTTTTGTCTTTAAGTTCTTTCATATATTCAGCTAAGGAATTGGTAAATTTATCGACTCCTACCCTACAAGCTTTTCTTATACTTGCCATATGGTTATTGTACCTATATTTAAAAGGGTCAACTGTTGAACCTATCTATACTGAAAAATTGTTAATTTCCACTACATTGCACTTATACTTTCCGTCATAACCTTTTAATGGGCATTCATTTTCACATACAGTTACATTTTATTGCTTTATTCGAGTTTCCTACATTATCAAGACTATCTTTTTATTTTTTAATCTTAGTTTTATTCGATTAGATTATGGTGTTTTTATGTTTGTCATAATTGAATAGGATACTTTTATTGTGTTCTTATTGAGTAGTTTACATAATATCTTATTTATTTTAAAGTTATTATGGTTTTCGTTACTGGTTTTAGGTGATTGGATAATTCATAAATATAAAATATTCTCTGGGTTGGCTTATTGTATGGCTTGAATGTATTATCATTTATATTATGGGTCCAAACAATTAGTTTCCTTATTATTTTTATCAATTGTTATTTTTAAGCTCAATTCCTTAAATAATATGTGGAGAGCTGTTCTTATTATATCTAGTTGTCTAGCTGTACTTGTAATAAATATATAATCACCCTTGCAACCTAGGTATTACTTTCTCAATTTCCATTAGAATATAAGTCCCTACCAAATCAGTAACCTAGGCCGAATCCGCTGTTCCCACCGTAACATCGAAATTCATCGTTTCTAGTCCATATTTTATCATCATATTTAATCAAATTTCTACGAGCTAATTTTACTATGTCGATTTCTAAACTAGTTTAATATAGCCTTATTCAAAAGTTCGGGGGTAATCGATGGGTAATACTCATATATGTCAAATTGTATACATCTAAAGTTCCTCTTATTTTGTATGTTCTTAAACTATTTAATAACGTCTGTTGAAAATGACCACATTCCAAATTTTTCTTTTTCTTTTATTATAGGTATAATACTGTTCAAAATGTATTTGCTTACATCTGATATACTAGGTGCAATTAATCTAATTTAATTGTTTTTATCACTTGGAATAATTAAGTTAGATTCATTTTTGATGTTTTTTGTTAATAGCGTCTCCTTTCAAAGTTTTTATGTCATTTTCAAAGTTTTATAGCCTCTTAATGCACGGTGGATTCTTCCGTGTTTTCAATCCTTAAAGTTTTGCGTATATATATATATATATATATATATATATATATATATATATATATATATATATATATATATATATATATATATATATATATATATATAATGGGCACTATATATATAATGGAAACTATATATTATGTTGATCAACCAATCGGTACCTTCGTTTCACGGAAACACTGGAAACTCAACCCGCAGGGTTAAGAATACCAAATGTGACCAATTCATCAGCCGATGTTATGATAGTGTGGCCCACAATGATGATTTTCCATCCGGTATCTTTAACCATGCGAGTTAAGTATTAAGTTTTTCTCTTGAAACCGAAGGTATCAATGGTTGATCAAAAACTGTATAGTGTCCATTGAATAAAAATATATATGCTCTTGTATAAGTAATTGAGCACTCTTGTTATTTCACCAATGTCGTAATTATATATATATTGTGTGTGTATTTAAGCAGCATATTTTAATTTAGGCAAACATTATAAAATAATACGTAGTGTTTGTGATTGATAATACTTTTTTTTTCAATTGCAGAATAGGTCATTTAGTATTTCGATCAAATTAGTGTATGCAAGTTCCGTGCGTTTCTTGTTCCATTTTTCTTTCTATTTTCGCGAGTACTTTCGATTCGATTCGTCAAATCATCTTCAGGCGGTGTTTTATCAATATGTGTTACTCTAGAATTTTCTTTTAATACGACTTTAAAATGAACATCTGTAATATTGAGATGTTGCATGCGAACGAGATTACGTGTTAAGCGCGTGTAAAATTCAAAAGTATGATTGCTAAATGGCTAAGAATTTGATAATCGTTATTACTACGTAAGACATTTTAAAATGTTGTGACTAGTTTCGTAATTAACATATAATCTATTACTCATGATTTTTAAAAGAAAAAATGGTTTCATTTAATCTAATTATTTTATAATAAATAATTTTTTAATACATTTTAGATTTATTTTATTATATTATATTTTTATAATTATTATTATTATTATTATTATTATTATTATTATTATTATTATTATTATTATTATTATTATTATAATTATAATTATTATTATTATTATTATTATTATTATTATTATTATTATTATTATTATTATTATTATTATTATTATTATTATTATACTTTTGATTCGTACATTAATAATTTAAAAGTCTTCTATGATTTTCTTTAATATTTAATTACTTTATATCATGTTTAATTAAATTATTTTATTTTATTATATTTTGATATTATTTCTTATTCTTTTCGAAATAATAAAATTAATATTTTTATTTTTTAATTCTGAACCCAACTAATTTTTAAAAAAAATCCATTAATGACGAGTAATCCGGCTTCCATCATATATTTTTAAAACAGAAAAATAAGTCTGACTGGTTTTGGTTTACTTATCACGAGGTAGTTTTTTTCCATGATTTATCGTAGGCTATTGACACCCATTACTAATTTTACGTTTTGATTTCCACCTATTTTTTTCCTGTCAGGCGGTAAGTTTTTTTAAATTTTTTGATTGTAATTCTTCAATTTTCACACTTTTTAAATTTTAATTCTCCGACGTCGGAGGTGAGATAGTGACGATCGGAGGTCAGCATGACCTCGACTTAAATTCACAAATCAAAGAAAAAACACTTTTTTATTAGCCCACGATGCAAATATCAGCAGAATTTGCAAGTAGAAAATAGGGAATTGATAAAATAATTCAAATTAAAATAAAGCAGAGGATCGGAATACCGCTAAAAATCACACAGCGCGCTAGCTGCCATTTTCTTGAGAGACAGACATGGACAGAGAGTTAAGAGAGTCTGGTAAAAGAAGGCCTATTGCAGGTCCTCTTTGTTAGGATCTGAAGCCGACAGTACTGATGTTCTGATATATATATATATATATATATATATATATATATATATATATATATATGTATATATGTATATATTACCGATGTTCTGATCATCTGTAATATATATATATATATATATATATATATATATATATATATATATATATATATATATGTATATATATATATATATATATATATATATATATATATATATATGTGTGTGTGTGTGTGTGTATGTATGTATGTATGTATGTGTCTGCGTTTTAAAATCGATGTTTTCATATGCGCCAATGAAGCTAATGCCTTTAAAATAGTTAAATCGTTTATTTCTGACTTCAATCGTCCGTTGATATTTTTAAATATAAAAGAAGGTTGATTCGATTAATTCGAGAGAAAATCATAAAACGCCAGAAAGAATTCATTTTTTTTTTCTGGCATATATTTTTTATTTATTTCTATTTTTTCATTGTATATTTACTTTTTTTATTCGTTATTTCATTTTTGATCATTCCTTTCTTTGTTTCATTCATTTTTCTTGAGTGTTTTTTTCCATTAGTTTTGACATTCTTTATTTCGTCCGTTGTTGTTGTTCTTAAAAAAGAAAAAAAACGTATACGTATTTTCTTTTTTTTCGGTATTCACGTGTCCATGGATTACGTTGATGTACGTATAAAATTAATAAATATATATAAATCAACGAAACATAAGTCCTATATTGCGACTAAAAATGCAATCTTCTGCATTACGATTTATTATTTTGGGAAGTGAAAAACAGAAAGGAACGAAGCTGAACGCTACTTTCACCAATAAAAACAATTACCAAAATACATAACATTAATATTTAGGCGATAACATCGTACATATTTCCGGGCACGGCGTCATGGTCCGGTGGTAAAACTCCAGAATATAGAAAATTATATCGAAAGTTCTATTTTTGTCCAAGTTAGCCATGCTGATGACGTGTCAATGGATTACTTTTATGTACTTACAAAATGAATCAATACATATGTATATATATATAGTCTAAAGAAGCTTTGAGTCATTTTAAACAAAGAAAGAAAATGCAGTTTAAATTCCCAGGGATACTAACTAAATCCAAGATATCACAGACTTAGCACTTGCTGACTTACTGCTGGAAAATTCACAAATACATCAAGGGGATTCAAGTAACTTACAGTGAAACAAAAACAGGGGACCTTAACTTAAGCGTGAAATATAAACCGGGGATCATCAGCTGTTTACCATGAAACTGTTTCGGAGATTTAAAAACAGGACAGTTATAATATTCATGTCTCTCCAATGGTACTGATCAAACGACCATTCCCCCAGTAATCAAGTGTAGAAATAATTCAGCTTAAATTTCACTAATATATACATAAATAATAATAATAATAATAATAATAATAATAATAATAATATAATAATAATAATAATAATAATAATAATAATAATAATATATTACCATTAAGACAACAGTGTTATATGGTTATTTGCATATCAAATAAAACTAATTATAACAAAACTAATAATACTATACATACATTACACCCAAGAACCATTCTGCGATATGGTAGCTAGCAATAAAATTTTAAAAAGCTTAAGTACCTTTGGTACCAGATAGGCGAGTAGATATATATATAGTGTGTGTATTTAGGCAGCATATTTTCATTTAGGAAAACATTATTAAATAACACAGAGTCTTTTTGCTTGATAATACTTTTATGTCTTTTCTAAATTTCCGAATGGTCCATTTAATGTTTTGGTCAAATAGCTGTACGTAAGTTCCGTGGGTTTCTTGCTCCATTTTATTTCTTTTTCGCGAGTACTTTCGATTTGATTCGTCAAATCATCTTCAAGCGGTGTTAGTTTTGGTTTCTTAAAAAATATGTCTTTACTCTAGAGTTTTTTTAACGGTTAGTAAAATACGACTTTAAAATGAGGGTCTATAATATTGAGATGTTACATGAGAGCGTGATTACGTTCTAAGAGCGTGCAAGATTCAAAAGTTTGATTGCTTAACCGTTAAGAATTTAATTACGTTCTGAGCGCGTTCAAGATTCAAACGTATAATTACTTAATGGCTAAGAATTTGGTAACGTTTATTACTATGCTAGACATTTTAAAATGTTGGGACTAGTTTCGTAATTCACATTATTTATTGTGGGATGTTTAGTTTTTCTGTAGAGGGCTTCGAGACTTTTTAATAGTTTGATGTTGGTATTGTTGTGTATTGAGAAGGGAGCAGTCATGTTTTTAGGTGTTTGCAAATAGAGCTAGTATCAAAGAGATGTAAGGTTAGTCCCCACTCTATCTCAAAACAGACATGGATTTACAAAATAAGAAAACCCAAACCAGACACCCAACCAGACACCCAACAAAAAACACTCTCGCCTCCGCCCTTCGAGGCTCGCATTCACAAATATCCGGGGACTTAGAACCAACATTAACGACGTAGAAACTTTTCTCGTGACAAACTCCCCGGATATCCTAGCACTAAGTGAAACGAACCTTCAATCCCCAATTTCCTCTCACCACTTTGATATGACTGAATACCTTCCACTCTACCGTAAGGACTTTAACAAACATATGTAAGGACAAGGAGTTTATGTTCGGAACAACCTCCTCTTGACTAGAGAACATAGGTTAGAATCAGATGACAAAGCCTACATGTGCTTAGATTGACCTTACATTACATAGTTACTTATATTTCTTAGACCGATCTTCTTCGACCCAGGACTATACCTAGCTTGATTCTGTCTCTGAAAGCTTAGATAGAGCACTCTCACTCGACTCGAATGTCGAAATACATGTACATGAGAATTTTAATGCACACCACTGTGACTAGTTGGGATTTTCCAGCGTTACTGATGCAACTGAGAACTCTACGTTTAATTTCTCCTCAGCTCCCTCCCTCTCACAGACTGTCACTTTTCCGACCCGCCTTCCTGATCGTGCGGACCAGCAAGTCTCACGTCTCGACCTGTTCTTGACCTCACTAACCGAGGCTTGTGTGGCGAATGCCCATAGCCTGCTCGGAAACTCTGATCACGTTGTGGTAATGATACTTATCACCTTAAAACTCGTCCAAAAGCTGAAGAGCCGTTGCTCAAAACGACGAGACACTATGAGCAGGCTAATTTTGAATCCCTCAGGGATCACATCAGCGACGCTCCATGGGGTGAAACCTTCTCACTCCCTGCTGATCAGTGTGCAAATGAGTTAACCAAATGGGTCAAAGCAGGAATTGATGCTTATGTCCCCACGCGAAAATTCTTCAGCAAACCCAACTCTCCTCAATGGTTCACCTCAGAATGTGCAGCTGCCATTGCTGTAAGGCAGAAGACATTCCGAAAATTCGGCCTCCATAAGTCAACTGCGAATAGACAGAAATTAATAGAGGCAAGAAATGATTGCAAAGTAGTGATAAATGAAGCAAAGAAAAGGTATACAGAGATAACCAAGAAACGCATTCAGTCACGGAAACTAGATATTCGTTATTTCTGGAAAATCTGCAATAGTGTGATGAACAATGGACAATCGACAATTCCCCCGCTATCAAATCACAACGATGTTGTTTGCACGACCACTGATAAAGCTGAACTACTTACACATCATTCTGCCTTAAACTCCACTTTGGACTCAGCAAACTACCCCTCCCTAAATTCCCTATTGCGGACTGAAGCCACACTTGAGAACCTGGTCATCACCGTATCTCAAGTCAGAGACATCATAAAAAACCTTGACACCTCAAAAACCTGTGAGCCTGATCTTATACCAGGAATAGTAATAAAGAAATGCTCTGCTGAGCTGGCCCCATGTCCTCTCCAAACTATACAACAAATGCCTTGATGAATCTTGTTTCACATTTAGTTAAAATATTGCCTCTGTGGTACCAGTCTTCAAGAATTCTGGAGATAGAACTGATCCTCTAAACTACTGCCCAATCAGTCCGATCCCGATCTTTGCTAAAATCTTTGAATCATTAATCAATCTAGCGATAGTCCGGCACCTAGTTAATGCTAAACTTCTTTCTGATCATCAATACGGATTTAGACAAGCACGATCTACTGCAGATATCCTAACGGTTATCTCTGAACGCATATATCATACACTGGACAAAGCAGGTGAAGCTAGGACTGAAGCGCTTATATATCCAAGGCCTTTGACAAGGTCTGGCATGAAGAGCTTCTCCTAAAACTGCACTCATATTGTATTACTGGACAAATGTTTAATATAGTTAAATCCTTCCTAACAAAAAAAAGATCCAGGTTGTCCTCGATGGCCGTTCATCTAAGCAACATGGTGTACTCCAGGGATCCATCCTTAGACCTCCATGGTTCCTGATTTTCATAAATAACCCCCCTGATGTAATTGAGACTGAGATAGGAATATTTGCTGACGACACCACGCTCTACTCTCGTCATGTAGGCAAAACCGACGCGCACATATCTGAGGCAATGGTTTAATCCCTAGAAAATTACCTCCAGTCTGTAGTAGATTGGGGTAAAAAATGGATGGTAACTTTTAATGTCGCAAAGACAAAGCTACTTTCCTTCAATAACTACAAGAAACCACTTCAACCACCGATTGTCATGGCAAATAACACCCTACATGAGAGTTCATAATTCAAACTCCTCGGCCTAACCTTCACAGATAACATGAATTAGAGTAAATACATTGAAGACATTGCCAAGGCTGCTGCAAAGAAGGTGGGCTCCCTCTACCGTGCTAGAAAACTTATCACACCTGACATTGTCATATATCTCTACAAAGCCACCATCCGCCCATGCATGGATTATTGTTGCCACATCTGAGCTGGGGCATCATCCACTAATCTCTCCCTCTTAGACAAGGTTAAAAAAAGAGTCGCCAATTTAATAGGTCCCTCACTATCAACAAAGCTCCAGCCCCTGTCCCAACGCAGCAATGTTGCTTCCTTGTACCTTTTTTACAAGTACTTCAATGGATTGTGATCTGATGAACTTGCTGCTCTGGTACCCCCACTATGTAAATTCATTAGACCAACCCAACCCAACAATCTGCCAAATCCCATCCATTCACCGTGGAGATCCCTAGATGTATAAGAGCTTTCTACTCCAAAAGCTTCTTTCCTCGTGCTGCTAGACTCTGGAACTCCCTCCTGCTCCCTGTTTTCCTGATGGTACTGACATGAAGAAATTTAAAACTAATGTAAACAGACATCTCGCTGCACAGCTCCCAATGTAGGTTGACCCCCCAAACTTTCACTCTTTTTCTCAGTAGCCCCTTACGTCTACAGTGGCAGCCTGCCTTGTTTGGGGGTGAACTATGTTTAAAAACAAACAAAAAATACGAAAAAACTAAACCAAACCAATTCTTATTTCTAAATCTCTGAATTTTTTTTTACTGAGATTTCTAAAAAATACGTCTTCTTATTTTTTTCTTTTGTATTTCATTCCTTGAGTTTTTAAAAGATTTCTTTAAATTATTCTTTCTTTTTTTTTTTAATTTAATATTATACCCATTCTTTCACTTTTCTTTTTTATTGTCATCTCTTTTTAAGCTTTTTTTTACTCTTCTTATTTCATTCTCTATCTTTAAGACTTTGATTTCATTTCTTTAGTTCGTTCGTATTTTCTTCGGTCGTTTTATTCTTCTTTCTTGCGTTCGATATTTCGTTCATTTATTCGTCCGTTCCTTCCTTCTTTTCTCCTTCTCTCTTACGAAACCTCTCTTCTTTACTTATTAATATTTTTTTGAAAACAAGTTTTCTTATCCTTTCACGACTCGTTCTAAGTTTTCCCTTTTTTTCTTTCTTCTTCCATTTGTCTTTCTCCTTTTCCCTTTCGTTCTTCCCTCTTTTCTTTCTTTTTATTCCCTTTTCATCGTCTGGTGAAAAGCTCTTTCATTTTGTATCATTTATTTAATCCTTCATGTTTAAGTTCTTTATTTCATTGTTTCTTTCATTCGTTTTTTCTTTCACCCGTTTATTTTTTATTTCCTTCATTTGATCTTTCATTTGTTTCTTCCTTCTGTTCTTACTTCCTCATTTCACGCCTTTCTTTATACCAAACATCTTTTCTTCTTTCTAACTGAAATTTCTTTTTTTCTTTTCTTTTCTTTTATATTCCATTCCACGAGTCTTTCTACGTTTCCCTTTCTCTCTTTCTTCTTTATTTTCTCTTTTTTCCCTTTCGTCCTTTACTCTTTCTTTCTTTCTTTCTTTCTTTTTTGTCGTCCTTTTTTAAGCTCTCTCTCTTTTGTAATTTATTCTTTATTTGTTAGTTTTTTATTCCCTTCTTTCGTTGTTCATATTTTCTTCGTTCGTTTCATTCTTTTTTTATTTCTATTTTTATCGAAATCGCTTCAGACAAAGCATGAAGCCACTTGATGTAAGAATCTAAAAAATACTACTTCAAGGTAAAAAAAAAGCCAATCATAAGTGTTATATCGATAGATTCCGACCAAGAAAACAGCACTTCTTCCCCTTTGTCAGAAACATCGCTCATGAAATATGAGAACTAAAATACAAAATAAGGGAAGCGAGAATAAACCAAAAAGTGACTTTCTTCTCTCCATTTCGTTCGTTAATTCGTCCGTTCATTCCTTCCTTCTTTCTTTCTTTTTTACTAACTAATATTTCTTTAAAAACAAGCGTTCTTCTTTCCTTTCTTTTATATATCATTCCACGAATCTTTCTAAGTTTCCTTTTTTCGCCTTTCTTTTCCACTTGTCCTCTCGTTTCTTTATCGTTTCTTTTTTTGAACTCTTTCTTATATGTCATCCTTCATTTTTAAGTCTTTTCTTTCTTTCTTTCTTTCTTTCTTTCGTTCGTTTATTTCCTCTTTTCTTCGTTTGATCCTCGTTTCTTCCTTCTGTTATTACTTCCTTCTTCCCTCCTTCCTTCTTAGTAAACTTCGATTCTTTTCTAACTGATATTTCTTTAAACGCAAGTTTTCTCCTTTTCTTTCCTTTCTTTTATATTTCATTTCACTCCTTTTCTCTTCTTCATTTTATCATTCTCCTGTTCCTTTTCGTTCTCCCATCTTTTCTCTCTTTTTCATTCCTTATTTATCGTCTGGTGAAAAGCTCTTCCTTTTATTTCATTTATTTCATCCTCAATTTTGAAGTTCTTTATTTCGTGTATTTCTTCATTTACTCTTCATCCTTTTATTTTATTTTCTTTAATACCCTTTCCGATCTTTTCCCATTTACATTTCACTCCCAATTCCTCGGGAACTGTAATCAAATATTTCCATTTATTTGCGCAATCTCCGAATAAAATTCCCGAAGCTCTTCATTTACCCCCCCCCTCCACCGCTCTTTTCTTCCCCACTTCTCGTCTGCTTAGTTGCACTTTTGTCAGCCATTTTTACTCGATTCTCTACCGTGTATAAAATTTTGAACTCCCAAAGCAAAATAGTTCCAAATTGAAATTTTGAACAAAACGCACAAAACAATAACAAAAGAAAACGTATTTTACAAACTTTACAAAGAAAAAACAAATCTTTGAAGCTTTTAATTTCCATGCAGTAATTTTTAATCAAAATCCACATTAAACTTTACAAATTCTGACGACATTTCTTCCGAAAAACAAAGCAAATATTTATGCCGTCTCCATTTGGCGTGATAACACACGTCTTGGGATATGTAAGCCCATATTTTAAAAATAGAACGAAGGCTACCGATAACAAAGGTCGTCATAAGTAATGTTTCAAGTCACAGCAAGATCTCTCTGAGAGTGCAAGTTTGCGCTACAGCCTAGAATTACTTCACCTGATTAAAACAAACAAAATAGAGTAAGGAAAAGAAACCTTAAGGGTGTATGCGGGAATTTTATTTTTTATACGAATAAGTCCTGACTTATGAAGGCCAAATGCAATTCGAGGATAAGGGTTAATGAAAATAATATTACAGGGTTGAAAACGATGAATGAAATGAACAGAAATTGACTACTTAAGAAGACGGTGCGACAAGTATTTGTTGACATTAAACTGGAAAACGACCATGTTGCAGTCTGCAGGGAAATAGTCCCGTGGTAATGTATTCCACAAATGGAGAATTCTAGGAAAGAAACTCTGGTCATGGAAATTCAGTTTTAGGTACGCAAAGGAAGAAAAGCAAGTTCTTTATAGTTGTTGTAATAAGATGAGTTGTTGATATGAATGTTTTACAGGGGGGGGGGGGAACCTGAGATTGGAGCATCGCAAGAAATGTTTAGGATCTCTCTGAGAGTGCAAACCTGCGCTAAACCTTAGAATTAGCTTCCTTAATTAAAACAAACAAAATAAAGTAAGGTAAGAAAGAAATAAAAAATAAAGAAATGAAAAAAGAGAAAAGGAGTTTATGAATGACATTTTATACTCAAATTTTAAAAGAAGAAAGAAAAATTGGGTGCTTCTTGAAAGACATACATCAGTGAAATATGGCAGTTCAAAATAAATTAAAAAGAAAAATCTTTGATATACTTACGTATCAGCCAAATATAGATAGCTACACCAAAAATTACGGAAAATTATCAAGTAGATTTTTAATTAAAAATAATTTTTTTTTTTGTATATGTCCGATTCTAAGTTGGAGCGAACCCATTTTACGTCTACTCTCCCTTTTCTACCTTTTACGTAACTCTTCTAAATTAAAGACGTAAAATAGGTTCGTTCCAACCTAGAAATGGACATATACGAAAAAACTGATTTTTATTTTTAATTAAAATTCTACTCGATAATTTTCCGTAATTTTTTGTGTAGATATCTATTTTTCTGGATACGTAAGTATACACAATATTTTTCCTGTTAATTTATTTTGAACTTGCGTATTTCTTTCAAGAAAGCAGCCAATACCGTTTATCCAGTTAGTGCATTTAGCGATGAGAATGCAATTTCAAATTCACGTTTTTTACGGGTTCTTTTATTTCTTATATGAATGAGTCAACACTTACGAAGGCCAAAAGCCACGCAAAGGTAAGCTTAAATTAGAATGTGCCAAGAGATAGAAATATCACCCTGAGAGTGCCAGCCTACGCTAAAACCTAGAATTACCTCACCCGAATAAAAGAAATAAAAAACGAAGAAAATAGAGTAAAAAATAAAATAAAAAAAGAAATAAAGAAATGAAGAAAAAAAGAACGAATTAATGACATTTTATACTCACATTTTGGTACTGGTAACACTTTTGAAACAGACAAAATCGACTTTTTGTTCGGCATCCGGTCGTTTACGTAAACAGCCGGAAGATGCCGAAGCGCTTAGCTAATCAGAGCGCTCAAGAAGCAGACGACAAATTTACATGTGAATTGAGTAACTCTTAACATTCCTGACAGGCTAAATTAACCGGACAAAAAGCGAACTGTTTTTTTCTTTTTACCCTAACCCTAAACCAACCCTAAACTAACCCTAACCTAGTCGGTTTTTGTCCGTTTCAAAAGTTGTACAAGTACTCAACAAAATAAAACGTAAAAAATCTGTAAAAATCATTGATTATATAAAAAACATAATTTATGATGGAAATAAATTAACTTTTAACTTTTCTCGTAAAATATTAAAAAAAGAATTTATACATTTTCTTTGTCAGAAAATAAATAAATTCTCATAAACAAACATACGTTGAGTATTTTCTTTCATTATTTTTTATGTTCTATAACAGCGTCGGTTCGTTTCGATTCGGCTTTTTCCGGCTGTTTACGTAATTCGGTGTCGGCAAAAGTCGGTTTTGTCTCGTTCAAAAGCTGGACCAGCAACCAAATTTTAAAAGGAAAAAGAATGAAAATTTACAAGAACGGGTTTTTGTAAGAAATTGGTGCATTTAGCGATGAAAATGCAATTCCAAACTTAAGTATGTATGAGGTGTCTTTTTATGGCTTCTTTTATTTTGATATAAATAAGTCACCACTTATCAAGACCAAATGCCACTCAAGGATAAGGGTTTTTTATGGAAATCGCTCCAGACAAGGCATGAAGCCACTTGATGTAAGAAGTTAACAAGAACGAAAAATGATTATCGTAAATACAGGCCTTAGTCTTGAAAAAAACAAGGCTATAGGTAGGAGGAAAACAGTCAACAGGAAGAGAGTTCCACAAGCCAGCAGTTTTTGGATAGAAGCTACTGGAATAGGAAGCTGTATTATAATGAAGTATCAAAGCAGCGAATTGATGAAGACCACTAGACCAACGAGTCAAACGAGCCGGAACAAAGGAAGCAGGGAATAGATCACACAATTCTGAAGAACACATGCCATAATAGTATTTATAGAAAAGACTGAGACTAGCAGCATCACGTCTGTGAGAGAGAGGATGCAGAGAAGAAGAAAGGGTGGGGACAATCACATTACAGATACGTTTCTGCACCTTATCAAGAACCATCAAATGGAACAGAGATTCACCAGCCCAAATATGACAACAGGTCCGATTGTAGATTTGTAGAGATAGAGAATAGCTTCAGGTGTGAGAAAGTGTTTGGATCGATAGAGAGAATTGATTTTACAACAATTTTACGGCAATTGATCTAATATATAAACTCCAGGAAAGATTTGATGAGAAAGAAAGACCAAGAAGTTTCAGAGTCGATTTCTCCTCAAGAGCAGAGCCATCAATGAGAATCTGAGGAAGAAAAAGGGACACGCCTACGATTCAAAGACACGAGCTGAGTCTTAATGGGATTAAACGAAATTAGTAATTTCATACCACAATGCACAAATGAACCCAGGTCAACATCTAGATCAGCTGCATATCTAAACTGATCCAGGGGAGATGGGCGAGAGGCAACACCAGAATAGAGAGTGGTATCATCGGCATAGTTGTTCATTTTCTGAATAATATTCTCTGGTTAATGAGATTGTAAGTTAGATGGTGAACAATGCTATGAGAGGATTGAAAACGATGCATGGATTGGACAAAATTTGATTACTTTAGAGGACGACTTGACAATTATTTGTTGACACTAAACTTGAAGACAAGCATGTTGTAGTCTGCAAGGAAACAATTCCATGATAATGTGTTAAACAGATGGAAAGAAACTCCGTTCGTGAAAATTCCGTTTGATTTTATGTACATTGAGGCAGAAAGGAAAATACGTTCCAGTTATGGTAGAAGACAAGTTCTTGTTCTTAATGAGAAATCAGAGATTGGTTCTCGGTCGAGCACATCTCCGGGAAATAACGACGGACTAGAGAAAAACAAGGAACATTTCTTCGGTAATAAAAAGGGACTATAAGTAAAAAGATCACCTCCACTAGATTGCGAAGTAAATTTCATGCTCTGTTAAGCCAAGAAATAGTGCTTAGGATATATCTGATTTCTATACAGGCAGAGGATTACATCCGGACTCTCTCATGTACTTTTTAGAGCGAGAGAATAATCCAACCATTTTCCCAGCGACCTTTAAGACAGTTTTGATGTAAATCTTCCATGTCAGGTCTGGAGTAAAAGTCAGTCCCAGAAGATGTTATCTGGAACCCAAACGTTTAGATTAAGTTTAATCAGTGCCACAATAGACCCGCACACGGTGAACGATACATATAAACAGCCGCAAAACCCCATGCAGTCAAAGTAACATGCATACACACATATATATTTAAGAGAGTTTGAATTAGCTACAGGAGAGTTTGAATTACCTACTAGACACCACCCTAGAGTGTCTTCGGTCTCTCTCAGGAAAACTTGGCATGAAGATATTTTACCTCACAAGTAAACCCTTACAAAATATTCAAAATAACATAGTATTCGTGTATATTATATATTTGTATGCATAGGATTCACTCCCAAACTAATGGACCGATTATTATAAATTTTGGAACACAACTGCTATGCGCAAAGGTGCGTAATATGGGCTATATTTAGTTAAATTTTATTTCATGTAAAGGTGTTAGTAAGTGAATTTGCATTGAATTTGATCTATTATCATTACGTAAACGGGTCAAATGTAAGTGAATTTGCATTGAATTTGATCCATTATCATAACACATCAATTATAGAAGATTCCCTGAATTTCAATTTATTTTTTAAGACACCTTAAGATTAAAGTTACATTGTTCAATTCAATTTTCAACAAATACTTGTCATAACTAATAACACTTTTTTCATTCCATTTATAGTTTTCGATCACACCATATCTTCATCATTAAACTGATATTTGTGAGGAACACTGCGGGGACACCGGTGATCGTTTTATTAGTAGAAGGTGTGATCCTGAATCGGATTCACACTCACCGGACCTTAACCTCCATATTTTTTCTATCTGTGGGGTTACCTAAGAATAATATCTATCAAAACATTCCTTAACTAAACAGAGTAATCATAGCCCAAATCAGTCGTATCCAGAGGTTCTTGGAGCATATTTTGGGAGATAAGAAAGTGGACATTGGGTTTACTTTCGACAGCCTCGTAACTCTCACTTCCTTTATTTTGTCCTGTAGTCCCCACATTCCATGAGCGATGTTTCCGACTAACGCGGGAAGAATTTTCTGGGTCGGAATCTATACACCTAACAGTTATCGTTTTTGACCATGATGCAGAATCTTTTTTAGCTCCTTACATAAAGTAGCTTCTGTCTGGAGTGATTTCCATAAAAAATATTGACCGGGGATAACAAAGACTGTTGGACATTCATGATTGAAAATTGGTGGACAAGCCAGACACAGACTGAAGATTATTTGTACAAAATATGGTTTGATTGCAGAAATAATTGTGAATTGTATCACGGTTTTAATGCGTGGAATAAATTTTTTTTTTGTTCGCCCTGTACTTTATTTGAATAAATCAGCAGCACGGTGTGTAAGAAACACTGAACTACTTAGTCAATCAGATTCAACGGGACTACCAGCAAACAGAGAAAAAGGCAATAAGAAATAAAGTTAACAATTAGGCCATAACTCTTAATGGTGAGAATGTCATGTCTAAATACTAATTTAAATGATTTGTAAACACATTCGTCCCAATACAGATAAAATGCACATGTTATCTATGAGTAAATACGAAAGTTAGGCTCATTTTTTGCACTAACCGTGGGGTCAAAGCATCATATTTCAAATACTAACTGGTTGTACTGCATAAAGGATTGTAAATTTTATTAACGATTCCAGAAGTGGGTGATATTTCGGGTCACCCAGTACCATTAATAAAGTAATATAAAATAAAGTAAGTAGCGTTTCTCTGCCATCGATAGCTTTCCTCTTACAAAATCAATACTTCATTGTACCTTCCCAATTTTTATCAGGGATCACTGACGCGTGTTGTTGAGAAGAAAACCTTTTTCCCCAAGTGAGTGTTTTGCCTTTATATACTTCAGTTTGCTAATTTTTTTTATCAGAAATCAACTTGGATTTTCACCGTATTTTCCCATTTATGACATGTTTTTTCGCTACTGAACAACATATACTGAAACCCACTAAAGATAAAAAAAATTGGGCTAATTGAAAAAAATATACTTAGCCATGAAACCCGCGTAAGGGATAGGAATGAATATTAAATTTGAATAAATTACTATAGTGTATAAAATGAGAGATGTAAAAAACTTTCCCGGCCATTTATTTCTTTATCCCCAACCTTTCTAGTTTTATTCTTCAATTTTTCAAAGTGAAATGGAACTAGGTAATATTTATTTATTATAAATACCACATTACCAAATTTTATCCTCTGACGAGAAGAGTTTTATCTTTGAAAAATCATAGTTTAATAATTAATGTAATTCCTTGCATTTGAACTTTCGATGTAATAAAATTTGTATCAATTTTATGTAACTTTATGTAATTTTATGCAATTTTTTTATCTTCATCTTCCTTTCTTTAATATATATATATATATATATATATATATATATATATATATATATATATATATCTCAAAATGATGAGAACACCATCGATACTGTCGGTTTCAAATCCTAACCAGGGGGACGCGTAATAGGCCTTCTTTTACCGGACTCTCTGAAACCTCAAATATAATAAAATACAATTATTTAATTAAACCTAATATAAAGTAATAAAATAGAAAATAATTAAGACTTAAAAAAGTTTAATTTATAAATCAAGTAAAGAATAAAAATAAAAATAAAAATAACAATAATAATAACAATAATAATAACAAAATAAAAATATCTTAAATGTTTTAGAAAATTATAAAATAATTCAATTGAATAAAACTTCCTTTTCTTTAAAAAACAAAAGTAATGAATTATATGTGAATTACGAAACGAAATAATTTTAATATTTTTATGAATACATTTACAACGATTGTAGTTAGAAAATAGCTAATAAAACAATTAACAATAATCAAAGGACTATAGTTAGAAGTGTAGTGAACTTGGATATGAGAGTAAAGAGATGAAATCCTTATAATGTCCGTAAATGTTTTAGTGATCAAGAAAACATATTTATCCCTTGCTCACAAAGTACGTACAATTTAACAGTATTCAACTTCATTAATTACGTCAATCGTTACGTAAGCAACGGGAACTTCAGTCAATTCAATTCCTTAACTTTGAAGCAGCTCTGTTTAATTATGTCAATCGTTACGTAAGTAACAGGAACTTCAGTCAATTCAATATTTTAGCTATAGAGCAGCCATGTTAAATTACGTCAATTATAGCGTAAGTAAGAGGAACTTCAGTTAATTTAATTTCTTAGCTATGAAGCATTATCACACGATGGGAGAATAACATTTAAATTAGTCATAAGGTTTACTAACGACAGACACACAACTTGAAACCATAATTTAAAGACTATTTTTTTTAAATTATAAAACCCTAATTGACACCAATCTCAGACAATAGTTTATTAGGATTTGGTGGATAGGGGAATTCTAGAGTGTATCTGTAAATTTCCGACCAGAAAATATCCTTGGTTGTATACAAGGAAATACGAAAATGTTTATGTAATGTTTATGTACGTCAATCGCTACGTATGCAAGAGGAATCGATGCAAATAAACAGAGAGAGGGAGAGAGAGAGAGAGAGGAGGGAAGAGAAGAGAGATAAGATGCGAGAGAAGACAGGACAGGAGACGGACAAACAGACGAATTCACGTAACCAGGCACACCACTGCTGAAGTTTACTGGTGACAGAAGAGACAGGCAATGGAGATGGAGAAGGGTGATGGATAGGGAGAAAGAGAGAGAGAGAGAGAGAGAGAGAGAGGGGGACGAGAGCGGAGGTAGAGAGATAGAGAATAGAGATAGATAGATGGATAGAGAAAGAGAGAGAGAGAGAGAGGAGACGATAGAGATAAGACAGAGGGAGAGACGGACAAATGGACAAATTAAGGCAATCAGACAACTGTTGTAGTTAACTGATTACAGAAGACGCAGGCTTGTAAATATACGCACAAGTCTTCGCAGATATTCGAGTAGCAGTCTACATACAAAAACAACGATGAACAAATCCTGTTATCGCATTAATAAAACAGAAGATACCCTAAAAACTAACAAGCAGATCATAATTGTACGTGTTTTTTGTGTGTCTTGCGTGAACTTACAACAAAATAATAACTGATGAAAAGCTACAGACTGTCGGTCGGACTTTTAACCCCCTTAAGTAAAAGGGCTAAGTGGCACCCTACTTCTTGGTGACATGCTATAGTACACTCTTCAAAGCCAATGTCAATATAATTTAATTTACCGATGGGGGTGTATAAAATATTATACACGTGTGTCGTTGTCGTGAACTCATGTTCTTGCTTGTCTGCGGATACAAAACCATTCGGACGCCGTTGTTGATTTATAAAAAAATGGTTATTTAGAAAATAAGAGAGACAGTCACAGAAAACATCAGAGCGACTGGTTGCTGAAGGAAAGAGAGTGAGAGAAAGACAGACATATAGATAGACGGATAGTTCGTCTCGCTACACCCAGCCATACTGTGTGTGGCTTTCCTCCATTGGGGACAGTGCAAAGACAGTCTTTTCTGCTTGAAACCTCGCCAGGCAAAGAGGCAGAAAATCTTTGCTCGGAGGTCACGTTAGTTAGCAACTTCCGCCTGAGGTCACCTCTGACCCTTAAGGTGTCACTCAAATTTTTCCATTCAAACACAACGTTCGTTAGGTATAAACAAACAAACAGGTTCCTATCTAGAACCGTCCTTACAAGCATTCAAACTTGTTTCTGATAATCATTCCATCTCATTAACACTTATCATCGAGTGGCATCTGGTCTTGATAAGTGTCGATTATCTTTTAGTAAAACAAAATAACATTGTGCTATGTTAATACCTTAGAAGAACCGCGCCATTCTGGTCAGTGAATTACTTGAATCCGGTTAGTTTACTGAAATTTCAACCAGTGAAAGATATCGACCTACCAGCACGAAGAAAATTATTTTCCTACTTAAAAAAATTGAAGAGGTTTTTTTTTTTTCGCTTATTGCAATTTCTGAATTTTTCAGGCGAATTGATTTTCAAAAAAAATTAAAAAGTGGATTTCATAGCGGAACTAAATGAAAATAAAGGCAAAAATATCACAAGAATAAATTAATTTTTTTTTAATAAAATCATTAAAAAAATCGAGAACGTATATTCTTCAAATGTGTCGTTTTGATATGCGTTTCAGCGATGAGAATGCTAATTAAAATTGAAGCGTGACAGACTGACGAACACCCCATTTTAAACTTTTTTCTTTCGACCTGGAGCACGTTGTACAATGACGAAAGCAAAGTGGCTGTTTTATTTTACACCTCTCCTTTCACCACCATCGATCGAGTCCTCATTTCACCCTAGTTGAAATGAATAGCTTACTCCTTAAGGAAGTTCCCCTTTTTTATAAGCCCCTGGTTTAGATACTGCTTACCTTCGAGGTGTATATCATCATACACCCGCGCATCGATAAATATAAAATTGAATTGAAAGTGTAAGTAGTTTTATTTTTAACCAAGAATGAAATATTCCTGATTGATTGTTTGGTTGGTTGTTTTGTTTCACGGCATATCAACTTTTTTTCGGGTTATTTAATGCCGAATCAGTTCATCTTGATAAAAGTTTTTGTACTTCAACTTCCTTATATCTTCAAATATTTATTCATGTTTGGTTTGGTTGTTTTGTAGAGGCAAAACGCTGTTTTTGTTTTTAGCTTTGCAGAACATGATTGAGGAAAGGAAAGGAAAAAACAATAACATCAATGTTTGGTGCATTTTAAGTCAGGAAGCCTGTATTTTCAGACAGCCTGATCTGGTAGCACCAAGGCTCCTGATTGGAAAACAACCACCAAGAAGTTGAGAATGATCCGATCCTAATGAAATTTCGGTACTAGTCCAGCTTTTAAACAAAACAAAATCGACCTTTCCCAACGCAGAATTACGTAAACAGTCGGTAAAAGCCGAACGAAACGTCCGTTTTGTTCGGTTCAAAAACTGTACCAGTACCGACATTTCAGTATTTATCTCTCATATAAAGGACAGTCGTTTTTTCAGAGAGGGTAGATTATTGAACCTTTCGGCCAGGATTTCATTCGATGTTTTGCTCCACTTTTCAAACTTTGAGTAGTGGTAGCAAAACAAAAGTACCTTTTTGTGCTTTTGGATTGGCTTTTAAGTTTCTTATGTTTCTTTTTTTGTTGCTGTATATGATGGAGATAGGGGGCCAGGACCTTTTGTCTCAAGGCCTGATGGCTGACCCTGGTTAGCCTCTATCATGGCTGGAGCACCATTGCTTACATCTTCCCGCCTGGTGTATGGACGGGTTGATGGGCCCTTTTTATCCTGTGTGCCGGCCTGTCAGTATTTATTGTTTTTTTAATTCATATTTTTTATCATTCATTTCCTCATTGTCAACGGCTTCTAATTCATTATTCGAAGCTGCCCTCTATTAATAGAGGAGGTGCCCCCGTCCGCAATTCGGGGGACGTGCTGGATGGCTTGAGGAGAAAGCACACCATTTTAAAAAAATATTTGGTCAGGGTTTACTCAAATAAAAAGTATCCTCATGTCAGGGTCTCTGACAAACTCTTGTACAGAAAGAGCGAAGCCACCCGAGGGTGGTGTCTAGTAGGCATTTGAGTTGTCTATGTGTGTGTATGTCCAGCTAATAGTAAAAAGAAACCACAAAACAAACAACCACAAAGTTGGTATCTTCTTGATCAGCGTTGTCCGGAATTAATAATGTCTAAAAGTAAAATAACAAAAATTAATTCTTTGGTTGTCACCTGACAAAGGTTTCGTTAGGGGAAGTGAGGGCTTGGGTTTTCAGTCATTTTATTCAGCCACTTACTTACTAAAGGGAAATAACTCTGATTTTTTTTATTAATGAGTTACTTCCCTTATGCCGACTCATTCTTCGAGGAATCTATATAAAGGAGAGTTGTCTGTATGTATGTGCGTGCGTGTGTATGTCCAGAGAGAGAGAGAGAGAGAGAGAGAGAGAGAGAGAGAGAGAGAGAGAGAGAGAGAGAGAGATTGAGAGAGAGAGAGAGAGAGAGGAAGGAATGATCAGAGGAGAAAGAGGTGTAAGGGAGAGGGAGGGGGCGGGAGAGAGGAAAGAGAGAAGGATAGAGAAAGGTGGAGAGATAGAAGTTTTAATAGAAATATGTTTACGAATATGTAAAGTATTGATTTTATTAAAAAACACTGTTTAAAACCACTTAAATTACTTTACTCTATTCATGTTAAAGACGAAATACGTCTAATTATACCCATAGTCGAAACTCAATGATCACCTTTATCGAGAGATAACATTTTGAAGGTGCGAATGGCATTTGTTTTTTAAATGATACTTACAAATCAGAGATTTAAATGTAAAAAAAATGTAAAAAATGTCGCGATAGTTTTAAATAATATCTGCTATAAAATTATTTACTTTTTCATTCGAAAGCAGGTAACTGAGTTTCGACTATGGGTATAGAATATACGGCATAATCACGTTGACACACCGGTTCCTGCTAGATCACCGAGGTTAAGCGACGTTGAGCCTGGTCAGTACTAAAATGGGTGACCATTTGTGAATACCAGGTGCTATATGTGCTCTCCGCTAATCTCGGCATCGTTTCCGTTCGTACTGGACTTCTCCTGGCTGCTAGAATCAAGTATTGCCAACTCAGGAGAGTTATAGTTGTATCTTGTGCAACACTTGCTTCACAATTACACGCGCAAGCACCCTTACAGAGGGTGCCCATTGTCTCTCAAACCTGAACGGAGCCTTCTTATAAAACGTATTCCGACCATGGAATAAAGTGGATGGGGGGGGGGGGGGTAAATTAAATTAAATTAAGTGGCCTAAAATCTATAAGTTTATTTGCAATTTTAACAAAATAAATTTGTTATATTAACATTTATTTATTAATTAATAAGTATTTAAAATTTTATTAAAATCGATTAATTCTATGATTTTTGGTGGATTTTTTTTGTTCAATCATTTTTTAAATACATTTTTTGGTTAAGAAACAAATACCCTTCACTTTCACTGCCCGTCCCTATATTTAACAAACCGGTTTTGATTTGTTTACAAAACATTTCTTTTACTAAGTTATCACTTATTAAAGCTAAAACCCACTCAAGGATAAGGGTTAAAATAATTTCACTTTCATTGCCAGTCCCTAGTCTTTCTCTGCTAGACTGGGCTCCGATCTATGGTTCCACCCTCTAAAACATTTCCAAGAAGAACTCGTCTAGCTACAAACCCCGGAGATAATTTTCCTTTCTTCTTCTGTGTACCTAAAAGTAAACGGAACTTCCAGGAAAATGAGCAGAGCTTCTTCCCAAGAACTATTCGTCTGTGGAACACGATACCACGGAGCTGCTTCCCAGCTGACTATAGCATGGACGTTAATATTAACACATTCTTATTCAGTCGTCTTTTTACATAATCTTATTTCTGGCCAGTCTGAACTATTGTTAACAATCATTACGTTGTTGTTTCACTGTCTTCCTGGCACACTCATTAACCCGTATCCTCGAGTGGCCTATAGGCCTTGATAAGGGGTGACTTGTGAGTATATATATGACCAAGCTCTTGGTTCACTTTAAATAAGACGCGTCTATTTAATTTTCACAATGAGTGATAAAAAAGAATTGAAACTGAAGAGCAATAGAGCACCCCACGGACAGAGCCTCGTTTACAAATGCGAGGACGTACCCCCCCCCCCCTCAAAAAATAAATTAAGCAGTAAAGAACGATGAAGATACAATTTTGAATATGGCGGTGAAATTTTTTCTTCAAGGAAAAAAAAAAAAATTTCTTATTTTCTTAACTTCCTACAAAAAGTCTAAGATTCATTAGAAACGAAAGTATAAAATTGTAAATTAAAAAAAAAAATTTTTTTTGGAAATTTTGATGGCGTCATTTCCCTAGGAGCCATCAGTAGCGATATTAAATTAAGGTAACATTGTTAGAAGCTAGGTAAAAAGAACTTGAATTAAAGAAGGACAGGGGGTGAGAGAGGGGTAAAGAGACAGGAAAAGAGAGGAGTGTGAGAGAGAGAGAGAGAGAGAGAGAGAGAGAGAGAGAGAGAGAGAGGAAGAGGAGGAGAGCAGATGCAGAAGGACAGAATACGAAATAAAAAAAATGGTGGAAGAAAGAAATAAGAAAATTAGAAAAATTTAAAAAAATTTGATGAAATTTGAAATTAAGTCATTATAATTCCTGGAGCTGTTCGGAAATTTTATTTATTTATAATTTGAAAAGAAGAATATCTATCTGAGTATTATTTTATGTATGTATGTATGTATGTATGTATGTATGTATGTATGTATATATTTTTTGAATCTATCTACTTATCTAAAGAGTTTCACCCCCCCCTAAAAATTCACCCACCCATGGAATCGTAAATAAAAATAATAATTGTTTCTGAAATTCAACGATATCTGGTAAAAATAAACAATCTATGCCTGACTTGTCCACCCAAAATCCAGTCATGAATGTCCAACAGTCTTTGTGCCATTCTTGAGATCGCTCTCTCTCTCTATCTTATTCTTGATAACTAAAAGAATTAATTAGAAAGATTTTTCCATCTATCCTAACTCTATTAACATCAAAACAGGCTGTGCTTATATAATTCTATGATACACTTTGAGAGACTTTTGAAATATATATATATATATATATATATATATATATATATATATATATATATATATATATATATATATATATATATATATATATATAACATTTATAAATAAATATTAGATTATTAATACCTATAGACGCTAGCATTTCAAGCGTATTGCTCTCATCAGTGCAGGAAAGTAACAATTTCAGACGGTCGGGAGGCGCCAACCCGGTACACAAAGTCAGCCATATCCACTCGGCCAATGGAAACTGTCACGTAATTTAGGGAAATTAAGATCTATATGTACCTAGAAGCGGGCACAGATAGAAGACTAGTCGAGAGTGTTAGACGAATGAATTCGGAACTTTGCATTAGAGCTTTTTGATAGTCTATTTTTAACATCCCCGAGAGTGCTCAACTTTAATTTCTTAAAGGAGCTTAGTATAACATTTATAAATAAATATTAGATTATTAATACCTACAGACGCTAGCGTTTTAATCTTATTGCTCTCATCAGTGCAGGAAAGTAACAAACCCGGTACACAGAATCAGCCATATATATATATATATATATATATATATATATATATATATATATATATATATATATATATATATATATATATATATATATATATATAATTAACTTGTTACAAATATGGAATAAAATCAAAAATATATATATATATATATATATATATATATTATATTACTTTTAATGGTATTGGGAGAGTTTCCCAGCAGAGTTCCCGATTATTAAACCAAAGTAAAATTAACTAGATAATTAATAATATATAATATTCATTTATACGTAATACAGTAAATTAGAACATCATCTGTACCATCAGTTTCAGATCTGAGAAATTCAGACCTGAAACTGATGGTACGGATGGTGTTCTAACTTACTGTATTACATATATATATATATATATATATATATATATATATATATATATATATATGTGTGTGTGTGTGTGTGTGTGTGTGAAAAAAGACAAACGGAAAAATAATTTAAAAAACCAGGAAGACTCATCAGAAAACGAGAGATTTTACCGGTTTCGTTCGGATCAACGAACGTCTTCAGAAAAATGGAAGATTTTAAATTTATTCGATAAGGGGGGGGGGGGAATGGGAAAAAGAAGAACGCACAGAGATGACGTCATTGACGCGCGTTTAACTATTTGAAAATAAAAGGAAAGAATAATAAAACGCGGACGTTAAAATGGGGGAAAAAGTGGAAGGAGAGTAAGAAAAAAAAAGAAGGAAGAAAAAAAATGGAAAAAATATGGATAAAATGTAGTCAAAATATACGATGTCTGTCTAAAAAGTATTTTGGAATGGTGTTCATCTCCGCCGTCGCGTTCCGCATCATCTCTTTTTTTCGCACCCTCTCAACAACAGCTGAACTCCGAGCAGTTTGGGGCCTGCCAGAACGCTGGCCACTCGCCGCTGATGTGCGGTAATTTTTGAACCGGTTGAACCACTCCTTAATTTGTGTTACACCCATCGCATCTTCTCCAACACCTGCTCAATCCAACGCAACAGCGTAGATGAACACCATTCCAAAAGAAGACTTCCAGAGGTGGATGGATCAGTGGGCTAAGTGTGTGCAAGAACAATGGGCCTACTTTGAAAGAGATTAGAGTCCCCAGACCGTCACGTATTTGAAATATTTTTTTCTTTATCTACTCTTAGGCTTTCAGTTTATTTTACCTACTTTATCTTAAATGTTCCCTATACTATTAATAATTCTCTAATTTACGTTAATTGGGAATTTATACATACAGTATCTATGCAGGTTGGTGACGAAAGAGAATATATACTGTTATATGCAAACAGTTGTGAAGCACCTCCTATCTCTTATTCAATAGTTTGTCATTAGATAAAACTATATGGTAAGATTCCAGACTCGTTAGGTTTGTACTTCCCTGCTTTACCTAATATAGACAATTTGGAACGTATCTATCATGCAACACTACGTTGTATAATTTTTCAAATTAATAACTCTTTATACACTTTTCGGATCAGCTTGAGGTGGAAAAATCCAATATTGGCATACTAATGCAGGTTGGTTCACTTTAAGCGAAACGATTCGTAAAATACTAAAATATAATTTAATATTATTATAACCCCTTTCAAGCCAAATTGTCAGAAAGATTAAAAATAAACATTCATCCAAAGCCGCAGTGCAATGCTCCGACTCTGTCGTTAGTTCTATCGAATTATTAGATATTTATATTCGCCGCTTTCAGTGTAAATATCACTTAATTTCGCTGTTATCGCAAGACAATCTTTCGTAGCCTTATGAGACTATGTGAACGCTTACAGATTCAAAGTGTCTCTATGAACTCAGTTCGCGCCCCGTGACCGTCTGAGATTGGTATTACTCTGCGTCAATGAGAGCCGTAAGCTCGAAACGACGTCGTACGTAAATATTAAAATATATTTAAATATATATATATATATATATATATATATATATATATATATAAACAAGGAGTAAGGTAAAATAGAATACCTTTTAAAGCATGTTAAAGATGCGATAATATTTTATTAAAAAAAGAAAAATCGATACCGATTTAAAAAAAAATTTTTATAAACTTTCATTTTTATAGTTTTTTTAATAAAATATTATCGCATCTTTAACATGCTTTAAAAGGTATTTTATTTTACCTTACTCCTTGTTTTTAAATTTAATTTGGATGCTTTAAAAAAAAGTATGAACTTTTAATATATATATATATATATATATATATATATATATATATATATATATATATATGCAAACATTATTAATTATCACGGCGTGTTTTTGCTTAACAAGACATTAAAATTATTTTCAATTTTTCAATAGTCCATTTAGTATTCCGGTCAAATTGGTGTAAGTTCCGTGGGTTTCTTGTTCGATTTATCTGTTATTTTTTCGCGAGTACTTTCGATTTGATTCCTCAAATCATCTTCAGGCGATGTTAGTCTTGGTGTCTTTACAAATATGTCTTTTGTTAAGTTTCTTTTTTTGTTATAATGGCTAGTAATTAACAATTAAAGAAACAAGTGACTATAATATCGAGAAGTTACATGCGAACGTGATTATGTTCTAAGTGTGTGCAAGATTCAAAAGTCTGACCAACCGACATTTTTCATGTCAATATCGGATCTTTCTTCCACGGACTCATCAGAAAACTAAAAAGTGTCTCAATCAGAAAAACTACATAACGGCGCGACAAATAAAGTCCTCAAAACAAAAAAAAACTCATATCGAATTCACCTTATATAGATATGATTTGTTGTTAGATGGTGACAATAACCGAGTTTTTACGTTGAAGAGGTTGGTATACATCAAGGATAGAAAGTATATGCTGAAACATATATTTTCATACCCCCCCATATATATATATATATATATATATATATATATATATATATATATATGATAATTTTATTTACACAGACATGTACAAAATCTGCGACACTGGCATGTCGATGTTATCGATCAACAGTTACTATAAACTGAGATCTCATCAGGCAGTTAGAATCCGATCTTAACCTCAGATCATATATCTCTCCAAATATGATTTGAGGTTAAGATCGGATTCTAACTCTGTACATGTCTGTGTAAATAAAATTATCATATATAAAGCTCTATTTTGATATTGAGCACTTTTTATAAACCCGGTTAAAATTCTCTGAATTACCACCCTGTGGATATTTTTACCTGGATTATTACCATTATATATATATATATATATATATATATATATATATATATATATATATATATATATATATATATATATATATAACAAGGAGTAAGGTAAAATAGAATACCTTTTAAAGCATGTTAAAGATGCGATAATATTTTATTAAAAAAAGAAAAATCGATACCGATTTAAAAATTTTTTTTTATAAACTTTCATTTTTATAGTTTTTTTAATAAAATATTATCGCATCTTTAACATGCTTTAAAAGGTATTTTATTTTACCTTACTCCTTGTTTTTAAATTTAATTTGGATGCTTTAAAAAAAAGTATGAACTTTTAATATATATATATATATATATATATATATATATATATATATATGCAAACATTATTAAATATCACGGCGTGTTTTTGCTTAACAAGACATTAAAATTATTTTCAATTTTTCAATAGTCCATTTAGTATTCCGGTCAAATTGGTGTAAGTTCCGTGGGTTTCTTGTTCGATTTATCTGTTATTTTTTCGCGAGTACTTTCGATTTGATTCCTCAAATCATCTTCAGGCGATGTTAGTCTTGGTGTCTTTACAAATATGTCTTTTGTTAAGTTTCTTTTTTTGTTATAATGGCTAGTAATTAACAATTAAAGAAACAAGTGACTATAATATCGAGAAGTTACATGCGAACGTGATTATGTTCTAAGTGTGTGCAAGATTCAAAAGTCTGACCAACCGACATTTTTCATGTCAATATCGGATCTTTCTTCCACGGACTCATCAGAAAACTAAAAAGTGTCTCAATCAGAAAAACTACATAACGGCGCGACAAATAAAGTCCTCAAAACAAAAAAAAACTCATATCGAATTCACCTTATATAGATATGATTTGTTGTTAGATGGTGACAATAACCGAGTTTTTACGTTGAAGAGGTTGGTATACATCAAGGATAGAAAGTATATGCTGAAACATATATTCTCATACCCCCCCATATATATATATATATATATATATATATATATATATATATATATATATATATATATGATAATTTTATTTACACAGACATGTACAAAATCTGCGACACTGGCATGTCGATGTTATCGATCAACAGTTACTATAAACTGAGATCTCATCAGGCAGTTAGAATCCGATCTTAACCTCAGATCATATATCTCTCCAAATATGATCTGAGGTTAAGATCGGATTCTAACTCTGTACATGTCTGTGTAAATAAAATTATCATATATAAAGCTCTATTTTGATATTGAGCACTTTTTATAAACCCGGTTAAAATTCTCTGAATTACCACCCTGTGGATATTTTTACCTGGATTATTACCATTATATATATATATATATATATATATATATATATATATATATATATATATATATATATATATATATATATATATATATATATATATATAACTGTGTTCACAGAAAACAGGGCTAACTTTTAAATGATTATATAGGGGTTACAAGTACTGATTTTAAGGCTAGATACAGAAACTACAAAAGATTATATGCACTTCATCATCCAAATACATGCTATCACTAAAAGAAAGGAATATATTACCTGTATTAAAATGGAGCATTTAAAAAAGGCTTCGAGAAATTGGAAATTTCAAATTGTAAAAATACTGTTACCACATATATAATTATAATATGGTTCAGTGGATGTATTATCTTTAGATTGATAGTAATCTATAAGATAAGGGTTTAATGAGTTCGACATGTAATCTTCTAATTAGATAATTTGAATATTAAGTTCAGATTAGACATGCTAAAATATTCTGATCTAAACTTTATAGGGATGACCTTTAAATATTATGGTATAGAACATTAATTTTTTTATATATAGATTTAAAAAAACTATATATCTAAAGAATTTAACTCAAAATAAATGTTTCCTTTTCTTTTCCCCTTCTTTTTCTATCGAGCGAATTCATAATAATTAAATTGTGCTAGCTGTTGTAGCAGTAATGTGTATTCATATAGATTTTAAGTTTTGTCGGTGTACGTACGTCGTTATAGCGAGGAGGGTGAGGGGGAAGAGAGGAGTGGGAGACGATTGCTTTATTCAATATGAATTGACACCAGATAGCCGGATGTACGCGGGAATGACCGACTTGTGATTCAATGGTGTTTGCTTTTCGTTTTTTCTTCTTTTCCCTTTTTCATTGGCTTTAAAAAAAAAACTGAGTCTATACTCTATCTCTACAAATTTACCATCAGACCATGGATTATGGAGTACTGTTCTCATATTTGAGTTGGTAAATCTCTGTCCCATTTGAGGGTTCTTGATAAGGTGCAGAAACGTATCTGTAATTTGACTGGCACCACCCTTTTCTTCTTCTCTGTACCCTCTTTCTCATAGACATGATGTTGCTAGTCTCAGTCTTTTCTACATATACTATCATAGCATGTGTTTTTCACAATTGCCTGATCTATTCCCTGCTTCCTTTGTTTCAGCTCGTTTAACTTGTTGGTCTCTATAAATTTGTTGTTTTGATAATCATTGTAATACAGCTTCCAATTCCAGTAACTTCTTTCCAAGAACTGCAGGCTTTTGGAACTCTCTTCCTACTGACTGTTTTCCTACTACCTAAAGCCTTGGTCTTTTCAAGATTATCGCCAATAGGCATACCATGTCTTTGCAATAGTCATATTTCGTTCTTGTTAGCTAATTACATAAAGTGGCTTCATGCCTTGTCTGGAGCGATTTCTATCAGATCTGAATTTCACTTTTTGCCAGTCTTGCAAAGACGTAAATGTGTTAAAACGCGAATTAATTAACGTCGACTGTAACCAGTGTTTATTTGATTTTATAAAAGCTCTACTCTGTACTGAGCACTTTTGGAAAATATTTGTTTTGTGTTCAATATATTTGCTCTTGATTAATTTATATATATATATATATATATATATATATATATATATATATATATATATATATATATATATATATATATATATATATATTAATCCAGGTAAAGTAGACATCCACAATATCTAAGTCAAAGCTCAGATTATTTTCCGCTTTATATCTTAGTTTCTAATAACTATTGATCGATAACATCGACATGCCAGTGTAGCGGCTTTTTGTACATGTCTGTATAATAAAAAATAATTATATATATATATATATATATATATATATATATATATATATATATATATATCTATATATGAATAAGAATTTTAAAATTATGTTAGCAAATCATGTGTGGTTTCTAAAAAATATGGGATTAAAACCAATCATTGATTGGGCTATATTATGTAAGTCAAGCACTCCGAGGGGTTTCAGACATAGATGCAATCTATGTCTGGAAGAAAAAATTAGAATCCTAAAATATGCGGACAACAATATCTTAAATAAAAGGGACGAATTATTGGCAAAATGTAGACATCAGCACAAATTTAAAATAACTAACCATTAATTTTTTTTGTAAATAAAACCTATATTAACTTCGCCATACTTTTAATTTATCGTCATATAATAAACATTTTTTAATAGTGTGCAATTGTAGTACCTATTTTAATCGTAATTTCCGTATTTAAATTTTTAAAACCGTAATAAATTTAATTTTTAAATGTATAACATTCGCAATCTGAAACTTAATCCAAACTTTCGCATTGTAACATAATTTAAAAAATTCTTATTCTTTGATTGAATATGGATGTCAAGAAAGATAGCAAGAAACAGTTGTCCGACTTATCCTCATAATATATAATATCGGTTATTTTATTAATTTTTTAAAATTATTACATTAAAAAATCATTAATTTAGCCGGCCGTAAGAAATTCTACCAAACGGCAAAAATGACGGAAAAGAAGGAATTATACTCCGCCAGGTTCTGCAGTACTGACGTCATTCTGTGATTCTATATGGAAACAGTACTGATACAGCTTTTCAACGAAACAAAACCAACTTTTTATTCGGCATCTTCCGGTCGTTTACGTAAACGGCCGTAAGACGCCGAAGCGCTAAACTGATCAGAAGGGTCGAAAAGCAGACGACAAATTTATCTGTGAACTAAGTAACTCTTAACGTTCCTGGAAGGAAAACATCTGCTAAATGAACAAAAAGCGAACTTTTTAAAAACCCTAACCCTGAACTACCCTTACCCTAACACTAACCTTAACCTAACCCTAACACTAACACTTACACTAACCTTAACCTAACTGTAAGATAAGTATAACTTAATCTGGTTTTGTTAGTTTCGAAAAGTGTACCAGTACACATAAAATAAAACGCAAAAAAAAAAAAAAATAGTAAAAATCATTGTTGCATTGATTCTGTTAAAAAAAAGGTACTTCTGCAATTTACGGATCGTGCTAATCCTTAGATAGGATTTTCAAGTTAAATCTGTCTATTAAATTGTTAGGTGAAAGTACAGAATAGTCAAGAAAGCCCCCTTGTTAAGAATGGGTTTCTAAATAATAACGTTATTATTTCAGCACGGTCCGTAAACTGCAGAAGTACCAATAAAAACACAGACAATTTATCGCAAAAAAAACAACGAAAAATTTATCTTTGAACTTTTCCGTAAAATATAAAAGAATTCATTGATTTTCTTCGTCAGAAAATAAATAAATTGTCATAAAGAAAAAACTTACAGTGATCCTTTACTTTCACTATTTTTATCTTTCATGTTGAAAATCAGCCTCGTTTTTATTTTGACGCCGGTTCGTTTTGATTTGGCTTTCTATGACTGTTTACGTATTTCGTCGTCGGCACAAGTCGGTTCAAAAGCTGTACCGAAAAAGCCCTCGGGAATCAAACGCTGGTTTATCCAGCTTTTGTATAATAAAAGAAATATACATATTTTGCTTTTCTTTCTTTTTATATAACCTAGTTTAGCGTTTGAAGTGTTGTTAGCTCATAAGTGTTGATCCCATGAAGTCGCGGTGTTTATAAGATAGTGTTCAATAACAAGTAGAGCTGTATTTAAGTAAAAACTTTCATTTAGGATATTAATGATGAAAGTAAAAGTTGTACAATTACAATATTTATGAAATCATCAGAAGCTAAAACACAAAACAAGGAGGGATCTCATTATCTTTAATCTATGGATTTTCAAAGAAAAATTCTTTCACAGGATAAAAATCGGTAACGTAAGTATTACCGGTAACATTAAAGTTTGAAAAAAAGAAATATATATATATATATATATATATATATATATATATATATATATATATAATAAAGAATAAGGTAAAATAAATACCTTTGAAGCATTTAAAGATGCAATATCAATTTTAAAAGAAAAATAAATCGAAACCGATTTTTTTTTCTTTTTATAAACTTTAATTTTTTTTAGTTTTAGTTCAATTAGATGCTTAAAAAAATATGAACTTTAAATTTTAATATCTATCTCGTGTGCATTCACGTTCTCATATTTGAAAGTGGAAAACAACATCCCCTAAGCCCGTTTACACCAACAGAAGCCGGGAAAATCCAAATCTAATAAGATCAGGATATATAGACACACTGAAGAGGCCAAGTTTTCAATTGGCTTAATTATTTGTATCACTATAAACTAAAAAAAAAAATGAAAGTTTATAAAAAGAAAAAAAAAATCGGTTTCGATTTATTTTTCTTTTAAAATTGATATCGCATCTTTAAATGCTTCAAATGTATTTATTTTACCTTATTCTTTATTAAATTTCAATTAGCTGCTTAAAAAAATGAACTTTAAATTTTATATATATATATATATATATATATATATATATATATATATATATATAAAGAGTAGAGCTAGTTTGCTTGAAGCATTGTGTGTAATACGTATATAGAGGAGTATTAGAAGGCTATCACAATGCAAGAAATGGAAATATATACGCGTTGAGAAGTAAGACAAAAACAAGTGATTTTAATTTATATATCTTTTCAAAAAATATTTTTTAATAATTTTTTTTCTCCTATATAGCAAATCTTACTTGATTAGGCAAGACTTGAACACTGATGTAATCAGTGTGGCCGTCTTCCATAATATATTTCGAGGTAGACCTCTTGTCAAATGGTGGATGCTTCAAATCTCAAAAAACGTTCGGAAGCTTTTTTTTGGCTAAAAATATCCTAAATTAGGGCAATCGACCCCAATAAAAATGTTATTAGGGTAAAAAAAATTGGGGGAAAAGGAATACTCAAAATACTCAAAAATTCAGATGTCTATAAAAGGCTGAGTATTCCATAGCACTCAGAGAAGTTCGTGGAATACTCAGCCTTATTAAGCTTTTGAGTACTTTGAGAATTCCTTTTTCCAATATTTTTACCATAACAATTCTTTTTTTCTGATGAGAGGGAAATATTTTATATTTAGCATGTTCTTTTTTTGAGTTTCCTTAACTTGATAAAAAGTTTCTTTCAAAACGTAAAAATCCATGTTTGCTGAAACTTTTTACTCTTGAAATCTGGTTGAAAAGTTTTTTTTTTAAAGGAAGCTTGAATGCCTACCAGACACCATCCAATATGTTCTATGCCAGTGGAGAGTTTTGATTGGAAGAGAGGGGGAAGGAGAGGGGGAGGGGGGGGGAAATTATTCGTAAAGGGAAAAGGATTATTAGAATGGATTAAATGTCAGCCTATACATATACATACGCATGCCCAATATGTATTTATACGCACTTATACATATGTACACACCAAATAATCCCTCAAACAAAAGGTAAGTAGATGGACAAGTTAAAATTGTAGAAAGGATTAAATAAGATAACACCGACGAGAAAAGAAGAAATAAGAAATAAATAAATCTAAAACACAAATAGACGAAACGAGAAAATCAAGATCCTCTTTTCGCTCACATATCGGTACATTAATCTGTCAACATGCTTATTTCCATATCATTACAAGACACCTACCAATATTTAAGCACATACCAACCGACATGTACCCAGAATAAAATAATGCACACACAGGCATACACTTACCCATACACATACACACATATATACATATATGGACAAAGTTTGAATGCCTACTGGAGAGACTTTGAATGCCTACTGGGAAGAGTTTGAATGCCTCCAAGAGAGAGTTTGAATGCCTACAGGAGAAATTTTGAATGCCTACTGGGGAGAGTTTGAATGCCTACAGGAGAAATTTTGAATGCCTACTGGGGAGAGTTTGGATGCCTACCGTGAGAAGATTGAATGCTTAAGGGAGAAAGTTTGAATGCCTACAGGAGAGAGTTTGAATGCCTACTGGGGAGAGTTTGGATGCCTACCGTGAGAAGATTGAATGCTTAAGGGAGAAAGTTTGAATGCCTACAGGAGAGAGTTTGAATGCCTACTGGGAAGAGTTTGAATGCCTCCAAGAGAGAGTTTGAATGCCTACAGGAGAAATTTTGAATGCCTACTGGGGAGAGTTTGGATGCCTACCGTGAGAAGATTGAATGCTTAAGGGAGAAAGTTTGAATGCCTACAGGAGAGATTTTGAATGCCTACTGGGGAGAGTTTGGATGCCTACCATGAGAAGATTGAATGCTTAAGGGAGAGAGTTTGAATGCCTACTGGAGAGAGTTTGAATGTCTACTGGGGAGAGTTTGAATACCTACTGTGGAGATTTTTAATGCCTACTGTGATAAACTTTGAATGCCTACTGATGGGAGTTTAAATGCCTACTGAGAAGAGTTTGAATGTCTCAAAGAAAAAGTTTGAATGCTTACTGGAGACAGTTTGAATGCCCACAGGAGAGAGTTTGAATGTATACTGAGGAGAGTTTAAATAACTACCGTGAGAGACTTTGAATGCCTACAGGACAGAGTTTGAATGCTTACTGGGGAGGTTGAGAGTTTGAATGCCTACCAGACAGTAAGGAGTTTGAATGCCTACTAGACATCATATTCAAGTGTTTTCGGTCTCTCTGTAAAGGGGTTTGTCAGGACAACCTGACATGCAGACACTTCACCCTACAACCCTACCCTGACGAAATATCTAATATAAAATAGTATTCGCATCCCAAATAATGTCTTCTCGACAATGCTACACACTGGTTCATACGAGGAATGGTGCACCTTCTCCTAGTGATGTCACTGAAAGTAACAGCACAAGCTGGACACTCCACCAGACCAAATGAATTCTTATCCTGGAATCTGGCAAGACAAAAAAAGAGATCAGTATAAAGATAATAAACTATGTCCTCGTTAATTGGTCGATTGAGGAGAGGGAAATTAATGTTCTTCACTGCTTTACTAACTTAATGTCAGATAGGCAAAGGATAACGTTGATTGAACACTCGGATATCTATGTATCATATATGGAAATCAAGTGTTAGCCCCCAGAAAGGGGCCCATTGATTTCTGGGATGTGTGCGTGAAAAATGACAAACGGAAAACAGGTTAAAAGGCAGGAGAAAAATAAAAACAAGAGATTTGACCGGTTTCGTTCGTATTTACGAAGAACGTCTTCAGAAACCGGTCAAATCTCTTGTTTTTGTTTTTCTCCTGCAATATAACTTGTTTTCCGTTTGTATTTTTTCACACATTTTGTCTACCACTGCATTTCATTTTCATGACTTATCGTGCACCTTACCCCATATATATATATATATATATATATATATATATATATATATATATATATATATATATATATATATATATATATATATATATATATATATATAGGGTGGGCCAAAATAAGGGTCCTATCTTTAAATTTGAATAACTTGAATTTGAATAACTTCCACAAAATAAAAGTTAAACTCACCAAACTTTATGTGTGCGTAGACTGACCCTTCCGAGATTTTTGAAATAAACAAAACAAATTTTAGCCGAAAAACACTTCTTAAAACTTACAAAAACTAAAGTATTGTTTTTTACACTGTTTTGAGTTTTTTAAGCAAAAATAATGTTTTCTAAATGAGGGTACGTTCCTTAGGGCTAATACGGCTCATGCTTGCTTCGGAAGGGGTCCTTTACTTATTCTAAAAAAAAAATTTAAAAAAAATCAATAAATAAAAAAGTTATGAATTTTTAAAAATAGGACCCTTATTTTTGCCCACCCTATATATATATGTATATTTATATATATGTATATTTATATATATATATATTTTTAATTGAATGACTCAAAGTTAAGAGCGTAAATATATATATTTATTATTTAGTACAGAAAATCAGTACAACATCAGTGAAAGAATTCCTCAGACTACCTTAAGCAGTATGACAATAAATTGATATTTCATAATAAATTTATAATTCACTCATTCTAAAGAATCAGAACGGAACCTTATATCTTCACACATCTTAAGCAGACCCCCAGCTTATAAATTAGCTCCAAAACGATCAATACACTGTTATCTCCCCTTTTGTTGACACTCAGAGACTTGGAGCCGCAAATCCTATCCTTAACAAATATTTTCAAAAGAGACTTTTTTGTAATTCTTTTAATTTGGGTGCTTAAAACTTTTTAATCTCACATATCTTTACTTTAATACAAAAAAAAATAGACATTTATTAACCCTTAAAAACTAATAGCGTCACCACCGTAATCTCGTGCGAAGTCATCCATCTTTTTTCTCTCTCAAAGTAAAAACAAAGTTGAAGAGAGTCGGGTTGTGCAGAAAAATACAAAAACACAAAACAAAAGAAAGATTGTTTATCAGCCCCCCTCCCCACAAGGGCTGGGCACTTTCGAGTAGCTTTAATAAAAAGCAGTACAAATAGCTATATGCGCGATCCGAACACCGTTTCGTAAGATCACTCTAGCTGCCTGGTAAATAGCAGCCGCTTGTCGCTATTTACAGTTAAAGTTACTCTATATTTACTAAATAATTGACGATGGCCGTTTGGATAAGATCACCGACTACGAATCAGTGGCAATTTGTGTTCGGGGTTCGTCGGGAATTAGTTCCTAGACTGAAGATTGCGTTAGCATGAAACATCGATGTCTCTAGGTATTTAAATAAATAATATTTATTTATTAAAATATTATTGTTTATTTATATATATATATATATATATATATATATATATATATATATATATATATATATAATAGCCATTATTAAAAACTTACTAACTCGAGCAAAACTAATTGCCTCCTCCCTTGCTATCTTCCAACATGAACCTATCAATATATTAAAAAAACTCTAGTTAATAATGGCTTCCCAAACTACGTAATCGACCAACAAATTCGACTGTTTAAAAATAATTCTCACGATAATAATAATAATAATAATAATAATAATGATAATGATAATGCTAATGATAATGATAATGATAGTAGTAGTAGTAGTAGTATAGTAGTGATAGTAGTAGTAATAATAATAATAATAATAATAATAATAATAATAATAATAAAAAAAAAAATCCAAATCTCCACTTAACACAACTATTAAACTATTTTATCGTAACCAGTTCCATCAGAACTATAAAATAGATGAACAAGTTCTAAGAAATAGTATTAATATAAACGTATTCCCTACTGACCCAAATAAAAAAAGTGAAACTTATCATTTTCTACAATAAAGTAAAAACCCACTAACCTTATTATCACAAATAATTATTCCCCCTCGATTAGAGTTTTGGATAAGACAAACCTTGTTTATGAGTTTAAATGTCCTTTGGGAGACTGTGTCTCCGACAACCAAGAACAACATATACATAGGTTTCTCTACCACGACTTTGTCGAGAAGATTGACGATGCATTTGTCCAACACTTAATTAACAACCACTCCTGCCCCCGATCGGAATTCAGAAAACTCTTAGTAGAAAATACCAAAATCTTAGAATTTAGTACTAACAAACAAAAACTCCATATATTAGAAGCCCTATATATAAAAACTCAAAAACCCTAATTAATAGAATTAACTTTAATATGAGTAATAATATTCTAAAATGTTTATAGCTCCAAATATAGTTTCGTACTTAGTACATAATTCCCGCCAAAAAACATTCTATAAATACTAACACATGGTCTATACCTGATTAACCTCATTCCCCCGAAGATGGACCCAGATGAGTCCGAAAGTACTTGGGAGACAAATCAAAACTATGGCAAATTCATCAGCCAATTCCTCTCCGAAACTAAGATCCTAATTCGGACTATTGAAAAAATTTACCAAAGGATATCTAGACAGGAGTTGTCTCTTATATTCAACAATACTTGCCTTCAAGAGAAGATGCTGCTTATGCGCGCGTGTGTGTATGTATTTGTAGACCTATTTACATACATCTGACCCCATTCCTGTATGCACTCATATAACTGAATTTATTGAGAAAGACAGATTTTGAATAAAGTCGTAGCTAAAGCATGAATGCACATATGTAGCCGAAAATGTTTGTATAAATAAACATTTATACTAAAATGTTACCCACTTTATTAGTTTTTAACTTCTTAGTTTTTGACTTCTTTCTTTTCAGATTAGTGTTCTTCCTCGCCGTTCAAAATGACGAAAAAAAATATCTTTACCAGTGTTCGCAGTAGATATATTATTAAACTATTCATAAAAGAATCATAGAATTACGTCAGTAATTTTATTTTTCATGTATAAATTATTATTATCATTTTTGTGACTTAAAGAAAAAAAAACATCTTCCGTTAACTTTTTTAATTTCAAGTGGAGGATTTCTTTTCGAATTCATTTCAGACGGCGGGGTTTGTCTGAATTGCTATTTGCTTTCTCGCTTCCCCTTACCACGTGAAATTGTTTCGTCCAGAAGCTAGAAAAGAGCACGTTTTTACTCGCTAACTCTTTTGTGACGGGACGGATATATTTATTTAAATAAAAATGTACGATTAAATGCACATTGGGTTTTTATAATTGAGCGGAGGACAAACATATTTCGTCAGATACGTTTCAAGTTTAACCCCCCCCCCCTATCATTACACACGCGTCAGAATCTTGGCCAATAACTGTCTCCATCACTTGACCTTTTGGCTATGAACGAAGTGTAGTATCTGTTCTGATGCTGCATTTAGTCTATTCTGTCCTCGGTCAGAGAAGGAGATGTCCACTAGACCAGTGGTTTTCAACCTTTTTCGTACTGTGCCACTTATGAGCAACCAATATGACCTGCGACCCCTTATGAGCAACCAATATGACCTGCGACCCCTTATGAGCAACCAATATGACCCGCGACCCCTTATGAACAACTAATATGACCTGCGACTCCTTATGAGCAACTAATATGACCTGCGACTCCTTTCCAAAATAGTCGAGTCAAGCATAGCTGTGTACATGCAGTAGAAAACTAGCCTCATTAAAAATAATGTGAAATCATTTGTTGAACAAAACCTTATTTCCAAAATATCGTATTCCATAGAATACTTCAAAAGTCTCAAAAGTGCTTCATAGAGAAACAAAGTATTCCCCCCCCCCCCGAGAGTGAGCCTTCCTTATGCAAAAGGGTCCCGTACTCTACAAAGGGGTAAAAAATACTCAGAGTCAGCTTCATTATATTATTAATTTTAATTCTATTTCACATATTCAACAAAAATGTTCTCTTAGACATAAATTTAATAAAATACAATAAATACTCAATTCGATCGAAACCCAAAAAAGGTTCTTGACCTCTATGGGAGTCACGACGCACAGGTTGAAAACCAGGGTTTTAGACTGAGGCAATTTTAATTTTTGTTCCAATCCAGAGTGCCCCGTTTGGGGGGGGGGGGTTCTATTTCTATACATTAAAACCGACCTTGTGTCTAACTTTACTCTTGTGGAAAGGCAAATAAATAGAAACGCCGCTGAACAAATCTTTTCTTAAAAATTCGAAAATACGGAATAACATCGTAAGATAAAGGAAAACAAAAAACAAAAAGGCCATCATAAAAATGCAATAAGGAAAGAAGGAAACGAAGAAATGAATCAAGTAACAGAATGATAAATAAAAAAGAATGATTATTGGCGAAGATATTGACTTCGAATGAATAAAAAGTCGAACGTAGCAGTATTTGCCGCAGTGTTTGAAACTCGGCCGTTGATTGGTCAGTCAGGCCGACGTCATAGACGTCGGCTCGCCAGCGGGTCGGTTAGCCGGTCGACGGCGGGCGGGATGACCGCGTCTGGCCGGCGACAGATTTCTACTCGCTTCTGTGTCAATATTGCTTCACACTTTCGCCTGATTCGATTAGATTTCAATGAATTGTAAACGAAATCTGTTCGGAAGTTGACCAATCAACAAACAAAACGGATGTTTCACCCCCTCCCACCTCTTAACTGCTATTATTTACTGGCATGGCGAGGAAGTAAAATTCGACCTGTTCTTACTTGTTCTCATATTGACTAGCTGAACAATAATATACTTTACTAAATCGTCACCACTTAACAAGGCCAGACGCCACTCGAGGATAAAGGTTACTCGGATAGAATGATGGTCAGGACCAAGCCCGAATAGATGGGGAAATTGGTTGGGTTGGTAGTGGATTGAGAAAGGATGATTTCAACAGTGCCCTGGCGGCCTCTTAACTTTTATATTTTGTCCCAATATTTACATTTTGTCAACAAATATATATATAGAGTCGCTTTTAATGGTAGCACCACACACACAAATATATATTACTGTACATGTACGCTAATACAGCCCAAATTAAATTTCCACAAACTTTCTTTTTTTATGGGAGA
>OY744515.1:115503820-115523820 GCA_963556195.1 Sepiola atlantica
TCACATACAAATCTGGAGTGTTGTTGTGTAGATGACACGCAGCAGCAGTTCGTTCACTCTCTTTTTTCTTTCTCGCTGTTGTCGTCTTCTTTTTAATAACAGCGAGTGTAAAAGTTATGAATAAAGACATGTTTGAACAAGAATCGTCCAGAATGTTAGACCATCGTGGAGACCTTATTGTGCTAGACAGTCTTCTTTTCAGTTTCACACAACAACGGTTGAATAGAAAGAGTTTACTTGGCAACAGTATGCGGTTTTGAAATCGGAAATTGACAAGCGGTGTTCATCAAAAAAACAGTCCCTCATCATTTTCGACGCCTAGAGTTTGGCAGAATTTTAAATTTAAGTGTTTACAGCCTTAGACATTTGTTTCTTTTTAAAATTTCGTTAAGAGAGTTAGCGCTAAAAAATAGTAAATAAACTATTTCAAAAATATTTTCAAATTTAACTATCTAAAAAATATGTTACACCTACAGAATTCTCTGGTGCTACCAGATCAGGCTGTCTGGAGATATCGACTTCTTGACCCAAAATGCACCAAACATTGATGTTTTATTGCTTTTTTTCTCTTTGCAAAACTCAATCATGTTCTGCAAAACTCATAGCAAAAAACAACAATTTCCTTCCTTCCCCCTTTCCCTCCCCTCCCCTTCCCCTTTCTACTCAACCAAACACCATGAATAATTAGTTTAATATGTAAAGAACTTGAAGCATAAAAACGTTGACAACAAATGACTGGATTTGGCATTAAATAACCCGAAAAGGGTTGATATGCCGTAAAACAAAACTTACATAATTTTAAACGAACCAAACCGAATTTTCCTAACTAAACTTAAAACCTAGGTTAGGGTAAGTTTAGGGTTATGTTAGGGTTATGTAAGGGTTAGTTTAGGGCCGTGTTAGGCTTAGTTTAGGGCTTCATCAGAGTTAGAATAAAAAACAGTTCGGTTCAAATTCTGTAGAAGTACAAAACATATTTTCAAACTGAAAACAAAAACAAACAACAAAACATTCCAATTATGAAAAGAAGTTTGCTTAGATTATGTGCAACAAAAAATCAAATAATAAAAAAAACAGTTTGATTTTCTTATGTGTTAATTGATAAAAAAATGTTGAAAACAAATTATTAATTGCCGAAAATAACCTATCCTGTCTATAATATAATAGGGAACATTTTTTTGATAAACACCGGTTGTCAATTTTCGATTAAAAAACCGGGATCCGTCACCAAGTAGACTCTTTCTATGTTACCCACAACAACAAATTGAAAGGAAAAACAAAACTAAAATAATAATAGCGATAACGGAACGAAGCTAAATGTAAAACAATAAAAAAGAAAAGATTAGAATAAAATAACAATTTTGAATTGGAAATGAAGAAATACGTTGCAAGACAATGGCCATAATGGCAAAATCCCTTGCGATTATAATTGGAAAATGGCAACAATTATAAAAATTTGAATAAAAAAAGGAGCCCATTTTAATAATATTTCTATCAATATTATGGGCAATAATAATATCGGCCATATCTCTTCCGTTGGCTGCAACAACAACATTAACAACAACAACAATAGTGATAACCAAAATAAATATTATGTTGATGATTAAAATAGTGTTTAAACATCGAAAGCGAAAACAAATATGAAAATATATATAGAAAAAAAATCCAAAATGGCGTCTTGAAATACAGAGAAAATTGCAGTTAAATTTCGCTATAAAATTACAAAAGCTAATTCTTCTTTTCAAATCGACGCCATCTTTGTTTCTCTTTTTCTCTTTTTCTTTTTTGTTTTCTTCCGATTCCTCTAAGCCTTGCGTCTTCTTCTTTATCTCTTTCTACTCCCGCCCCCTCATTATAATCAAGTTCTAATGCCCATTTATCTTCCTCCGCCCACCACTCTCGTCCTCTCTTACACACAACACCATCGTTTTCTTTCTTTCTTCCGGCGCGTTGTCCGTCGCTCTCTTTTTTTTGTAATGGCGGACGCATTTTTTTGCTATCGTAGCGAATCATTCGAGCCGCCAACTCGAAAACTAATAGATCGACCACAACTCATCAATGTAATCACATTAATGAGGCGAAAATATTGATTTTCATAATCATTTAACCAATTTATGGCAAATCTTTATTCGCTTTTGTTCTTCGCTTTACGCTTCCCTCGGGACCCGGATGAGAAAGGAAGAGAAATGAAGGAGTAATGAGGCTGGAAAAAACTATATATGTTTAAACAGAGAATGGTTAGAAGAAGAAAAAGAGGAAGAAGAAGAAGAAGAAGTCATCAACGACGAAAAAGGGGGAAATTAAAGAAATAAAGAAGAAGTGGGGGGGGGGGGAGGAGGATGAATAGACGCGGAAGAAGAAAGAAAAAGACGAACAATAAGAGGAGAGAAAAAGAAAGTGAAGAAGAGGAAACGAAAAGTTGCAGCAGCAAAACCATAACAATAATAAGAAGACATTATCGACGAAGAAGGGGGAATTGAAGAAGAATAAGAAAGGGGAGGAGGAAGAGGGGAGGGGGGAAGAGGAGTTAAAAAAGACGAGGAAAAAGAAAGAAAAGAAAAACAAGGGAAAAAGAGGGGAGAAAAATAAAAAAAGAAGATGAAGAGGAAACGAAAAGCAAAAGAAATCATTTACGACAAAGACGGGAAATAAAAGAAGAAGAAAGAGGAGGAGAAGGAGGAGGAGGAGACTAAGAAGAAGAAAGAAAAAGACGAGGAAGAAAAAGAGGAGAACAAATAAAGAGAAGGAGACGAAGGAGCAAAAAGCAGCAGAAGAAGAAGACGGTGAAGAAAAAGAAGGAGTAAGAGAAGATTGAAGGGGCGGGAAAGAAAGGGGGAGGAAGAGAGAAAGAGGAATGTGAAGAAAAAACACCGACGACGACGACGAAGAGGAAGAAATTAAATAAAATGATTAAGAATAAGAGAATGAGGAAAAAAATGAAGAAGAAAGTAGAAGAGAAATTATAAAGGAGAAACGAATAAATAGTAGATAAAAAGAAAAGAAGAAAAAAAAGAAGAAGCAAAGAAGGGGAAGAAAAAGACATCGACGACGGTGATGAAGAAGTGAAAATAAAAGAAGAAAAAAAGGAGAAGTGTGAGAAGAATTAGAAGAAAACATCGACGATAAAAAAGTAGAAAAAGAAGAAGAAGAATGAGAAAAAGACGAACAGAAAATGAATAGAAAGGAAAGAAAAATGAGGGAATGGAAAGATAACAAGAAGCCGAAAAAGAAGGAGAAGAAATAGAATGATAAAGAAGAGGAAAGAGAAGAAAAGGAAATAAAAAGACGAAGAAAAACAGAGGAGTAGAAGCCAAGAAGGAAAGAAAAAGAATTAAAAAGGAAGATTAACATATGAAATAAAATAAAATTATAAAGAAGAACAGCGGAAGTAGGAAGAAGAAAATAAAAAAATGAAGATGATCGAAGAAAGAGAAGAATAAGATACAACAGGAAAAATAAGAGAAGAGAAAGAAGAGGGGAATAGGAAGAAAGACGAAGAAAGAAGAAAATAAATAAAAATATTAATAATTTCGAGTAAGAATGAAAAAAGATGAAGAAGAAAAAGAATATGGATGAGAAGGAGACAAAAGCGAAGAATTAATTAGTGAGAGAACAAAAATAAAAAAATAAAATAAAAAGAAAACAAAGAAAAAGAAAACAGAGACATCGGAAACACCACAACAACATGTGCATCAATAAACGTACAATAAACTTACAATGTTTCTAATGAATGAATGTATTTCCCTTTCCGCCATCTTTATCTGCAAGAAGAAGAAGAAAAAGAAGAAGAAGAAATAGAAGAGCAAATAAAAAAAGATGAAGAAGAATAAACAGAAGAAAAAAAGAAAAAGGAACATGAAGACAAAATTGGGGAATAGAAGACAAAAATAAAAGGAAAGGAAGAAAAATGAAAGAAAAAGAAAATGGCTAGTAGGAAGAATAGGAGAAGGACAAAAAGAGGGAGAAGATATAAAAAGAAAAAAACAAAACAATGAGAAACAAGAAAATAAGAACAAGAGAAAGAGGACGATGAAGAGAATAAGAAAAATGTCGAGTAGAAGTTAAAAGATGATGATGAAGAAGAAGATGGATACGAAAGGAGACAAAAGGGAAGAAATAATTAATGAGAATGAAAGAAGAAAAAAAGGAGAAACACAAAAAGAACCCCCCCCCAAAAAAAACGTAGAAAACACCACAACAACACCAATAAAACAACAATGTTTCTAATGAATTAATTTCTTTGCTGTTTCGACATCTTTATCTTGATTTAACTTTCTTTCTGGTGATTTCTAATCACCCGAATTCTCCTTCTCCTAATTCCTGCTATTTTCGCTTTAGCAATGGCGAAGATGCGGCATGAATCGCCCGGATGTTGAGCAATTGGCGGCCATTACTCCCAGTCATTAGAAAACGGACAAAGCAGACGACAACTCTTTTCCGCAAATTGCATCGAAAACAAGGCGAACAACGAAGAAATTATTTCAATGAGACAAAATCGCCTTAGTCTTCACTTCCTTTCTACGCTTGTTTCTACTGTTACGTTTTGAAATCATTTCTAAAAAAATCCCTTATTCTTTTTTCCGCTTCATTTTCTTTAAATGAATCTGCCTGCATTTTCGATTGCATTACGAAGGGAATGAGTGGGTTGCTTCTCTTTTTGTTCCATGCGTGGATTTATGCAATTGTTAGCTCTGTTGTCTTTTTTTTTTTGTATTTACTTTTTTATGCTGTGTATTTTTCTATGGGCGCATTTAGCATCCTCTATCGATGGATAACCAAGACAGGTTAAAAAAAGGATGAAGGGGAAGGGAGATTCATCAGTGAAACATTTCATATCGGTTATTTGATACGTTCTGGGGTTTTTAAGCTTCAATGAGGCGCAGAATTAAGTTTTGGGTTGACAATGGCTATGAAAAAGCTTTGAAGAAGTTGCCAAAACTATAAAGATCTTCCATAAGGAACGAATGAAAATAAGTGAAAGAAAGAAAAAGACAAAAGCGAAAAATTATTATGGAGAATGAGACCATTTTTATATTGCAAGGAATGGCGATAGGAATTAAGTAAAACTGGTATGAAAGGAATAAAAGAAGGGATTTTGTGAATGAGAACTATTGTATGATGTAAGTTAGGAATCGTTGGAGGAGGAGGGAAATAAAAAACAATCTCAAAGGAAAAGTTAAAAATGGAGGGAAGAAATGAATGAAGAAGAAGAAGCGAAATATGCGGGATTTTTTTGTTTGTTGATATATATATATATATATATATATATATATATATATATATATATATATATATATATATATAAAAACTAAAATCTAAAATAGAAATATAAGGAATCACGTGTAAAAATAAGGTCACCCATTATATTGACACAACAAGGAAACAGAGACAGGCCACTCTATAGAAAACAGAACAATAGAATAGGAAATAGGAAGTAAAATCAACCGAACCTTTGCTTATGAGAAGCCCAACGATTGGCTAAGACAACAACAAAGAAACCGGGACGAATCATCACATAGAAAACAGAACAATAGAATAGGAAATAGGAAGTAAAATCAACCGAACCTTAGTTCGTGATAAGCCCAACGATTGGCTAAGAGAACAACAATGAATCTGATTGGTTAACTAGCTAGTCGTGTCTATAAACAAACCCGGCAAAACTAACTCCATGCATTTTAGCTTGACGATTCTCCCCCGGGGATGAAACGCGGAAACCTCTGTGTAGCTTAATTGCCATAAATATATTTTCATAACTTACTACCTAGCTCTACTTACGTATCGAGCACTGTTGAAGTAAATACTGAAAATTGATACATAAAAAATGATATCTCTTTATAACATTTTATGTGGATACATGAAATAGTAATATATATATATATATATATATATATATATATATATATATATATATATATATATATATATATATATATATATATATGTGTGTGTGTGTGTGTGTGTGTGTGTGTCGTAGATCGAAAGGGGAAAGAAAAGGAGTATGAAGGAGAAACAAATAAAAAAATAGACAAGACAAAGAAAAAGAAAGAAGGAGAGGAGAGGAGAGGTGAAGAAGAAGAAACGGAAAAAAAGAAAAAAAGAGAAAAAGAAAAAAACAAGACAAAAAGAAGAAGAAGAAAAATTTGACGGAGAAATAATCAGGAGTAAAAGAATAAGAAACAATAAGAAGAGGGAAAGTAGAAGAGAATAAAGGAAGTAGAGAAGGGGGAGGAAAAGGTGGAGGAGAAGGAGAAGTTGAGGAAGAAAAAAAAAGAAAACAGAGAAACAAGAGAAGAAAAAGAAGGAAAAGTAGAAGAAGAAAGCAGAGGAAGGGAGAGGAGAAGTTGAAGAAGAAGAAAAAGAAAACGGAACAATATAAAAAGAAGAAAAAGAAGTTGAAGGAAAAATAATAAAGAGTAAAAAAAATAAGAAAGAAGTGAAGAGTGAGAGAAGGAGAGAAAAGAGGGAAGGAGGAGGAGGTGAATGAGACGGAGTAGGAGTAAGTGACGCATAGATATGAAACCATTCTGCGATAGATAGAAATGAAAACGGACTAAATTATGTAAACGAAGAATCGTGTTGTGAAGAGAAGTAGCAAAACAAAGAAAAAGTAGAAAATGGAGGGAAGAAATAAATGAAAAAAAGAAAAACGGTAATAGTTAGGTAGAATTTCATGCTAATGCGTTTTATATAGATTATGTGATGTTTTGTTATAGTTTACGACTTGTCGAGTGTTAACTATTCTGTACATTTGCTAAACGAAAATATGGGAGATTTTTTCGGTCTGTTGGAAGTATATGTCGGAGATCGAGAAAGGAAGGAAGAAGAGTAGAAAGGAAAATAATGGATAATAAAAAAACATAATAAAATGAACCAAAGAGAACGTGAAAGAAAGTGAAACAGAAAAAAAGAGATGAGACGAGAAGAAAGAAAGAAAGAAAGAAAGAAAAAAAGAAAAAGAGGGGGAGAGGAACAAAGGAAAGAAAGAAATACCAAATGAACAGACCGTTTTATACGTCTTTTCATCTGGTACTTTTTTCTTTTTACTTCGTAAACAATCAAAAGAAAAGACGAAGGAAAAGAATAAGAATAAGAGGAAGACGACGACGAAGAAGAAGAAGAAGAAGAAAAATAAAAATAAGAAGAGGGAATAGAAAAAGGATACAGAGGAGTGGGAGAAAAGAGGAAGAATGAATAAATGCAAATCGAAAAGAAAAGAAACTGAGAAATGAAAAAAAATGAAAGGAAGGAGAGACAATGAGAGAATGAAAGAGAGGGGAGAGAATAAATAACTACTAAATATGAAAGGAGGTAAAAAAAAGAAAAAAGCACAAAATAATGAACAAATAAAATAAAAACCGAAAAAAATGACCAATGAAAATGTGAAGAGAGCAACAACGAATAAAACAACAATAAATAAATAAATAAAATAGAAGGATGAAAACAATAAAAGAAGGGAATTTGTGAATGAGAAATATTTGAAGATGTAAATGAGTTATCGGGGATGAGGAGGATACGGAGAAAAATTCTTAAAGGAAAAGTAGAAAATGGAGTGAAGAAATAAATGAAGAAAAAAAAAGAGGTAAAAGTCCAGAATAGTTAACGCTCGATATCTCATACCTCCCACAAAACAAGAAAACATATAACTTAGTTCAAACATATGAGAATCAAATTCTCTAACTAAATAGTCTAGTTTTAACGTTTATAACACTTTTAATTTCGTACTTTTTGTCCTGTAAAATCTGTCTTCTCGACAATCAACATTTAATGGCTGCCAACGAATGTACGCATGGTGGTCATTAAGTGTATTTTCGCGAATGAAAGAAAGGAAAAAAGAAAGAAAGAAAAGGAAAAAGACAGAAAGAGGGAGAAGACAGAGATAATAAATGAAACACACGTTTTCATTTAGTACTTCCTTCTTTAATTTTTCTTCATGAACAACTAAAATGGTGGAAGAAGAAGAGAAATAGAAAAGAGAGAAACAGAAAAATGAACAAGAAAATAAGAAAGAGAAGAAAAAGTAAAAGAAGGTATTAATCGATGAATAAAAATCGAAAAGAAAGACAAATAAATGAATGAAGAAAGAAAGAATGACAGAAATGCGAGAGAAAGTGAGAGAATGTAAGACATGGGTAGAGCTTATGTTTGTAAGGGTATCGCCAACTGCCATTAGCGTAAAAAAAGGCAATGCTCATTAGGTAAAACACTAATTCGAGATCCGGCAATTGCAATGTTTACATTGAGATACAACTTACATTCAGTCAGTGTCGCATGATGGCGTAGGGGTTAACATCGTCGACGGTTGCGTTTCGATCCCGGCTTGAGGCACTAACTGGTCTAGCCGCACTGATGAGCTGTGAAACAGCGAAACAGTCTGTATGTTGATGACTATATATATATATATATATATATATATATCAATTCCGCTGACGAAGGTGTAAATATCTGAAACCGATTACATATAAATAAATATTATGCTCTTATTAATTATCTAGTTAATTTTACTTTCGTTTTAATAATTGAGCACTCTGTTCGGAAACTCTCTAAATACCATTAAATGTATATATATATATATATATATATATATATATATATATGATTAAATAGAATTTATATATAACATTTATCATTTATAACAGTATTTATAATAACACTAAAATTATACATTCCAAAACCAATTAAAAAAAATGAAAAATACTCGAAGCTATCTACATAAAAACACAACAACTTAAAATGAACAACATCACATATGAAACAAGTGGTAACATTTTAAATGCTTAACGTAATACGATTTTGTTCTGTGATGCCATCCAGCGTTGCTGAATTTAAATCGTCAACGACTCCCTGAAACAATTTGAAAACATTCTCTTCGCGTTTCTCCGCTGTCTTTTTAAAATTCTCTTATCTTTTTTGTTCATTAGCTTTTGAGATCTGAGGATGATTCGACGTAGAATCGAAAATGTTCGTGAAACCTGTGAAACCTATGGAACATTTATTAATTTTTTAAATTTTAATACAAAAAAAAAACATGAAAAAAATTGAAAAAATAAAAAAATTAAACGGACGAATTCTATTATTTTAAACAATGTTTGCATAAATGAGAAAATGCTGCTTAAATACACACATTATATATATATATATATATATATATATATATATATATATATATATATATATATATATGTATATATGTATATATATATATATGAGAGAGAGAGAGAGAGAGAGAGAGAGAGAGAGAGAGAGAGAGAGAGAGATAAGTAAATAAAATGACGGAGGAGACTGAGAGATACAAAAGGTTCTGATTGGTTGAGCCTGGTCACGTGTTAAAAAAGAATAAACATAACAGGACAGAGTGCCGAGGAAAACGATGATAGACAGTTATTTCTGTCTTCTTCGCGTGCCTAACATCAAGCGGAATCTCCATGAACCTAGTTTCTTTCCAACAAATTTCTATCTTTAGAAGTCGTAACATTATTCATAGCAGGAATAAGTATTTTTTGAAAGAAAATACAGTAAATTGCTGCAATAACATGATGGAAGGCAGCAATATAAAATGTTTTTGGCTAGATAGAATAAACTATCGATTTTTCTAGATGCAATTATATTGCGATCTAATATCGAGCATCTGACTGACATTTTTTGACTTATTTGCATACTCCAGAAAGCTTCGCCATATGCTTGAAAACAAAATTCCGCGACTTATCACGGTCTTGGGCCAGTCTTTCAGTTGTCAGCAGCGGCATGCCAGTTTCAGTCCTGATCTGGTCGGTTCATCTTTTTGATAGTCGTCCTCTTAATCTTTCTTGAATTAAATCTTCTTGATACGAGCTTTTTACATTGTTTGAGTCTGGTAGCCGGAAAACATGTCCAAACCACGTAAATCACTTTTTTTTCGAATAACCCTAGTCCTAACCCTAACCAAATATTTTTGATGGATCTGTTAACAATAAGCCTTACTCTGACAATCTTCATTTCATATTCTATCTCGCAGAGTTACCCCAATCCAAAATAATAATAATGTATGTGTGGACAAATACACCTCTATCCCCACACAATTATTAAAACCTAGAAACGTAACAAAGCATAACCGAAGCGGAAGCGAGTAAAGGTCGAAAATGCAAAAGCCAAGTGTTCGGCTCTTACTCGCTTCCAATCTGGTTATGTATTTAAATCGTCTGCCCTCAAATATAAAAGTGGAATCGTCTGCTGCTAAATAAATAAATAAAAATGAAATCGTCTGTTCACAAATAAAAAAATGGAGTCGTCTGCTCACAAATAAAAAAATGAAATTGTCTGCTCTAAAAAACTGGAATTGTCTGCTCTAACAAAAAATGGAATCGTCTAATCACAAATATTAAAGTGGAATCGTCTGCTCACGAATAAAAGCAGAATCGTCTGCTGACAAATAAAGGATTGGAATCGTCTGCTGTAAAGAAAAAATGGAATCGTCTGCTCACAAATGAAAAAAAAATGGAATCGTCTGCTCACAAATAATATGGATTATTTTACTCAATCACTATTTACGATAAATATGTTGGGTGTCTAGAATTACACTACCTGACCACATCTGCAACGAGGATATCCGAAAGCGCTACGGCATTGCGCCGATTGAGCACAAGAGGAGGAAATGGCAGCTCGGATCGTTTGGCCATGCGCTGAGGGCCGACAACGACATCGTCGCGACATACGCCTTTGCATCAGAAGTCGCCGGAAAGCGACCGAGGTGTAGACCGATGATGAGATGGACAGACGCCCGGCACAGAGATCTCTGTAAAATCGGACCAAGCCTGTAATCGTGTCAAGTGGAGACAAGAATCCATTATCGCCGACCTTGCTGTAGCTCGTGATTAACGCATAAGAAACAAAACAAAAAAAACTATTTACGATAAAGTAAATTGGCTTGAAACTTCTTTTAAATATTAACACATTTTTAACGCAAATAGGTCACAAACGAGTAGGTAAAGCAAAATAAATTGCTTTTAACTAATTTCTTAACGGTATTTCTTCTAAAATAACAATGTCGGTAATAGTAATGGCTATCGTGACAGCTCACAAACTCACTCAAGTCCACGTACATGCGGACACAACAACACGTTCTTCGTCTAGACTCTTGAACATTTCTTAATTCTTTTCTTAACTCTTGTAACAGCAGTCATGTTTTACATGTAGTGCATGCCCATCAACCAGAGGACAAAAGAAATGCTTGTGTGATCAAACGATCAGGGGGGAAGTGTGACAATAAAAATGAAAACTTACCAGCTGAAAAGCGAATGAGATGTTTGCCATGTCGTGTGTTCGCCCATAAACCAGAAGGGGGAAAAAAAGGAATGTGTTTATTCACAATGGTAGAATTTTATAGTTGGGACTAATTTGCATACGTGAATAACTAATTTGCATGCCCGAAGACCAACTGTTTTAAATAAAAGGACGTAGTGAGAGTAGGCGGTTGTTTATCTTAGAGAGAAAATGTTGGTGCCGGAAATTGGTTGAATGTTATTTCAGTGTTTGAGGAACAAGAATTCTGCTTAAAGATTGAATTTCCATTATGACCTTTTTTTACAGTCATATAGCAAAATTATTTTGCATTACTTACCAAGTTCAACCTAACCGGAGCGAAAGCTAGTACGTCACCTCTGATAAAATCGTCTGAAAATGTAGACGCTCCGTTTCGGTACTGACGCTCTCTTCTCAGATTCAAAGTGAATGAACGCGGATTACGGACCTCAACGCTATTTAGGCTAAAGTGAATTGACTAAAAACTATCAACATTTTTAACGCAAATAAGTCACAAATGAGTAAGTAAAGCAAACTAAATTTTTTTTGACTAATTTCCCAACGGTATTTCCGTTAAAATAATTTATGTAGGTATTAGTAATGATTACCTTATTGGCATTTCTTTTTAAAATGATTTATGTGGGGATTAGTAATGTGTACCTGAACAGCCATATATTACCGAAAAGATCTTTTGAAAAATATGGCGAAGTGAAGATAATAAAAAAAACACAAAATGCATCAATTTTTAAAAAAGAAGGATAAAGAAACAACACTCACCAAAAAAGAAAGAGAAAGGCGAAATTTATCCCGCCCCACCATTATATAAAAAAAAATCAAGATAATATTCGTCGAAGCAATTTATAAAACGTCTATGAAATATTCATAACCGTCTTGCCTGGCGGCCATATTAACATTACCGCCAAATGCAATTTTAATGGCAATATTGATAAAACAATGAAGCATTCAGGAAAAAGAAATGGCGTCCGTTAGTGTTTCCAACAAGTTGACGAGTTCCATTTTAAATAAACGACGTAATTTACACTTAAATGCCGGTTGCCGGGGGGGGGGGGGGGATCTGAGTGATGAGAAACCAACCAAAGCGTCTGATTGGACGGCGGGAAGTTAACCACGAAAGATTCAGCCAATCGCCTCGGGCATAATGTTTTCTTTCGACGCTCGAGACGAAAACGAGACACCCGAGAGGAGTCGTTGAGATAAAATTATTCGTTGCTCGTTAGGTGGATATTATATGGATAGATCGATATTGATAGATAAATAGATAGACAAGGACAGACTGAGACAGTGAACAATTGCAGAGAAGGATGCGAGCAGACTGTAAATTAGTGGTAAAGACGAATAGATAGAAAACAATTGACATCGCTATTTATTAACAAAAGCAGATACAAACGCAGGCACACGCATACAAATATATGTGTATTTACAAAATGAATATAGTCGAACAAATCGACCGAAATATCTTCGTTCAGCATTAATGATGTATTTGTATTTTTAGTTCTACTAGTCTATTGCCATTGCGTATCCACTATTTCATAAACTCATGTTCCACACACGTACACGCATATATATATATATATATATATATATATATATATATATATATATATATATATATATATATATAATGTGTGTGTGTATGGAAAATGAGTTTATGAAATAGTGGATATATACATATATATATATATATATATGTATATATATATATATATATATATATATATATATATATATATATATGCATATATATATAATTTTCTTTATTTTATTTTACTTCAGTCGTAGTTCTCAGATTTCAAAGGGGCCCTTCCTTAACCTCTATATGAGATACATAGATATTCGAATATTCCATTAAAGTTCTTTAATTCTCAAACGTTTTGTTAGTGAAGAAGTTAAGAACATACATTTTCCTTTTCCCAATTGACCAGTTAACTATGTTGTAGTATATCTTTCTTGCGGTCTCTTGGTCTTACAAGATTCCAGCACAAGAATTCATCTAGTCTGGTGGAGTATCCAGCTAAGTGTTTTTTACTTGAGGTAACATCACTTAGAGAAGGTGCACTATTCCTCGTATGAGCCAGTCTATAGCCGTGCTGAGGGGATCTTATTTGTGCTGCGAATACTAAGTTATTTTGAATTTTTGGTCAGGTTTTTCTTGTCGGGTGCAGTATTCTCATGTCAGGTTGTCCTGACAAACCCTTGTACAAAGAGACTGAAAACACTCGAGGATGGTGTCTAGTAGGTAATTAAAACTCCCTGTATATATATATATATATATATATATATATATATATATATATATATATATATATATATATATATGTTTGCAAACATTGTAATAAATAACAGAATTCGCCTGTTTATTATACCGTTATGATTTGTTCAATTTTCTTATTGTATTTTTTGTATTAAAATCAAAAACACTAATCAATGTCTCATAGGTGTAAAAAGCTGGAGAAAGAAGAGCATGTTTTAAAGGACGGCGGGGAAACGCGCAGAGAACGTTTTCGCATTGTTCCAGGAAAGACGTTAACGATTTAAATTCAGCGACGCCGGAGTGGCATTACAGAATAACATCGCATTACGTTAAGCATTTTGAAATGTAGCAGCTGGTTTTATACGTGATGTTATTAATTGAAGGGTTTTGTAATTTTATGTAGATAGCTTCCAGTATTTTTATTTTTTTAAAAATATGTTTCGGAATGTATTATTTTAGTGTTATTAACTAGAATGTGTCTTAAATCAGAGGGAGGGAAGTTATGTTTTGGTAGATATTGGCAAATTGAGCTAGAGTTTACAAGATGCATGGTTAACCGCCGCCTTACCATTGGTAAGGCGGCGGTATAGGGTAGTGGTTGTAAAACCAATGTAGCTACTAGCTTTATTATTATTATTATGGGAATTACATTTTCCCAAAGGTCATTTATACTTATAAATAACATTGGTTCTTTCTAGTGGTTTTTGAGTTGGGGAAGAGTTGTTTTTTACTACAAGATTTTGTGTTTTTAATTTCTTATAGTAAATAATGAGTCTAATTTTAGTGTTATTGTCAATTGGGGATATGTATCCGTGTATACTATTTTTCATGGCGTTTTCTTCTAATCTGAAGTTTGGTTGCATTTGATTACAATAGTAAATGTTAATATTGTTTGAGTTGTGATGCTGGATATTATTATTATTATTTGTATGTATGGTGTTTTTTAAGTTTCGAATCATTAATTTATTTGTTTATCGACGATATCATTAGGGAATTCGTTGTTAATAAGTACTTGTTTTATATTTTTTAATTCAATGAAAAGTATTTTTTTAGATGAGGAGATTAATTTGGCACGGTCACAAGATTTTTAACAATAGCTATTTTGTAGCGATAGGGATACTATCGCTCTTGTAATTTAAAAGACTGTAATTTAAGCTGGTTGGGATTTTATAAGTAGAAGTGTTAAACGATTTATTAAAGGCGTCAATAAGAACATTTTTTAAAATTATTTACATTCAGTTCGATGGTTAATTTAAGAACAGAGTTTTTTTTTAAAAATGTCATGAAGTTTGTGTATTTGTTCATTAATATCAGCTAGAATAAGAATACCGTCGACATAGCGTACCTAGATAGAGTTTGGTTTTTGTTGCTTAAAAGTACGAACATTTTTTTATTTCGTCTTTTACTGAGAGATAGTTAATTAAGGGGCAGTAACTCTATTACATTTTTTGTTATTACATCGAAATTACTGAATAAAATTCAGCATGGAAACATCGAAAACAATTAACTGTATGAATTTTATTCAATAATTTCATTCAGTACAAAAAAACTATTAAAGTTTCCTTGCTGAATTTCGTTCAATGATTTCAATCACTACAAAATTCAAATTGAAACAAAATAAATTCTGAAATTTTCCATTACTGTATTCTTTTACGTTCATTTATTAATAATTAATTTCCAGTTAATTGCTTTCGATGTAATAACAACAGTTGAATAGAGTTACTGCCCCTTAATTAACTCTCTCTCAGGAAAAGACAAAAAAATTTTTTTTCGTACTTTTAAGCAACAAGAACCTAGAGTTAAAAAAAAATGTTATTAAATATTTGGTTTTCCAGGTTTGACATAAATAATTCGTAAAGAATAGGACAGAGAACTGAACCCATTGAAACTCCGTCAATTTGAGTGTAAATGTTTCTCTTGACGTCATAAAAAGGTACTTCGGTGGTGCAGATTTATAGTAACCTTTTTAGTCTTTAAAAAAATTTAATTGGAGGGAGAGACGGGTTATATTATTGATGATTATGTCTATTGTTTCCTTTACAGTTACATTGGTGAATCGGCTTTCTAGGAAGGCAATGATTTTATTAGGCGGTTGTTTGCTTTGTAAAATGTGTAATATATTCTTGCGTGGACTTAACAAATATAGTGTTAAGCAATATAGTGTAAAGTCAACACAAGAACTAACACTATATTGAAATTGAAAACACCTATTGTGACACCTATGGGACATTTATTCATTTTTTTGATTTTAATGCAGAAAAGACCATCAGAAAAATTGAAAAAATAAAAAAATGTATAATTAAACAGACGAATTCTGTTATTTTCTTTTTACAATGTTTGCATAAATGAGAAAATGCTGCCTAAACAAACACATCATTATATATATATATATATATATATATATATATATATATATATATATATATATATATATATTAATTGATTGATTGATTGATTGATTGATTGAAAATGATGGGTGGTGTTTGGAGCATAAACGATGTTGTTATCTTAATAATATTTATTATTATCGAATATTTCAAACGCACTGCATTTTTCATCGGAAATTAATCCGAGAAAAGTCAAAGACCGGAAATGAGGTCACTCGTACGCGGGGTATTAATGTGTCAGGAATGAGACGTCATATGTCGGGGAGGGGGTAAAAAGGTGAAGTTGGCTAAGTGTTGTTTAACTATTTATAAAGGCTGTTATAGATTTTTATATAGCAAAAACATGTAATTATGACAGTATAATTATTGGGTAAGAGCTTTTTGCGCCACTTCCGTTGTGGTTGTGAGTTTTTCCGAGTTATGAATAAAAGCAATGACGGTCGTATTATGTAGTCATGTTCTCTTACTCTGTCTTAACAGATAATTACCGATAATTACTCTATCTTTACATAATTACTTTATCTTAAATTGAGAAATAACGAAGCATCAATTGCGAATATTATATAGCGTTATTGGTGGTTTTGACGGAGGAATCCCCCTCCCCTATCTGTCACAAATCAAAAAGTAAAAAGTGCTCTTTCAACAAGACAAAACAACATGAATTGCTCTTCGAATTTCTTCCGCACTCACCCTATTCTCCAGATGTGGCCCCTAACGATTACTCGCTGTTTGCAGACTTCAAGAGAATGCTTCAATGAGGAACTCATATCGGAAACTGAGGCATATGTTGAAGACCAAAGACAAATAGTTCTGCCAAAAAGACACTTAATTCTTCAAGAAGCGTTGGAATCAGAGCGTCATTCTAGAAAAAAAGACTATGTTGATGAATAAGGTCGACTTTTGCTAAAAATATATTTTATTAGTAAGGCTCGAGACTTATTGGGTGACGTGATATAACAATGAAGTATGGATTTGACCAATGTGTGAGTATAATGTCATTTAATATGCAGGATAAAAAAATAAACCGAGGTTGGACGTAGGGACAGTACGGCACGAATTCATCAATCGCTGGAACAGTCACCACCTGGATTTTCACAACAGCTCTTTTAACCGGGGTGTGGCCTTACAACCGCCGTGTACCACACTAATCCAAACCCTAACCCTAACCCTTACAACCGCCGGGTACCACACTAATCCAAACCCTAACCCTAACTCTTACAACTGCTGGGTACCACACTAATCGTAACCCTAACCCTAACTCTTACAACCGCCGGGTACCACACACTAATCGTAACCCTAACTCTTACAACCGCCGGGTACCACACTAATCCAAACCCTAACTCTAACTCTTACAACCGCCGGGTACAACACTAATCCTAACCCTAACTCTAACTCTTACAACCGCCGGGTACCACACTAATCGTAACCCTAACCCTTACAACCGCCGGATACCACACTAATCCTAACCCTAACCTAACTCTTACAACCGCCGGGTACCACACAAATCCGTACCCTAACCCTAACCCTTACAACCGCCGGGTACAACACTAATCCTAACCCTAACCCTAACTCTTACAACCGCCGGGTACCAGACACTAATTCTAACCCTAACCCTAACTCTTACAACTGCCGGGTACCACACAAATCCTAACCCTAACCCTAACTCTTACAACCGCCTGGTACCAGACACTAATCCTAACCCTAACCCTAACTCTTACAACTGCCGGGTACCACACAAATCCTAACCCTAACCCTAACTATTATAACCGCCGGATACCACACTAACCCTAACCCTAACTCTTACAGTCGCAGGGTACCACACTAATCCTAACCCTAACTCTAACTTTTACAGTCACCGGATACCACACTAATCCTAACTCTAACTCTAACTTTTACAGTCGCCGGATACCACACTAATCCTAACCTTAACTCTAACTTTTACAACCGCCGTGTACCACATTAATCCTAACCCTAACCCTAACTCTTACAGTCGCCGGGTACCACACTAATCCTAACCCTAACTCTAACTCTTACAGTCGCCGGATACCACACTAATCCTAACCCTAACTCAAACTTTTACAACCGCCGGGTACCAACACTAATCCTAACCCTAACCTTTAGAACCACCGGGTACCAACACTAACCCTAACCCTTACAACCGCCGTGTACCAACACTAATCCTAACCCTAATCTTTACAACCGCCGGGTACCAACACTAATCCTAACCCTAATCTTTACAACCGCCGGATACCAACACTAACTCTAACCTTAACCCTAACCTCTACAACCGCCGGATACTAACACTAATCCGACTTGAGAGGCTCGACCAAGAACCGAGATTGCAGCCGGCATAGCTCTTACACTACCACGTGTGCACCGCGCTGCCATGGCTTGGACTTTAGAGCTTCGATAGAAACACTATACTTGCTCGAGATTGAGTCGGCTCAACTCGACCAGGGTGATAGCCGTTACAGATACAGGTAAGTACTATATGTCAATTATAGATGAAAAATGCTTAACCTATTTTTGCCCGTATTTTTTTTCTTTAATTTATTGCCCCTCTTTCTGCTCTCTTCCACCATTCCTTCTAGGCAGACTATATTCGTAATCGATCGGTTAATGTGTTAACCCATTACTACCTAATTTTTTGTTAACTTTTTTTGTAAAGACAATATTATATTTGAGCAAAACAAGGTGTACTTGTTTTTAGGGCAGTCATTTATTCTATATAGAAACATGTGGGTTAGTTATAGGAACAACTGAGCCAAAAATATTTGATTGAATAATAGATGAAACTGATTGTATCCTTACAATGGGAACAGCGATAGAGTAGAGAGAGACTGGCCAGGAGTTGTATGGAAGAAGAGAGAGACTGGAAATCTTGTGTATACTTACTACCAGAAAAGTAAACGAATCTCATAGCTAATTGGAGCAAGAAAAACGAAGACTCCCCGCCCAGAAAGCAAAACAAAAAATATTCATGTTATTACACGCATCGTCGTAAGCACGTCGATAAACATCGGAATTTCAAGTTAGCGCAAGCCGAAGCGAACAAATACGATGAGTTACCGAACCTGAAAAAATGGCCATGCTCAGAGAAGTAGAGAGATTCGGACGAAGAAAACGTAGATACACACGCCGCCCAGGGACATTGATTACATAGGCACGCATCTATCGCCATGTTTTTTTTTTTTTACGTTCAACGAATTAAAAAGCTATGTAAACCAATCACACACACACACACACACACACACACACACACACACACACACACACACAGTACGCGCGTGCGTGCGTGCGTGCGGGCGGAAGCTGAGTTGTTTACTGGTACACAATCAAGCGGATAATCTTCGCGCGCATCTTACACATTTCAAAGATGAAATTGGAGATTGTTACTAATGCGAAACGAAAATGATTTTTAATACTTGACATTTCAAATGGTTTATCGATTTAAAAATTGAAAAAAAAACACACAAAAAAAACACTATTTACAAAAAAAAAAATAAGTTTCTCGTTTGATTCTTTTTGGTTGTATTTTTGTTTTTCTTTTGTTTTTACTTTTTCTTTTAACATTATTTATTTTATCCGTTTCTTTCACCTTTCTAAGTTCCCCTATTTAATACGAGAAAATATGCGGCCCGTTTTCGGCCAACCATTGAGTTTGGGTCAGATTGTTTGAATCAGGAAAAAGTGAGTTTGCAAAGCCAGTTTAATATAAAAAAAAATATTAAAAGGACGAAATAAAAAAAATAGCCTTTTGTTCTGCTCGTTATACAGCCTCTCTCACAGCTCTCACTTTCTTTCCCTATTTTCGTCTCCAACTACGGCTTTAATAGAATTACTACCTGTGGTGATATTAGCTTTTACTTATATTGAACTATACCAATCCATCAATTATTTTGTTTCTTTATTACTTTCGACTGTTGATAAACAGAGAGAGAGAGAGAGAGAGAGAGAGAGAGAGAGAGAGAGAGAGACAGAGAGAGAAGAGAGGGAGAGAGAGAGAAGGGGTAGAGAGGGACGAAAGAAAGAAAGAGTGGAAGGAGAGCGGGGAGAGAGAGGTGGGG
>OY744515.1:115526320-115561320 GCA_963556195.1 Sepiola atlantica
ATATGGTGATATATATATGGTTATATATGGTTATATATATATATGGTTATATATGGTTATATATATATATATATATATATATGGTGATATATATATATATATATGGTTATATATATATGGTTATATATTGTTATATATATATATATATATGGTGATATATATATATATATGGTTATATATATATGATTATATATATATATATAACCATATGTATATATGTATGTGTGTGTATGGGAGCATTTTATATTGATACATGTTCACTTAAACAAAAGTGAATGCTCCTGGTTTTTTTTCTGATTTCAATTTTTCGAGTTTTCGGGCCAACAATTTAATGTTGTGTGAATTAGAACTCGCCATATTTGCAAAAGTTTTCGACTCGTATGTGTCGTCGCCAGGCACGTGCTGTTATTACAAAAAATGAAAATATGTGAATTTATTACGAAAATCGATTAAGAACGTGTTATTTATTTGAATACGTAAACCCATCATGAACTAAGCTCGATACGAGGGGGAGATAATATATTAAAATATATTTGCAACATAATATTATAGGACTTCAGATTAAGAGGGTACCTTAGGTTTCAAGCTGGAAGAGCGGACTTAGGGACAAAAATACTGGTTTAATTATAAACCGCTCGCTGGCTGTCTTCAGACAAATTTTATATATGAAAAAGTGGAAAAAGTGGTTGGCCATCTGAAAGAAGTTCGCTGTGTTAAAATATTTCTTTTTTAAATTTTCAAATAAAAATATAAACAAAAAAGAACTTGTCCCAAAAAAGCCAACCACTTCCCCATAGATCAAATATGGCTAAAGAAACCCACTGAGCGGTAAATAATTAAAACTTTAGAAAACACAGTATTTTTTTCGCTTGGATCTACTCTTCCGAATTGAAACCGAAAGTACTTTGTTGATCTGAACTTCTGTAATATTATAAATAAATATTATACTCTTATTACGAAATAATCGAGCACTCTGTTGAATTTTTTGCTACCAAACGAAACCAAGAATTATAAATGCATATTCCTCTTTGTTGAATACTTTTAAGACGGTTGACTATCGTTGCCAGGATTTATTTCTCACCAATTCATATGGTTATTCGGAATGACCTCATCGGTTGAGGCGTCGGAATTTGGAGTAAAAAGTGACTCTTGTTCCGGGGTTCGAATCGTGCGACTGGTTTGAATAATTATCTTTACACAAATAATCCCAAAAGGATGAAGCGTTTACACCGATACATAATAGGATATTTATTCAATATATATATATATATATATATATATATATATATATATATATATATATATATATATATATTGCCGTGTTTCAGTGCGGTTTCTGCCAGATGTTTTCTTAAGGAATAGGATTCGAGTTTGAGGTGTATCCTAACTAACTCTTAAGGACACTTCTTCACTGGCCGGCATTTACAAAATAAAATGTGACGAATGTGCGATGTTTTATATTGGTGAAACGATCAGTAATATAAAATCCCGCATTTATGAACACAAACAGAACCTCAAATACAACAATATCACTAACGCACTAGTCTAACACAGAAACACTTTTACCCATAATTTTGATTTAAAAACTGCACTATTCTCAAACCAAATACTCTTCCTCACGTCGCAAATGCATCGTAAGCACTATAATACTTCTCTCATCACCATTTAAGATAAACCTTAGACTCGGATCACGTTCCTTACGCATATATATATATATATATATATATATATATATATATATATATATATATATATATATATATATATATATATATATATATATATTTTACATTAATGTAAAACATTATAATTTTTTTTTCTTTCCTTTGTAACTCGAAGCATGACAATAAATTCAGACAACCCCCGCCCCCAAATCTATTATCGGATTTGACATATTTTGACACAGACAGACTCCCTAAGCTAAAAATAGATATGGGAACAAATAAATCCAAGCTGTCACCCCATTCACTCCTGGCTTTTCCTTGAACTGCACAGACTGCTGATAATAATGGACTTGCCTAAATCGCGGTTTTTAATTTCTTGTTTGTTCTCATCCACAGCCATACCGAAATTTGGACAATTTCAGGAAAATCAAAATTAATCTCTGTATGATTTTTCTGCATTTTTCTTCATCCTGAGGAAGTCTACAATAAAGACGAAACGTTGATGGACACATAAATAATATAGTTTTTAGCTTTCCTTTTTCATTTTCCATATATATGTATCTATCAGGTTGGAAAGAAAGTAATGTCGTATTTTTTACTTCATCACTTTGCAGCCTTCTAAGTTGTACACAGTTCTAGATTTCTTGGTGAATTGGTGTCTTAATATCTTGCTTTGCCTTTCAGATATAGTGATTAGTTTGAAAATATTAAGTTTAATGGTCGCAGTCGTCAAAAATGGATATTAGTGAGGAGCATCGCAGACATTGCATGCTCTATGAATTCAAAAATGGAAACTTAGCTGCAGAAGCTACAAGGAATATTGGAACTTTCTATGGGATAAATGTTCTGAATGATCGAAAATGTCAACGGTGGTTTGCAAAATTTTATTCTAGAGACTTTAACCTGTCAGATTGGCGACGTTCGGGGAGGCCAAAATCAATTGATAAAAACGCCATGTCAATCCAAAGTTAACCAGCAGATAATTAGCTCAACAATTCAATATAACCCATACCACAATTATTTCATGCCTTCACGAGTTAGGAAAAGTTTGAGAACTTAAATACTCAGGTCCCCACGATTTGACCGACGCTCAATTAAATCAAAAATTGACTGTTTGAACATCTTTGCTTTCCAAGAATCATCGACAAGCATTTTTGCAAAGAATTGTGACTGGAGATGCAAAAATGGGTTATTTTCAAGAATACCCAACGCAAAAGATAATGGTTAGACCGAAACCAAAGTTCACAGCCTGTTCCAAAACAAGGACTACACCCAAAGAAGGTTATGCTCTCTTTATGGTGGACTGATTCATTATGAGTTACTAGAGCCTAATCACAGCAGTAAAATGTTGTTCGCAGCTGGATGATCTAAGAATTGCTCTATCAAAAATACGACCAGCATTACTCAATAGGAAGGGTTTAGTGCTTCAGCGAAATAACGCGAAACCTCACATAGAAAAACTCACTTAGGAAAAGGTAATGAGTTTCAATTGGGAAGTTTTGCTTCATCCGCCTTATTCACCTGACATTGCTCCATCCGACTATTATCTTTTCCGATCGTTGCATCATCACTTAAACAATAAAATTTATAAAAATGGCGACCAACTCAAAAATAACCTAAACTCAGAATTTTCTTTGAAGAAGGCATCAAAAAGCTAGTTGATCGTTGGACAGAATTCATAGAAAATGAGGGAAATTATTGTAAAGAGTAAAAATGCCCTAATCTGAATGTTTAAGATGAAATAAAAGTGTGTGATAAAAACGACATTACTTTCTTTCCAAACTGATATATATCTAGCATGTCTTTCTTTTTTCATTATCTTATTATTTTTGTGCCTCTTCCTTTTTATTTAAAATTATCTGTTTTATTCTGTTTACTTTTTTCTTTTTCTTTCATGTTCATTCTTGCTTTTTAAATGACCTTCGTTCTTTTTATTGCCTTCAATTATTTCCATTTGATGTGCCCCTAATTTTCTCCTTTCTTCTTAATTTTTTTTTCATCCTTCATTTTTAGATTGTTTTGTTTTTATCTTTCTACCATTTCTTTTTTTCTTCCCCCTTTCTATATTATCGTTTTCATTATTTTTTTATTTGACCATTTCTTCTCCTTTACCATTCGTTTTCTTTTTTACTTTCTTTTTTTCTTTCGTTCTTTTCTTTCTTTCTTTTTTTTCTTTCTTTTCTTTCAAATTATGTGATCTACTGAATGCTTTCTAATCAAGGCGACTCATAATACAGACCTGGTAAACATGCGACTGAGGTCCACGACTGGAGGCAGACATGTGACGACCAAAATTAAATAAATAATAATCACCGAGAAAAGTTTTAGTAAGAAATCTTTTAGTAATAGCCAGTAATTAACAACTGCGAACATTATTTTGTTCATAAAGTATTTCATTTTGTAAAATGTTGAATTTACTTTCTGATTGTATCATGCAATTATATTTTCTGTAATCAAGTAGTCAATATAAACAAAGTAACTCATGAATTTGAAATATAAGAAATGTGTCTAATTCTTAATGAATAAAGTGTTTTTTAAAAATTTAGCTCTTTTATATTTTTGTACTTTTTACATTTGATTTGATGGAAATAAATCAATTATTGTAAGCTGCTTCCTAATAATATGTATAGTTGCTAATTACTGGACATTACTAAACAAATTTCTTACTAAGACTTTTCTCGGTAATTATTATTTATTTAGTAGTAATTTTGGTCTTTACATGTCAGCCCCCAGTCGTGGACCCCAATCGCATGTTTGCCAGGCCTATACTATGGATCGCCTTGTTTTGTACCCAATATGTGATCTACGAATTAACACTAACCATAACTAACTAACTAACTAACCAACTAACCGACTAACTAACTAACTAACTAACTAACTAACTAACTAACTAACTAACTAACTAACTAACAATCTAACTAACCCACTAAACTAACTATCTAACTAATGAACTAAACTAACTAACAAACTAACTATCTAACTAATGAACTAAACTAACTATCTAACTAACTAAACTAACTAACTAACCAACTAAACTATCTAACTAACTAACTAACTAACTAACTAACTAACTAATAATCACCATAACTTTAACTTTAACTCTAACAACTCAGTGGATCACATATTGGCTTAGAAACCATATTGGAAGAGCATTTACCGAGTTGTAAGATTTAAAGTTAATTTTTTTTCTTTTACTTTTCTTTTTTCCTATGTCTCTGTTTTCTTTACTTTGTTTTTATTCTTATTTTTTTTCTTTTTGCCGTGCGTTTTTTTTAGTTCAATTTTTTGTTATTCCTCCCGTAATTTCCTTCTGTTTTCTCATCTTCTTTTCTCTTTCTTTCTTCTTTTTTTTACTTGATATTTTCCAGCTTGTTATCATTAGATTACTTTCTCATCTTTCTTCTTTCTTTTCTCCTTTTTTCTTTCTTTCTTTTTTTCTTTTTTTCATTTTTTCTTCCTTTCTTTCTTCCTTCCTTTCTTTTTTTCTTTCTTTCTTTCTTTCTTCCTTTCTTTCTTTCTTCTTTCTTAATGTCATTCTTTCTTTCCACGCACTTTACATGCTTTTTCAGTTTCGATCCCTTCTTTTGATCTCTTCTTTTTACGTCCTTTCAGTTGGCATCTCTTTCATTCTCTCTATCTCTTTCATTTTCTTCATTTCTTTATTTCTTCATATTCTCTTTCTTTTATCTTTTATAACTTTCCTTTACCTTTTCTTTTGTTAATTTTTCTTTGTATTTCTTTTTCTTTCACGTTCGCTCATTTATTTTTTTGTTTCCCCTTTTTCTTTATTTTTCTTCTAATTTTATCACTTTCATCGTCCTCTTATTTCGGTTTCCATTCGTTCATACTTTCCTTTCTTTTGCGTTCACGTTCTCTCATTTATTATTTCTGTCTCTCTATCTTTCTCTCTCCATCTCTCTCTCTTTTCTTTCTTTCTTCCCACTTTCAATTTCTTCTTCCCTTTTATTTTTGATTGGTTCATTCTTCCTTTTTTCGTTTACACTTCATTCATTATATATTTTCTTCGTTCTTTCTTGTTATTTAATATTTGTCTTGTTAACTTTTTCGTTTCTTTAATTCCTCAAATTCTTCTCCCTTCCCCACTTTACTTCCTTATCAAACTACGACCGACATTTCTAGCCAACAGACTGAAAAAGGTTTCACATTTTTCCTCCGATCTTTTCCTTTTCCGGTTTCGTTTCGTCATTTAATTCACTTTTCCATGCCCAGTTCTCGTTAACGCTGTTTTCCGGAAGTGACGCTATTTTTTATATTCTTTCGATAGGGGCTAAGAAAAGTGTGTTATTTATACGTTTATACGCTCCCCGGTCGATATTCTTTACTTTGCCCTGGAATAAACTTCAAATCGAGCCATTAATGAAGTCATCAAGCTTATGAAACGCTTCAGTGATTGTCTCTTGGCAGCAGATTGAACGCCTCACGCATCCCAACTCCCTGCCGAGAAGACGACATTTCCAATGTATGAACGTCAACCTTAAAAGCGCAGTTCCTTTTCTTTTTTCTATTTTGTTTGTCAATATTCTGTTTTATTATGATATTTATTTATCTTTTTAAATTTTATTAAATCGCGTAGTTTTTATTCTGTTCCCGATTCGTTTACTTCTCCGCTTCATTTTGATTTCACAGTTATTTTTGTCTTTCTCTTCCTCGTTCTAAGTTTTTTTTCTTTTTAATGTTTTTTTTTCATCTTATTTCTTTCTAATGTTCTTTTTTCGCCACCTTATTTCTTTCTAATGTTATTTTTTCTTCACCTTATATATTTCTGATGTTCTTTTTTCTCGACCTTATTTCTTTCTAATGTTCTTTTTTCTTAACCTTATTTCTTTCTGATGTTTATTTTTATCTTATTTCTTTGTAATGTTCTTTTTTCTTCACCTTATTTCTTCCTAATGTTCTTTTTTCTTCACCTTATTTCTTTCTAATGTTCTTTTTTCTGCTTATATCTTTCTAATGTTCTTTTTTCTCAACCTTATTTTTTTCTAATCTTCTTTTTTCTTCACCTTTTTTTTCTTATGTTCTTTTTTCTTCACCTTATTTCTTTCTAATGTTTATTTTTCACCTTATTTCTTCCTAATGTTCTTTTTTCTTCACCTTATTTCTTTCTGATGTTTTTTCTGATTCTTATTTCTTTCTAATGTTCTTTTTTCTCCTTATTTCGTTCTAATGTTCTTTTTTCTCCACCTTATTTCTTTCTAATGTTCTTTTTCATTCACCTTATTTCTTTCTAATGTTCTTTTTTCTCGACCTTATTTCTTTCTAATGTTCTGTTTTCTTCACCTTATTTTTTTCTAATGTTCTTTATTCTTCACCTTATTTTTTCTAATGCTCTTTTTTTCTTCACCTTACTTCTTTCTAATGTTCTTTTTTCTTCACATTATTTCTTTCTAATGTTCTTTTTCATTCACCTTATTTCTTTCTAATGTTCTTTTTTCTCGACCTTATTTCTTTCTAATGTTCTTTTTCATTCACCTTATTTCTTTCTAATGTTCTTTTTTCTCGACGTTATTTCTTTCTAATGTTCTGTTTTCTAAACTATATTTCTTTCTAATGTTCTTTATTCCTAACCTTGTTTCTTTCTAATGTTTTTTTTTCACCTTATTTCTTTCTTATGTTTTTTTCTTTCACATTATTTCTTTCTAATGTGCTTTTTTCTCCCCCTATTTCTTTCTAATTTTTTTTTATCCACCTTATTTCTTTCTAATGTTCTTTTTGCTTCACCTTATTTCGTTCTAATGTTTTTATTCTCACCCTTATTTCTTTCTAATTTTCTTTTTTCTCTATCTTATTTCTTTCTGATGTTCTGTTTTCTCACCCTTATTTCTTTCTGATGTTGTTTTTTCTCACCCTTATTTCTTTCTTATGTTGTTTTTTCTCACCCTTATTTCTTTCTGTTGTTCATTTTTCTTCACCATATTTATTTGTAATGTTTTTTTCTTCACCTTATTTCTTTCTGATGTTCTTTCTTCTTCACTTTATTTCTTTTTAATGTTCTTTCTTCTTCACCTTATTTCTTTCTGATGTTCTTTTTTTAACCTAATTTCTTTCTAATGTTCTTTTGTTCTTCACCTTATTTCTTTCTAATGTTTGCTTTTCTCCATTTTGTTTCTTTTTAATGTTCTTTTTTCACCTTATTTCTTTCTAATGTTCTCTTTTCTTCACCATATTTGTTTCTAATGTTCTTTTTTCTTCACCTAATTTCTTTCTAATGTTTTTTTTTTCACCTTGTTTCTTTCTAATGTTCATTGTTCTTAACTTTATTTCCTCTAATGTCCTTTTTGGTTCACCTTATTTCTTACTGATAGTTTTGTTTCCCCACCTTATTTTTTCTAATGTTTTTTTTCCTTCACCTTATTTGTTTCTGATGTTCTTTTTTCTTTACCTTATTTCTTTCTAATGTTTTTATCACCTTATTTCTTTCTAATGTTTTTTTCTTCACCTTATTTCTTTCTAATGTTTTTCTTTTCATCTTATTTCTTTCTAATGTTCTTTTTTCTCCACCTTCTTTCTTTCTGATGTTCTTTTTTCTCTACTTTATTTTTTTCTAATGTTTTTTTCTGCACCTCATTTCTTTCTAATGTTCTTGATTCTCTACCTTATTTCTTTCTGATGTTCATTTTTCTCTACCTTATTTCTTTCTGATGTTTTTTATTCACCTTATTTTTTTCTGATATTCTTTTTTCTTCACCTTTTCTCTTTCTAATGTTCTTTTTTGTTCCCCTTATTTCTTTTTAATGTTCTTTTTTCTTCACCTTATTTCTTTCTGATGTTTTTTTCTGATCCTTTTTTCGTTCTAATGTTTTTTCTTCTCCTTATTTCTTTCTAATGTTCTTTTTTCTCCACCTTATTTCTTTCTAATCTTCTTTTTTCTCCACCTTATTTCTTTCTGATGTTTTTTTCTTCACCTTATTTCTTTCTAATGTTTTTTGCTTCACTTTATTTCTTTCCAATGTTTTTTTTCTTCACATTATTACTTTCTAATGTTCTTTTTCATTCACCTTATTTGTTTCTAATGTTCTTTTTTCTCGACCTTATTTCTTTTTAATGTACTGTTTTCTTCACTATATTTCTTTCTAATGTTCTTTATTCCTAACCTTATTTCTTTCTAATCTTTTTTTCACCTTCTTTCTTTCTTATGTTTTTTTCTTCACATTATTTCTTTCTAATGTGCTTTTTTCTCCCAAACTATTTTTTTCTAATGTTTTTTTTATTCACCTAACTTCTTTCTAATGTTATTTTTGCTCACCTTATTTCTTTCTAATGTTTTTTATTCTCCCCCTTATTCCTTTCTAATTTTATTTTTTCTCTATCCTATTACATTCTGATGTTTTTTTTCTCACTCTTATTTTTTTCTGATGTTTTTTTTCACCTTATTTCATTCAAATTTTCTTTCTTCTTCACCTTATTTTTTCTAATGTTCTTTCTTCTTCACCTCATTTCTTTTTTATGTTCTTTTTTTCAACCTTATTTCTTTCTAATGTTCTTTTTTCTTCACCTTATTTTTTTCTAATGTTTATTTTTTTCACCTGATTTCTTTCTAATGTTTGTTTTTCTCCATTTCATTTCTTTTTAATGTTCTTTTTTTCACCTTATTTCTTACTGGTGGTTTTGTTTCCCACCCTCATTTTTTCTTAATGTTTTTTTTCCTTCACCTTATTTTTTCTGATGTTCTTTTTTCTTCACCTTATTGTTTTTTTATGTTTTTTTCTTTACCTTATTTCTTTCTAATGTTCTTTTTTCTCTACCTTATTTCTTTCTGAAGTTTTTTCTACACCTTATTTCTTTCTGATGTTTTTTCTTCACCTTATTTTTTTCTGATGTTCTATTTTCTTCACCTTATTTTTTTCTGATGTTCTTTTTTCTTCACCTTATTTCTTTCTGATGTTTTTTTTCTTCACCTTATTTCTTTCTAATGTTCTTATTCTTCACCTTATTTCTTTCTAATTTTCTTTTTCTTCACCTTATTTATTTCTAATGTTTTATTTTCTTCACCTTATTTCTTTCTAATGTTCTTTGTTGTACACCTTATTTCTTTTTAATGTTCTTTTTTTCACCTTATTTCTTTCTAATGTTCTTTTTCTCCACCTTATTTCTTTCTAATGTTCTTTTTTCTCCACCTTATTTCTTTCTAATGTTCTTTTTGTTCACCTTATTTCTTTTTAATGTTATTTTTTCTTCACCTTATTTCTTTCTAATGTTCTTTTTTCTTCACTTTCTTTCTTTCTAATGTTCTTTTTTTCAACTTATTTCTTTCAAACATTCTTTTTTGTTCACCTTATTTCTTTTTAATGTTTTTTTTTCTTAACCTTATTTCTTTCTAATGTTCTTTTTTCTTAACCTTATTTTTTCTAATGTTCTTTTTCTTCACCTTATTTCTTTCTAATGTTCTTTTTTGTTCACCTTATTTCTTTTTAATGTTCTCTTTTCTTAACCTTATTTTTTTCTAATGTTCTTTTTTCTTCACCTTATTTCTTTCTAATGTTCTTTATTTCTTCACCTCAGTTCTTTCTGATGTTCTTTTTTTCTTTACCTCATTTCTATTTGATGTTTTTTTTCTCGTCCTAATATTTTTCTGATGTTTTTTTTCACCTTATTTCTTTCTAATTTCTTTTTCTTCACCTTATTACTTTCTAATGTTTTTTTTCTTCACCTTATTTCTTTCTAGTGTTCTATTTTCTCCACCTTATTTCTTTCTGATGTTCTTCATTTCTCTACCTTATTTTGTTCTAACGTTTTTTTCTCAATCTTGTTCCTTTCTAATGTTTTGTTCACCTTATTTGTTTCTGATATTTTTTTCTCCACCTTATTTCTTTCTAATGTTTGTTCACCTTTTTTCTTTCTAATGTTCTTTTTGCTTCACCTTATTTTTTTCTAATGTTCTTTTTGCTTCACCATATTTCTTTATAATATTTTTTCACTTTCTTTCTTTCTAATGTTCTTTTTTCTCTACCTTATTTCTTTCTGTTCTTTTTTCTTTACCTTATTTCTTTTTCAATATTCTTTGTTTCTCCACCTTATTTATTTCCCATTTTATATTTTACAATTTTTTCTTCCTTGATTTTACTTTATTTCTACTTCTCTTTTTTATTGTGTATTTTTATTTTTTCGCTTATTTCTTATATTAAATTAGCTGTACTATCTGTATTATTTTGACTACGATACTCAGCGAGGATATTATTCTCTCAACGTTTCAGTCGATGTAACCTTTTACCTTTTTCATTCATGCGACTTGTCGAACTCGGAAATTTCATCTGCTGATAAACCCAGGAGTGTCTGGTCTTCTTTGAAATACACCTTTTTATATATCAACATCGGCGTCCGAGTAGTTTTGTATCTACAAATAAGCGAGAACCTGGGTGTCACGACGACAACACGTGTGTATAATGCCTTATACACGCATCGGAAAGTGAAAACCTAACAAGAGATTATGCTACAGATACTACTACAGGTAGATATACATTCGCTGCTACTAATGACATTATAACAGCACTAAACGACACTTATATTTGTTACGTGGCGAAAATTTGTCTAATGTGTTCCAAACGATTTTCTTCTGAAAGAAAGTAAGGGCTATGGTGAACCCATCATCGGTTTGGTTCGTCTTTTTAACGGTAGTTTAAACATTATTGTGGCATTACCTCCCAGGGGATTCGAATGTTTCGTACGTCACGATCAAACAAAATATATGTTTGTTACCGAATTCAAATCAATAAATGATAAACAGTACACTTAAAACATACATCGTGTCTTGAACGCTCAACCACAGACTAGGAAACTTCATCTAAGATCGTCTCTCGTCGTGCACTAATGGCTATCTCTACGTAGGGATGCATTTTCACTCTGAAATCAAGTTGGTACAATATAAAGAAAACAACTAGATGCCGAATTTTGAAAAGGGCTATTTTATGATGTTGTTGACGTTGCCTTCCCCTCTGCTAGTGGCGGAAAGAAGAAATATCTGGGCTCGTTCGTTTATAATCGATTCTGAAAACATTTCTTATCACGTCTCGTCGCTTTAAGATCCTAACTCAGAGTCCCCGCTCTTTGCGCCTATTCTATCATATGTGACGTCATTTCTTCTAGCTTGTGTTATCACAGGGGACAATGGCCTTCCAAAGGTCAGCTACCTGACCTCCGTCTAACCTCTATTTCATGTTTACACGCTACCCCCTGCGATTTTAAATCATCAAATAAATACAAGCGATTTACCATTTACTATTTAATATATTGTAAACGATTCGTTGTAAGCTATAAACTGAACAAAAAAAGGGATTGTGGGTTCATACCTTTCCCAATGTTATCAGCGCTTATTTGGGCAGACTAGATCTTATAGGATTTGAACTCAGAATATCTGATTACTTAGTCTGTTAATTAAAGTACTTACACTCCTCTCATCCTATCTGGCGAAAAATTCACCCTGGGTTGGTTGAACCGGCTTCCTCAGACGGAGGAAGTTTCCATGGATTATCAAATTCACAAGCGGTCATCGGTTGCATGTATATCTCAGTCAATGTTATTTATTTATTTCTTTTCCATAGACGTATCCTTCGTCACACAGTGATTGGTATTTCTAAATGGTCACCCATCTGGCACTGAGCAGGCTAAAGTTTTCTTGATTATTTATTTATTTATTCATTTTGTACGTATATTCACCCCAAACAAGGCACATTGCCACCGAGATGTAAGAGGATTCTGTGACTTAGGGGCCAGATTTAAAGCGGCATCCTAAGTGGCGAATTGTGCAACGAGATTTTTGTTCACATTACATATACATTTCTGCATGTTGGTACGAATGAGGAAACAGGGAACAGGGAGGAAATTCCAGAGGCAAACAGTTCGATGAGTAGAAGCTAATAGAGTAGAAAGCTTTCTGGCATCTGGGAACCTTTACAGTGAAGGAGTTAGATTTTGCTGATTGTCGGGTAGGTCGGGGGTAATTATATTGGGGGGGGGGGGACAAGTGCAGCAAGTTCGTCGGAGCACATTCCATTGAAGTATTTGTAAAACAAGCAGAGGGATTAAACATTGCGGCGATAGGACAGGGACCGGAAAACTTGACATACAGTGTGAGCTCTATTAAATTATAGACTTTTTGGACCCTGTCGAAGAGAGAGAGATGAAGACTAGTGGCTGGTTCACCAGTCGAGCTGTGGAAACAATACTCCATGCATGGGCGAGTGGTGGAGTTGTAGACTTATGAGATACTGGACAGTGTGAGAATCTCTTTTGCTCGGTAGATGGACCCTATCTTCTTTTGTAGAAGACTTAGCAGTATCTTCAATGTATTTGTCCCAGTTCATGTAACCTGTGAATTTTAGGCCGAGGAGTTTGATGGTTGGACTTACAAGTAAGATGCTATTAGCCATTGCCGTCGGTGGTTGAAAAGGTTTCTTATAAATCCTTTGTCTTAGTAGCATTAAATGTTTATTTACTCCTCGCGGAGTTAGGCACAAGGCCAGTTTTATCTTACTCCCACAAGTAAGATGTGACCCAAGCTCGGGTCGAGCAAGTGGGGTTAAAAGCCAGCGCTCGAGAGGTGAGCACTCTGGCCATTTAAAAATTGCCTGGGCAGCCCCGTCGGCATTCCCCGGTAAGGGCGCCTCAGACAGTAAGCAACAAACTTACTCCTCCCCAAAGAGGGGAGGCGAATCCTGGGAGGGTGGACCTCCTAGAACTGCACAAGACAGGCGTGCAGTATCCATCGGAACAGATACTACACTTTGATCTTAGCCAAAAGGCCGAGATGATCACCGTTAAATGTAGCGATCCATGTTTGACACTATTCAACGACAGACTAAGGACCTATTCTAACGTTTGTTAACTTCAACGACAGACTAAGGCCCTATTCTAACGTTGGGTAACTTCAACAACAGACTAAGGACCTATTCTAACGTTGGTTAACTTAAACAACAGACTAAGGAATATTCTTACGTTGGTTAACTTCAACAACAGACTAAGGACATATTCTAACGTTGGTAAACTTCAACGACAGACTAAGGACCTATTCTAACGTTGGTTAACTTCAACGACAGACTAAGGTCCTATTCTAACGTTGGTTAACTTCAACGACAGACTAAGGACCTATTCTAACGTTGGTTAATTTCAACGACAGACTAAGGACCTATTCTAACGTTGGTTAACTTCAACGACAGACTAAGGACCTATTCTCACGTTGGTTAACTTCAACGACAGACTAAGGACATATTCTAACGTTGGTTAACTTTAACGACAGACTAAGGACCTATTCTCACGTTGGTTAACTTCAACGACAGACTAAGGCCCTATTCTTACGTTGGTTTACTTCAACGACAGATTAAGGACCTATTCTAACGTTGGTTAACTTCAACAACAGACTAAGGACCTATTCTAACGTTGGTTAAATTCTACGACAGACTAAGGACCTATTCTCACGTTGGTTAACTTCAACGACAGACTAAGGACCTATTCTCACGTTGGTTAACTTCAACGACAGACTAAGGACCTATTCTCACGTTGGTTAACTTCAACAACAGACTAAGGACCTATTCTAACGTTGGTTAAATTCTACGACAGACTAAGGACTTATTCTCACGTTGGTTAACTTCAACGACAGACTAAGGACCTATTCTCACGTTGGTTAACTTCAACGACAGACTAAGGACCTATTCTCACGTTGGTTAACTTCAACGACAGACTAAGGACCTATTCTCACGTTGGTTAACTTCAACGACAGACTAAGGACCTATTCTCACGTTGGTTAACTTCAACGACAGACTAAGGACCTATTCTCACGTTGGTTAACTTCAACGACAGACTAAGGACCTATTCTAACGTTGGTTAACTTCAACGACAGACTGAGGACATATTCTAACGTTGGTTAAGTTCGGTTAACTAACGAAAATTTGTGTTTTAACGTGATTTGTTTCTAATTACCTCCTCCCACTCAATCAATTCTGAGTATATCGTTGTCTCCCAATTCACAAATCTAATAAAGTTTTAACAAAAAGATGAAAAAATATGATATGCGCGATGGAGAAAAGTACATGGCGTTTCTCTTATTTTTATTAATGGAAATCGCTCTAGACGAGAAATGAAGTCACTTGATGTAAGGAGCTAACAAGAACGAAATATGATTATCACAAAGGCTATAGGTTGGAGGAAAACAATCAAAGAGAGTTCCACAAGCTTGCAGTTCTTGGAAAGAAGCTACTGAAATAGGAAGCTGTATTACAACGGCACTACTAGACCAACTAGTCAAACGAGCTTGAAAAAAGGAAGCCGAGGATAGATCACACAATTCTGAAGAACACATGTCATAATAGTATTTATAGAGAAAACTGAGATTAGCAACATCGCGTCTGTGAGAAATAGGATGCAAAGAAGAAAGGGTTGCGCCAATCAAATTACAGATACGTTTGTGCACCTTTTCAAGAACCTTCAAATGCGACAAAGATTCATCAACCCAAATATGACAACAGTACTCCATACATGGTTAGCTAGTAATTTGGAAAGATTTAGAATAGAGAATTTAATCGCAGACAACACTGGGTTTTCCTGCTAGTTATAAAACATCTGATTTCTTGTTTGTGTTCGTTTTATTTCTACGGTTTTTAATGTTGTCTTATAATTTTTATTTAAGATCTTTAGCCCTCAACCCTTTTCATCGCGTCTTGGCAAACACTTCAGTGAAAAACGCTCTCTTGTTTAGAAAATTTGGTAAGTGAGTTCGAAATATCTTGGAGAGCTGAGGCGACGTGTAATCTCTGAAACAGGTTAACTATGTCGAAACGTATTTCGTTTGCAACTCGCATGACAAATAAATACACAAAGAACGCAAGGGGCGCAGTAAAGAATACAAGCTTAGAGAGAAAACTTAAAACAGTCAGACGATAAGAAAGAAAACCGCGAGAAAATAGAATAAATGAAAAGGAAGGCAAAACACAAATATGAAAGAGAGAAAGACAGAATGAAAAAAGAAAAGAATTAAAAATTTATAATTTGGGAAAGTAAAGCAAATAAATAAATTGGAAAGAAACAGACTCACATAAAACAGGAAAAAATAATAAACAAGCAAAAAAGAAAAAAAAAACAGAAATAAATAAAGAATTTAATAAAGGAGTATGGAATAAGGAAATAAGTCGGATATAAGAATAAAATGATATTTAATTGGAATACCCCTATATTATACACACACATAATATATATATATATATATATATATATATATATATATATATATATATATATATATATATATATATATATATATATATAAGAAGGCTGGGGCAATGCAGAGTGTCGGATTGATGAAAAGCTGGAAAGAACAAAAACATTAAATAGAAGAGGGGGGGCTTACTATTTATTTTTCTTTAAAATCTTACATAACAGCAAGTGTGGCGTCGGCTGTGTGTGTTGTCCGGAAGATGATTAAGAATCATTTAATATTTAGAGAAAATCTTCGCTTTGTCAAAAATAGGCACCAAAGAAAAAGTTAGTTTGTGTGGAGAATTCGCCAAAATGGATGCCATGTATATATATATATATATATATATATATATATATATATATAATACTAAATTAAATTCGAGCTTTTTTACTCTCATCAGAAGTGATCATTTCAGACGGTCATTAGGCGCGAACCCGGTTCACAGAAGCTACTTTTTGATCAGCACGTTTTCACTCTATCCTCACGGCCATAGTAGATTACCATGTGATACGGAGAATCTGAGTTATATTTATGTCGATCACAGCGTAAACAGCGAGACAGACAAGAGAAGTCAACGAACTAAGTCGGATTCTTGCTTTGTAGCTAAGTGAATATCTATTTTAAATAACTTCTAACGGTGCTAAACTTTAATTTTGTTAATGCCCCACTAACAATAATATTTATAAATAAATACTAAATTATATTTACCTACAGACGACGTCGTTTCGAGGTTTTTACTCTCATCAGTGTAGAGAAGTGATAATTTCAGACAGTTATGAGGTGCAAACTCCTATTTAAATATCGTAATGCAAAGCTCTTTATGAATAAACAAATAGAGCACGATATAGTGGCTGCCAATGTTTACAACAAAATACATTATATATATAATTTACGAACGAGTAGAACTTCATAGCCTGATGATTACTTTCGTGTAATTCACTTGTCTTTTTATTTAATGTTTTTGTACTTCATATTATTGTTCTTGTTTTTTTATTGTTCTTAACCTTTCTTTTCTTGTCATGTTGTCCTTCTCGTTTCTCATTTTTTTTATTCATCTGTTTTTTAAAAAATCCTTTTTATTGTTTTTGTTCTTATAATTTTTCTTATTCTGCTTTTCTTTGTCCATTTTACGCTTTTTTGTTATTATTTCTTCTTTTTTTTCTTTTTGTGCGTTTTCTATTTTTATTACTTTTTTCTTGAACTTTTTGTCCGTTTTTACTTTGTTTTCTTTTTCTACTTCTTTTTCTTCTTCTTCTTCTTCTCCTTTTTTCTACTTCTTTTTCTTCTTCTTTTTTCTTCTTCTTTTTCTTCTTCTTTTTCTTTTTCTTTTTTTTTCTTTTTTTTTCTTTTTCGCGTTTCTTTTCCGTTTCCTTTTTGTCTTTTTTGCGCGTGTTCTTTGGTTAAGCATTTTTCTTATCTTTTTTCTTGTTTTATTTGCGTGTTTTTTCTTCTTTTTTCATCTTCTTGTCCATTTTGATCATTTTCTTCCCCTTTTTTCTCTGGTCTTTTTGCGCTTCTTCTTCTTCTTCTTCTTCTTCTTCTTCTTCTTCTTCTTCTTCTTCTTCTTCTTTTTTTCAGAGCTACGTCTAATCATCCATCGATAATATACCACTAACAATCCCCTACCTGCAAATTCCACACTTATCCCAGGAGACGGAACGAAGTTAGCGAGTTTTGCCCCCGAGCTCTACAAGAATGACTTTGATGTCCTTAGCAAGACGACACCGTCACGTGACGAAGGAGACTAGCGACCGTCTCGACGTCATTCTTGGCTCCAAATTGGCGTGATCATGACACGCTAATTGAGTCTCGGCGTTTCTTCTTTTTTCTTGCAAATCGTCTAGCACGTTTGCGTCAAACATCTTTGATGCCTATTTTAGTGACGATGTCATCCCCACTGTCCCCATCTGCCCCATCGTTTTCTGTGTTATTTGATTTGTATTCGATTTCGCTTTATTCTTTCAATCCATTCAAAAAAATTTCTTGTTCCTTTTCAAACTTTTGTGAGAACAAAAAGAAAACATAGATTCATCTAATATATAGATACAACTTGCAACATATAGATGCGCTTGCAACCGCCACTCCTGTACCGATGAGAGTAGAAAACCCGAAACGACGTCGTCTGTAGGGGTAAAACACTTTAATATTTAAAAACATATTTATAGTTAATGTCCTTTAAGATTTAATAGTCTTAATAGTAGAGCTCTGTTTGAAATTACAAGATTTGTCGGGTTAGGGTTAGGGTATAATGCGTTTTTTCTTATATCTAAGGAGTTTTTAAATAATTTTTTTTTTTTAAATTTAAACATTTTTGATCTCCCTCCCACAGCGGTAAGATGTGACACAAGGTTAGAAAGTGGGATCGAAAAGCCAGCACCCTAGAGAAAGAGCACTTGCCCTACAAAAAATGGCTGGGCAGCCCCGTCGGCATTCTCCGATAGGGGCGTCTCATGCGATTAGCAATGAATTAACTCCTTCTTAAAGGGTGATAAAGCAAAGCCTGGGAGGGTGTACCTCCCGGAACTGCACAGGACAATCCCTCAGACCGGCGGAATCAAGGCCCGAAGGCGAAGACGATACCGGGCTAAGGGGTGTAGCATTCATCGGAACAGATACTACACTTTGTATTTATCCCCCCCCCTCACAGCGGTAAGACGTGACAATAGGTCGGGAAAGTGGGATTTGATAAGTCAGCGCCTTAGAGGAACAAGAGCGCTCTGACCGTCAAAAAGTGCCTAGGCAGCCCCGTCAGCATTCCCCGCTAGTGGCGCCTCAGGCGATTAGCCATAAACTAACACCTTCTCAAAGAGTGAGAGGGCAAAGCCTGGGAGGGTGGACCTCCTAGAACTGCACAAGACAGCACCCCAGGCCGGCGGAATCAAAGCCCGAAGGCCAAGACGGTACCGGTCTACAGAGCGCAGCATACATCGGAACAGATACTGCACTCTGATCTTAGCCAAAAGGCCGAAAATTGTTTTATTTATCTACCTCCCACAAGGTAAGATGTGACACAAGGTCTGGAAAGTGGGATTAGAAAAACCAGCACTCGAGAAGTTGAGCACTCTGGTCATTTAAAAATTGCCTTCGCAGCCCCGTCGGCATTCCCCGGTAGGGGCGCCTCAGGCAGCAAGCAATAAACTTACTCCTCCCCAAAGAGGGAAGGCAAAGCCTGGGAGGGTAGACCTCCTAGAACTGCACAGGACAGACCCATAGACCGGCGTAAATCAAGACCCGAGGGCCAAGACAATAACAGTCTATGGGGTGCAGTATCCATCGGAACAGATACTACACTTTGATCTTAGCCAAAGGCCGAAAATTGTTGTCTGATGACGATTTAACAAGTTCTATAATGAAGTTGCTCTGGTAGAATTGTTGTGTTAATTCATTATTTATTAAGGTAGCTATAATCATGGGGGCCCAACCCAATGCGTTTGATACGGATAATGGCACTATATATAATGGAGATTTTTTAAACTGAGAGGATAATGTAATAGTAGTTGGGGAATTCTGGGTTGTCTCTCTGTTTAGTGTAGATGGAGGTAGATAATATGTTATTTTTGGTCGGACTATTATATCTAGGAATGTAATTAAGGTGTGTCAATATTGAATAGTTAATATTATTGTGTGGTGGTAATTGTTGGCGTATTGATAAAAATTCTGTAGGTTGCCTAGTCCATGTGTCTATATGAATAAAATGTCGTCTCTATATCGAATGTAATGGATAGGTTTAAGTGGATCGTTACTAATCCATTTAGCTTTAGTATAGGCATAGTAACGTGGCTGGGCGCCATTTGAGTGGCCATGTCGGTATCTAGGATTTGTAGATAATGTTTATTATTAAATTAAAAGTTATTATGTGTTAAGATAAATAGGATTATATTGCATAAGTCAAGTATTTTGTTATTCAGAAAATCTTTGCTTGTAAGTCGTAGCACATATGTAGCTAAAAATGCTTGTATAGATAAAATTATACTACTATATGTATATGTATGTACCTATCTATATCTTAATTTCTCTCCGTCCCCCTCTCTGTCTTATATATATATATATATATATATATATATATATATATATATATATATATATATATATATGTATGTATAGTAAGTTATGAAAATATATTTATGGCAATTATCTTGTCTTAGCCAATCGTTTGTCTTTTCACGAGCAAAGGTCCGGTTAGTTTTTACTTCTTATTTCCTATTCTATTGTTCTGTTTTCTATAGAGTGGCCTATATATTGTTTCCTTGTTGTGTCAATATAATGGGTTACCCTATTTTAACACGTGGTTCCTTGTATTTCGTTTTTAGGTTTTAGTTTTTAAGTTTTTAGGTTTTAGTTTAGTTTAGCTTTTTTTTTACTTATCTTTTTTTAAAAAATATTTATGTATTGTTAGCCTAAAATAAATTTTATTCTGTGCAGGCAGCTGTTTGCTATCTCACTTCTACAGTTTAATAGATTTTGGGGAATCTAATTTTTTCTCAATCTCTTTACACTCTATTTTTTTCCATTTATTTTGTTTTCTACATATTTACAATCTTCATATTTATATGATATCAAGTTAAACTACAGAAATTTGTCATCTAATGCTCCGTTCACTTAAACTTAAATATTTTATCATTTCCCCAATCTCTTTTCTTTAAACTACAGAAGCTTGCCATCAAATGCTCCGATTTATATATATTATGTTTCTAAAATCGTTTTAATAATTTTTACTCTTTATAATTTATTTTATTTTATATATTTATTAATTTTTTGTTACCTATTTTTAATCATAACTTTAATTATTTAAAAATACTTCAGAAAATACCCGTAATCATTTTACATCATATAACATTTAATAAATAAATAAATTAATTAATTCATTAATAATAAAGTTCTTTTCATAATTTTCTATATTTAAATTTTAAATTATTGCTGAATATCCTGGTGAATTAACTTTAATATTTTTAGAAATATATATTTTACGATATCTAATGCTTTTAAATCTTTTCATGATTATATATTAGTTTTTAATTCGTAGCAGTAATTATAAGCCACTTAGTATACGAACATTTCAACAGTTACCTTTGAAAACAAAATATTTTCCCCAATAAAACTGCACTAAGGACTGATGGGCCTACCCGAAATCTATCATATGGGGACCCCTAACTCTAACCCTAACCCACTAACTAGTAAATAAAGTGTTAGCTTAAAAGCATTTCTAGCTAACACTTTATTTAAAAAAATAAAATGCACATAGTAAAGGGAGATAACTTGTCAGAGTTATTCCCCTTGAGGATTTGGATAGTTACATCCTCTTGGCTTCCAATGGAGACAGACATTCTGTGATCACATTATCGTTTCCTCCTAATTGTAAAAAGTAAATAAATAATTAATTCTTGACCATGAAAAATCGCTCAGTCAAATTCTTTCCTATTTATAACGGTCTTTTATTTTGAAATATGAAAATTAAATTTTTTACAACGGTAAAAAAATTCGCCTGATTTTTCTCTATTTTCTTTACTTCTTTTTCCTGTTCTCTCTATCTTCTTTCTCTATACCCTTCTCCTTCTTTATCGATATTATCTTTCACCCCGTAACTTTAATTAAATGCTAATCTTATTTATGTCTTAGTTATTTATTTTTACTCCCTTCTTTTTCTCTTCTCCTTGCTTTTCTCTTTTTAATTTCTACTTATTTGAATTAGATTTTAAATTATATCATTTCAATTTTCCTATTGGACTACCCACTTCATTTTTTGAATTCATGTTGCCTGCTAAGGAAGCTGTATAAATGGCAATGACTTTATTTATATATTGATCACCTACGAATTCGTTGGATGTTTTTTGGTTACTCACTCACTTTGTTATCAACTGATTTTTTGTTTTGAACTTCATTCAAATTTATCCCTTCATACCTTAAATTTCGGACTTTTCCATCTGAACTCTATTGGATCAAAACACAATACTCACGTTATCTTTGATTGATCCCCTGGATATTTACATGGACACATTGTATCTGCTATCCAACTTTGGTCAAGGATACATTTTGTTTACAACTTTTATATTTTCAAATGTATGTAATACATTATTTTACTGATTTTTCTACTATGATGATTAGAGCTTATCTGTGAAAATCCATAGATTAAGGAGAACCACTTTCTAATATTTCTTGCTTGAATATCTGATGAATTAATAAATATTGTTATCTATCCAATTTTCATTTTCGATCATCTTTTTGGTTCTTATATTAATGCTCTATCTATTATATCGAGCATCTTCTTATCACGATACGATCTAAGATAAAGATAACACATTTATCTTTATTGTTTCATTTATATATATATATATATATATATATATATATATATATATATATATATATATATATATATATATATATATATGAGCATGAAAATATATGTATGGTCATCAGGCTATACAGGGGTGTCCGCGTTCTACAGGGAATCGTCATAGAGTTAGCTTGACGATTTCCTGCAAGGATGAAACGCGGACACCTCTGTGTAACTTTGCCTGCCGATTCTGCAGGGATGAAACGCGGACGCCTCTGTGCAACTTAATTGTTATAAATATATGTTCGTAATTTATCACTAAGCTCTACTGAAGTATTAAGTACTGCTGAAGTAAATACTAGAATATCTATGCACAATATATTATATCACCTAATAATATACGTGTATACATGAAATAATAATAATAATAATGCACACAGCACCCCCCATATATATATATACATATATATATATATATATATATATATATATATATATATATATATATATATGAGAGAGAGAGTTTGAATTACCTAATAGACACCATCCTTGAGTGTCTTCGGTCTCTCTGTATAAGGGTTTGTCAGGACAACCTGACATTAGGATACTTCACCCTACATATAAACCCTAACCAAATATTCAAAATGACATAGTGTTCGCAGCTCAAATAAGATCCCCTCGACACGGCTACATACTGGCTCATACCAGGAATGGTGCACCTTCTCCAAGTAATGTTACGTCAAGTAATAACACTTAGCTGGATACTCCACCAGACAAGATGAATTTTTGTCCTGGAATCCGGTAAGACCAAGAGACAACAAGAGAAATATACTATAACACAGTTAACTGGTCAATTGTGGAGAGGAAAATTCATGTTTTTAACTTCTTTACAAACTCAACGTTTGAGAAATAAAGGAAAATTTCAATAGAATATTTGAATATCTGTGTTTCTCATATATAAATAAAGTGTTAGTTCCAGGAAGGAGCCCTTTGATTTCTAAGAACTTCAGCTGAAGTAAAATGTATCTATTTCAGTCAGTTCTCATCTATCTATCATCTATCTTCTGACTTATACTAGACAAGGTGCATGCTGATTTCAAGTGATTTACCAGCAAGCTAAAGTATCAGAAAAAAAACTTCGCGGACTTGGAAGACCCTGCAGCGCCGAAAGACAGATACTCGTTTAATGAGGGCCCAATCTCCCCAAATTTAAGGGCCCGGAAATTATTAACTTCACAACTTTACATGGAATATCCAACCGGCTCATTTGCGATCGGTTATTTCGAACCGTGTACAAAAATACATAAACGAATGATTAAAATAAAATGTTAATATCAAAATAAATAAAACCAACTTCTTGATTTCCCTTGTTTTGTTTTTTTTTTACGTCAAACAATCATCACTTTAGATGAAGTCTCGTTCCCAACCGAGAAAAGGCGCGAGACAACCATTTTGTAATTTATGGATTTCTTCCTTTTTTTACTGCTTATCCACTTCTTCAGTTTCATCTGTCTCCTCTCTCTTTCTAATATATAACTTTTCTTTTTGCCTTTTTCTTTTTTCTGTACTGGTCAACTTTTTTTTCGCAAGTTAGTGATACTTCAGTTTACGAATTTTTATCAGAAATCAACCTGGATTTTCACCGTATTTTCCGCTCTGATGTTTTTGTTATGACATCTATTTTCGCTATTTAACAATATATACTGCAACATTATGAAGATTGATCAAGTTGGACTAATTAATAAAAAATACACTTATCCGATTTTTGTAATGAAACGCACGTAAAGAATAGGAATTAATATTAAATTTGAATGAATTACTTTTGTGTGTAAAATGAGAGATGTAATAAAACTAATCGAAGTAGATAAATAAAGAAGTTGTTAAAACCAATGAAAATGATGGTTTTGATTCCCCATGCATATATATATATATATATATATATATATATATATATATATATATATATATATATATATATATATATATATATATATATGGCAATTAAGCTGCAGAGAGGCTTCCGCGTTTAAACCCCGAAATGAATCGTCAGGATAAAAATTTTTAGCCTGACGATTCCCTATGGGGATGAAACGCGGAAACCTCTCTGCAGCTTAATTGCCATATATATAAATATGTAGCTTTATTGCCATAAATATAATTTCACAACTTTCTACCTAGCTGTACGCACGTATTGAACACTGTTGAAGTAAATATTGAAAATTGATACATAAAAGATTATATCTCCTTACAACATTTTATGTAGATACATGAAATAATATATATATATATATATATATATATATATATATATATATATATATATATATACACACAAATTATTCATTTAAAAACACATACATTACATATTCCAGAGACGTAGCAGTACCATGGTTTCATTGACACGGATAGACCGTTTACTGTTTAAAAAAAAAAGTTCTTACAACCATTTTAAAATTTTCAGCGTCTAACGAAATAAAGGCTGTTTAAAAAATTGAAGTCGATGATCAATACTTTTATCGTTCAGTGATTTCAAGTGCCTCTTTTGGGGAAAGCACCGAGTTTACGGAGACGGTCTATATGGATGTATAGTAAAGGGTGTTATAGAGAATTTACAGCAGTGTAGAAGGTATAATAGCATATAGAAATAATTAGAAATTGATGGGTTAAGATTTACACAACAACTTTCAAAGTAATCGATCCCGAGTAACGCCGGGTCGGTACAGCTAGTATGCCGAGTCGAGGAAAACCACACGAATATAAACTTTCAAAGTTCAAACATGTTTAAAAGACACTGGGATGCACCCCTCTCCTCCTTTTTATAATTACATTAATTCTCTTTATTTTATTTAACCTTTATTCTGTTTTTCTTTCTTAATTATTTCCTACTTGGGCTTCCATAGATTATATTTCTTTCCGTAATATTTCTTGTTATTTCTTCATTCTTAACTGCTTAATAGTTGTCTTCCTTATTTTCTCCTCTTTGTTTGTCGTCAAATTTATTGTTGTTGTTGTTGTTGTTGTTGTTGTTGTTCTTGTTCTTGTTCTTGTTCTTCTTCTTCTTCTTCTTCTTCTTCTAATTCTTTGCCTCTTTCTTCTTTTTCCTCTTCTTTTTCTTCTTCTAATTATTTGTTTGTCTTCTTCTTCTTCTTCTTCTTCTTCTTCTTCAATTCTTTGTCTTCTTCTTCTTCTTCTTCTTCTTTTTCCTCTTCTTCTAATTATTTGTCGGTCTGTCTTCTTCTTCTTCTTCTTCTTCTTCTTCTAATTCTAATTCTTTGTCTTCTTCTTCTTTTTCCTCTTCTTTTTCTTCTTCTAATTATTTGTTTGTCTTCTTCTTCTTCTTCTTCTTCTTCTTCTTCTTCTTCTTCTTTTTCTTCTAATTCTTTGTCTTCTCCTTCTTTTCCTCTTCTTTTTCTTCTTCTAATTCTTTGTCTTCTTCCTCTTCTTCTTCTTCTTCTTCTTCTTTTTCCTCTTCTTTTTCTTCTTCTTCTAATTATTTGTCGGTCTTCTTCTTCTTCTTCTTCTTCTTCTTCTTCTTCTTCTTCTTCTAATTCTTTGTCTTCTTCTTCTTTTTCCTCTTCTTTTTCTTCTAATTCTTTGTCTTCTTTTTCCTCTTCTTCTTCTTCTTCTTCTTCTTCTTCTTCTTCTTCTTCTTCTTAATTTCATTCTTTTTTCCTTTTGCTTCTTCTTTTCGGTCTGTTTTCATTCATATCATTTTTCTTTTTTTCTTCGTCTTTTCATTTTCTTCTTTGTATTTCTTCTTTTTTAATTAAGATTTTCATTATTTTCGTCTACGATTATTTCTTATTTCCATTATTGGATAATCCTTTCCCATTATGGTCTAAGTGGCTTAACTCTGGAGATTCCCACGTGTGTACAGCGTCTAGGTCACCATCTTATTTATTAGCTGGAACCTACATCGGAGTTTATTGACGACGTTGAATAATTGTAATAATTATTAATTCTACGAACCGGACTTTACACTGTCTATTCCAATTTTCACGAATCCGTTAGAAGATTGTTCATGTTACATAACAGCTCAACTTTTTAAGGGGGGATCACGACTTGAAAAATAATCTGGAATACAGCGTACGAATTTTCGTCGTATAAACGAATATAGCCGGCGCGTGTAGTTTTGTCTTTGACGCCTGGTGTTTTTCGAGTGGCGATCGTAGAATTTGTAGAATAGCGCCGCTTTCCCCAGTAGTCAACGATATTTAATATCTAGGATGAGTAACATGAATTCCCCCCAACAGTAGAGTTTTTACCACTTTTATGTCCCCTTACGAAAATTAAAATCATAGTATAATGCTACTAAACCTAATGTCTAGAATCCTTATTCTAAGTTTGATCAAATCCATTACATGATTTTGATTCTAGAAAAGGCTTAAACATAAGGTATCCTTAGAAGGATTTAAAATTCAGGGAATTCTGCTTAATTAGTGTCGAATTACTATGGATAAAATTTAATGCAAATCTGAAATATTTGAATTTTCAAATGGTATGTTGTGCCCATATTATGTCTTCGAAATCCCCTTTAAAATACACAAAAGAAACTGAAATTTAAGGGATATTTATTAATTGATACTTGATATTGTTATAATTTTAATAAAAATGGGCTTTAATTCTCTTTTTACCTCTTTGCCTGAACTTAAATTAAACTAAATATAGCCTATATTACAACCCCTTACGCATAGCAGTTGTGCTTTAAAATTGATAAGGTTTTAATATTTTTCTTGGAGAATTACTTATTAACAGTCTTCCACGAATACGCCTTCTTAGAGGGACGGGAGAAGTCCTTTGAAACACGCCCGCCACGTTTGACAAACAGTACCAAAGAGAGGGAGAGAGAGAGAGAGAGAGAGGGGGGGGTAAAGGGGAGAGAGAGACCGTATAAAAAAGAGAATGGTCTTAACGAACATACACTGTGATATAATAAAAGTGATAGATACAAGTTTAGTAACAGATTGACCACTTAGTTAATTGCAAATAAGGGCTAATTACAACAATTAAAATTGATTTTTTTTTCAAACATGACTCAATCCAAGAATTCAGGAATATTTTAGTATGTATTTTGTGTGATTGAAATATATATATATATATATATATATATATATATATATATATATATATATATATATATATATATAATGCATGATTTAATATAATAAGAAATATACCAGCGGGACCCTGTGGAAATTCCACGATGCTTTCTAGATCAATCTGTATAATTGCCTGTTAATAATAATATTACTTTTAAAATAATAAATATCTGTCACGGTAAATACTATTAAGAAAACATGTCTCATCTTCCATAAAAAATAATTGTCATTGTCAGCTAAATATTCTTCAAATCAATAAAACAAATGTCACTTTTTCAAATGTAATTATTTAAAATTGCATTGTTTTAATCGACGAGAAGTTTCATTTCACTTGATTTTGGAACAATTCATTTTACAAATATATATGAACTAGCGAAACCTCGCAGAAATTCCACGGTGCTTTTTACATCAATCTGTATAATTGACTGTTAATAATAATTTTACTTTTAAAATAATAAATGTATGGCACAGGTCAATACTATTAAGGAAAAATGAATCTTTCGTCTTCCGTAAAAATAATCGTCATTATCAGCGAAATATTCTTTAATAAAATAAAACGAATATTCCTCTTTATTTATTTATTTGAAATTGTAGAAATTGAATTCTTTTTTAAAACAATAAATGTTCTCTGTCTTCTTACCGTAGAAATAATTGTTAGCTAAAATATTCTTCAAATCAATAAAACGAATGTCACTTTTTGAAATGTATTTATTTAAAATTTGACTGTTTTAGTTGAATTTGATTTTGGAACAATTCATTTAAAATTTATACAAATCACATCAGATTAATCACCAATTACGGTCTTTGTAAATCGGACGATGTAATTTAAAAAAATAAATGTGTGTGAAAGGTGATAACGTACGTACGAACATGAAATGTCTAGTGTGGAAATTCCGCAGTTGTATCCTTCATGTGTTGTATAATGCCGCTATGATTTAAAAGAGTTTGCGACATATTCTACTTCTATGGACATTCGGCGCGAACGGAGACCCCACGCTATTATTGTACTACCTTTGTTCCAACTGAAACATACTTATCTTGGTGCTCTGGTTAATCTAGTTTTAGAATATGCCTACATTTTTCTTTTAACGTAGTTCACCCCAAACAAGGCAGGTGGCCACTGTAGACGTAAGGGGCTACTGAGAAAAAAGAAGAGGGGAGAAGATTGGGGGGGGGGGTCAACCTAAATTTAGGTTGAACCCCCCCCCCCCCCAATCTTCTCCCCTTTTCTTTTTTCTCAGTAGCCCCTTACGTCTACAGTGGCGACCTGCCTTGTTTGGGGTGAACTATGTTTAAAAAAAAAATTCTGCCATTACTAATCAGCATAGTGTTGCAAGAATTAGGAGTGGATGGGGTACCGATTTACTTGACAGGAGTAAAGTTAGACACAAGGTCGGGTTTTAATGTGGATAACATTCAGTTCTTCAAAAGGAGCAGGCTGGATTTGAACAAAAATAAAAATTGCCTCACTCTAGAAGAACTTCTCCCTAACCGACCGAGGACAGAGAAGTTGAAGTGCAGTATCAATTTTACTGCCAGCCAAAAAAGCCAAGTATTTCAGGAAACTTCTGCATTTACTAACCAGCAAAGCATCATTACTGTCAACCACTGTCTATCAGGCATGTGAAACCTGGCCGGTGAGGGTTGAGGACACGCGTTGCATGGAGAAACATGATCTGAGAATGATACGATGGATGTGTAATGTGAATCTTAAAGACAGGCTTAGTTCTGATGACCTCAGAGGAAGATGAAATCTGGACAGTATAGAGAGATGTGTGTAGAAGAGGAGACTTCGATGGTATGGGCACGTTGAAAAATGGATGAAAGTTCTTAGGTTAATAGATGTAGAACAGTTGAGGTAGCAGGTTCAGTTAACAGAAGAAGGTCAAGGAAAACACGGGAGGAAGTCGCAAAAATGGACTTGAGGGAGTGAGAGTAAATTAAAACATGGTCAGAGATAGGCTACTTTGGAAGTCAATTTCTTAAAGCCGTCCAACGCATGCCAGCATGTAAAACAGACGTTAAGCCGACGATGATGATGATGATGATGATGATGATGATGATGATGATGATGATGATGATGATGATGATCGCTAATTGAATGGACACATCTAAAAAATGTTCGTTGTTTTTTGTCTTATTTTCTTCTGTTAACATTTTCCTTTTCTTTTATTATGAAAATAATAATAAAAAAATCCAACAACAATTCTTTGGATTTCTTTAGTCTTCGTAACAGTCGTTCGCCATTTTGTCTCGTCTCAACTCTCGCAGCGAACGTGATATTGTGTGATAACACGAGAACGCGTAGGAAATTCCAAAGACTCGTTTCTTCTTGACGAGCGCCATCTTTGAGAAGGGTGACCTTCAACAAAAGCTGAAATTCCCATGGCGACTTGACACAGAAAGAGACTTCGCGAGTCGAGAGTAACTAGGTTGCTCGCCCCAATAGGCAGGGCGGGGCGGAGGTGTGGTGGTTGGGGGGGACGAGGGTTTCCTGAGCTTTTGTGGCTAATATATGACGCTGGGAAAGACGGGGTGGGCTGACAAATAAAACTAGGCCATTTCAACCTTTTGTTGGAAGACGGTAGTTAGAAATGTCTGAAGAGAACCGCATGATACGAAAAGAGGTCCATTAGCGATTTCCGTGCGAAGAGGAATAGTAATAAGCAAAATAAGCAAAATAAGCAAAATAAGCAAAAGAGGAAGAAGAAGGAGACGAAAAAGAAGAAGAAAGGAAGAGAGGAACAGAAAGAGAGGAAAATTAAAAAAAAAACAAAGAGGGATTAAAAAATAGACCTAAAAGAAAAAAAAAACAGAAGAAGAAAGAGAAAATGATGATGATGATGATGATGATGATGATGATGATGATGATGATGATGATGATGATGATGATGAGAATAATTAAACAGACGGAAAAGAAAAAGAAGAGGACGAAGAATAAAAGGAGAAGTAGAAGAGGAAAAAGACGAAAATGTTAAAAATAGACGGAAAACAAAAACAACAGAATTTTCTGAGGTCAAGAATGCTCATTTTATATCCAGAACAATTGCCTCTACATTTTGGCCAAGTTTTTAAAAAAATTGAATGGATGGATCAAACGTTATGGGAGAAAAGGGTAATATTTTGCAATTTTGGGGGCTTTTGACCCCCTGGGGGCGCGAACCATACTTTTTTCAAAGTCAGCGATACTTATTTTCTATTAGGAACAATTGCCTCCACATTTTGGCCAAGTTTAAGAGAAATTGAATGGATGGATGAAAAGTTATGGGGCAAAAAATGTCATTTTTTGCCATTTCGGGGCCTTTTGACCCCCTGGGGGGCTAACCAGATTTGTTTTTCAAAAATCGAAGAATGTCACTTTCTAACCTGACCAAAGTTACAACTTCATGCAAAATTTCAGAGAAATTCAATGGATGGTTGCGGAGAAAAATCCGGACGGACGGAAATACCTCAAAACATAGGTCCCCCGATTTTATAAATCGGGGTACCAATAAAAGGAAGGAGAATAAGAAAGAGAAAGAATAAGTTAAAAATAGACTCAAAAGACAAAGAAGAGGAAGGAGAAAAAAGGGAATGAAAAAGATGATAGGAAAAGATGTCCATTAGCGAGTTTCGTGTGTAGAGGAATAGTCATGATGAGAAGAAAGAGACGAAAAGAAAGAAGAATGAAAAATGAGATGATAGAGAAGTAGGAGAGGAGGAAGGCAAAGATAAGAAAAAAAAAAGAAGAAAAAAGGAGACGAAGATGATGATCATGATGAAGAAGAAAAAGAAAAATACAAAAAAAGGAGCGAAACGAAAAGATAGTTAAGATATAAACAAGAAGAAAAAACGGAAAACGAAGACAAATGAAATCAAAAAGAGGAAAAATAAGACGAAATGAAAGAAAAAAGAAATAAATGTAGTAATAGAAAAAAGAAGAAAAAAGAATGAAAGGATATATTGAAGAGAAAACGAAAAAGAAGAAAAGAAAAAGAGAAGACGAATGAAAAGAAATAGACGTGAAAAGCAAACAAAGAAGAAAACTATTAAGAAGAAGAAAAAAAGAAGAAAAGAGCAAGAAGGGAAAGACAAACAGAGAAGTAGAACAAATATAAGAAGAATGAAAACTTTAATGAAAAAAGAAGTGTAAAAAAATCAAAGAATACTTTGAAGAAAAAAAAAGAGGAACGTATCAAAAGGGAAGCAGAAGTAGTAGTCGTAGTAGTACTAGAAATAAAGCAAATTAAACGAAATAAAGATATATAAGAATTGATCCGGAAAGAAAAAAGAAAAAAAAAGAAGAAAGAAATAATAGTATTTATGTTAGTAATGTTGGAACGGAAACATAAACAGTAGTAGTAGTAGTAGTAGTAGTAGTTTCAGAATTAAGAAGAACAAGAAATATGGCAACGAATAAAGAGGAGAAAACAAGGAAGACAACTATTAAGCAGTTAAGAATGAAGAAATAACAAAAAATATTACGGAAAGAAATATAATCTATGGAAGCCCAAGTAGGAAATAATTAAGAAAGAAGAAAAACAGAATAAAGGTTAAATAAAATAAAGAGAATCGATGTAATTATAAAAAGGAGGAGGGGGTCCATCCCAGTGTCTTTGAAACATGTTTGAACTTTGAAAGTTTATATTCGTGTGGCTTTCCTCGACTCGGCATACTAGCTGTACCGACCCGGCGTTACTCGGGATCGATTACTTTGAAAGTTGTTGTGTAAATATTTTTTGTTTTTGTGCTTTAAGATGCAAAATAATTAATGGAAAGAAAATGAAGCTTTGGATGGTGGCCACTCGATTTTCAGCGAAAAAAAACAAACTTGTGTTCATAGTAGATTTTTTAGAGGTGGCATTCATTTGCATATAAGGAAAGCAACTGTTTTAAGAAGGTTTGGTTGTTGTTTTTTACGGCATATCAACACTTTTCGGGGTATTTAATGCCAAATCCGGTCATTTTGGTAAAAGTTTTTATGCTTCAAGTTCTTTAATATGTTCAAGTATGTTTTCATGGTGTTTCGTTTGGTTGTTTTGACGAAGTAAAATGCTGTTTTTCTTTTTGCCTTTGCAAAACGTGATTGAGTTTTTTTAAAGAAATAATGTATTGGGAAGACAGCAGTGGTGTTAATGACAACAGAGAGTAAACATTGAGATTGAAATTAAGATCGAGATTGAGATTGAGATTGAGATTGAGCATTAATATTGAGATTGAGATTGAGATTGAGATTAGAATTTAGATTGAGATTGAGATTGAGATTAAGATTGAGATTGAACATTAAGATTGAGATTGAGATTGAGATTAGAATTTAGATTGAGATTAAGATTGAGATTGAGATTGAACATTAAGATTGATTTTAAGATTGAGATTGAGATTGAGATTGAGATTAGAATTGAGATTAAGATTGAGATTAAGATTGAGATTGAGATTGAGATTGAACATTAAGATTGATTTTAAGATTGAGATTGAGATTGAGATTAGAATTGAGATTAAGATTGAGATTAAGATTGAGATTGAGATTGAACATTAAGATTGATTTTAAGATTGAGATTGAGATTGAGATTGAGATTAGAATTGAGATTAAGATTGAGATTAAGATTGAGATTGAGATTGAACATTAAGATTGATTTTAAGATTGAGATTGAGATTAGAATTGAGATTAAGATTGAGATTAAGATTGAGATTGAGATTGAACATTAAGATTGATTTTAAGATTGAGATTGAGATTGAGATTGAGATTAGAATTGAGATTAAGATTGAGATTAAGATTGAGATTAAGATTGAGATTGAGATTGAACATTAAGATTGATTTTAAGATTGAGATTGAGATTGAGATTAGAATTGAGATTAAGATTGAGATTAAGATTGAGATTGAGATTGAACATTAAGATTGATTTTAAGATTGAGATTGAGATTGAGATTAGAATTGAGATTAAGATTGAGATTAAGATTGAGATTGAGATTGAACATTAAGATTGAGATTGAGATTGAGATTAGAATTGAGATTAAGTTTGAGATTAAGATTGAGATTGAGATTGAACATTAAAATTGATTTTAAGATTGAGATTGAGATTGAGATTAGAATTGAGATTAAGATTGAGATTAAGATTGAGATTGAGATTGAACATTAAGATTGATTTTAAGATTGAGATTGAGATTGAGATTAGAATTGAGATTAAGATTGAGATTAAGATTGAGATTGAGATTGAACATTAAGATTGATTTTAAGATTGAGATTGAGATTGAGATTAGAATTGAGATTAAGATTGAGATTAAGATTGAGATTGAGATTGAACATTAAGATTGATTTTAAGATTGAGATTGAGATTAAGATTAGAATTGAGATTAAGATTGAGATTAAGATTGAGATTGAGATTGAACATTAAGATTGATTTTAAGATTGAGATTGAGATTGAGATTAGAATTGAGATTAAGATTAAGATTAAGATGGAGATTGAGATTGAACATTAAGATTGAGATTAAGATTGAGATTGAGATTGAGATTGAGATTGAGATTGAGATTGAGATTGAGATTGAACATTAAGATTGAGATTGAGATTGAGATTGAGATCGAGATTAACATTGGTTTGATTGTTTTGTAGAAGGAACATATTGTTTTTCTTTTTGGCTTTGCAGAAAATGATTGATTTTTCCTTTAGGTATTGGGAAGACAGCAGAAGAAAACATCATAATATGTACTACTGCCACATAAAGTCTACAACCAAATTTAGAACTAAACGTCACTATTAAGTGAGCCAACTACTACGTGTCAACTAGAGAGACGAACAACTGTTTCTTTCGACGAAGAAGACGATGTACAATCTGTGGAAATTAGAAAAAGTTCTCAATGCTACAATAATACGCCTAGTAAAAAAAAAATCGAAAAATTCTATAAAAATGAGTCACCACTGAACAAGATAAAAAAATATTTCTAAAATTTCAGTTTCTTCGCGGAATTTCAATAATTTTTTAAAGAGCATAATATGGGCATAACCTGCCATTATTCAAATATTTCAGATTTGCATTGAATTTTATGCATAGTAATTAGACACCAACTAAGCAAGATTCTCTGAATTTCAATTTCTTCTTAAGACCCCTTAAGCTTAATATTTAAATTTTAGATTTTTTCTAGAATAAAACCGTGTAATGGATTTTGATGAAAATTGGAATAAGAATTCTAGACATACGGTTTAGTAGCATTATATCTTGATGATTTTAATCTTTGTTAGGGTGCAAAACTGTACTGGTCGAATAATGACATTTACCTGTGCTCGGACAAGTATTCTTCATGTTATATATACAGTAAATTCAGTCTATTTATTGATTCTTTGACGTTGGGCGAATTAAATTTATCCATCTTGGGTCGGGTATTCTTCTCGTATGTATATACAGCTTCATACATATGCTTATATTATAAAACAATATAATTGCGTATACATTTTAAAGTCAGACCCCCCCCCCCCGACGTCATTTCCCAGAATAGCTTCATAAATTTCCTTATTTTGTACTTTAGTCCTCACATTCCATGTGCGATATTTCTGACAAAGGAGGAAGAATTGCTGTTTGCTGGATCGAAATATATCCATCTAACACTTATCATTGGCTATTTTTTTCATCTTGAACTAGTATTCTTTTAGTTCCTTACATCAAGTGGCTTCATGTCTTGTTTAGAGTCATTTCCATGATTTTTTTAAAACTACATGAAAAAAAATCCGATTTCGTTAGTCATTTTCGCAATAAATTGATCTGTGTCATGTACATATTTTGTTCATTTC
>OY744515.1:115568820-115621320 GCA_963556195.1 Sepiola atlantica
TTGTAAGATTCTCCGCACAGTCAGATAAATTTTTCTTCTGGTTTAATTATTTTTGACAAAGGGAAGTCTCTTTTCCCGAAATATTAAATAATAATTTTTTTAATCACCCGGACATCACACAAACAGCTAAAAACACTCTCGCTGTTATGTAAGATTTTAGGAAAAATAAATAGTAAGCCATATTTCGTATTCGATTTATTGTTTTTGTTCCTTACAACTTGCATCTTACCCGGAATTTGCATTGCCCACAGCCTTTCAAAAACATACTACTACTATACCCAGCAATGCTTCAAGCAAACTACCATTCTCTACTCTCTCTCTCTCTCTCTCTCTCTCTCTCTCTCTCTCTCTCTCTCTCTGTATATATATATATATATATATATATATATATATATCGATCAACAGTTACTATAAACTGAGATCTCATCAGGCAGAGTTATAATCCGATCTTCTCTCCAAATATGATCTGAGGTTAAGATAGGATTATAACTCTGCCTGATGAGATCTCAGTTTATAGTAACTGTTGATCGATAACATCGACATGCCATTGTCGCAGATTTTGTACATGTCTGTGTAAATAAAATTATCATATATAAAGCTCTATTTTGATATTGAGCACTTTATATAAACCCGGTTAAAATTCTCTGGATTACCACCCTGTGGATATTTTTCACCTGGATTATTACCATTATATATATATATATATATATATATATATATATATATATATATATATATATACACATATATATATATATATATATATATATATATATATATGAATATATATATATATATATATATATATATATATATATATATATATATATATATATATATATATATATATTAGAGCGAAAGAAATAAAGCGATGTGGACGAGTTCCTTTCTGCGGATACGAAAATTCAAATAATGTAGAAAACAAAATATTCTGAATAAAAAAACCCTTACAGAATTGAATGTAACAAAATCAATGTCCGCTTTCTGCTCTTTTTTACGGTTCCACTATTCCTTCGTTCCCTGTTAAAGTTGAAACGCGACGTCCGACGTCGATCGTTTCCCGCCAACATTATGTCATGTCAAATCTGCGCATCTTGGACGGGGTGGGGGTGTTCGGTGATGAGTTTGTAAGTCAGTGTATCATGTGTTTTCGCGTATTAATAATTTTAACTTCCATGTTTTTCTTAAATTTAGTCATCTTGAAAATGTCTTTGAACCATCTAATAAAGACAATGAGTTAATGAGCATACAGGCAATTTTCGGTTTACCCTTTTTCATTTTTCATTATGTTTGATTATTAATTCTATAATCATTATCATATATATATATATATATATATATATATATATATATATATATATATATATATATATATATATATACTAGCGAGTACCTGCTGCCAGCCGTTGCCCGGGATAAATATAAAAGAATAAAGTAAAATGCGTAAACTAACGACCGAACGCGAACGGATAGGTTTAATGTAAAGAAACAAATGTCGCTTTTGAATTGTAGAAAATCTATGGACCCAAGGAAACTTTTACCTAGAAGTGTAACAAAAATCTAAATTTCCACAGTGTAGATGGATATCTCCTTCAATGACTGCTTCTTCAGAATTTGAACCGAACCGAACTAAACAGACTTTTGCCAAACTAAATTTAAAACTTTGATTAGGATTAGTTTAGAGTAATTTTAATGTCCCCCCCCCCCGAAAAAATTAAACAGTTCGGTTCAAATTATATATATATATATATATATATATATATATATATATATATATATATATATATATATATATGTGTGTGTGTGTGTGTAATTCGACATCGTTCCTTCTCTTATGCATGTTTGGTTAAACAGTAGCGACAGCTTCTGTTTATTTATTTTTTGATTCATTTGGTTTTTTCGATTCGTCGCACGACCGATTTGGTATTGTCGTCCATGTTGTATAAAAATCGCCATATTTTCGCGAACGTTTTCGACCGACGTCGGTCATCTTCAGGCGGATGAATGAGTATGCAAAATAAAATATTGGTGAATTTATTAAGAAGACGTTTAAAAAAACATTTCAACACCACTTCAACAACACTTCAACATACATTCGACCCCCTCATAACGAGTATAGTTGATACTAGGTTTATTTACTTGAATAAACAACGCTTCCATTATGGGGAGACGAATACTGCAATATGAGATCCCAAGATGGTTGTGGTCTTGGTTAAAATATTCCTGAATTCATTTTTGGGGATGCTATGTGTTATCAAGTGTTGGTAGATGGAACTTTGAGGGGATATATATATATATATATATATATATATATATATATATATATATATATATATATATATATATATATATATATTCTAACTATTTTTCGACGAAGTCTGACTATCTCTCCTGACACATCGATGCGTAAAGCTACCATCACAGAAAATTTAAGGTATGGCCTATAAATTGATTTAGACTCCCTTTCACCGAAGAAGAATGTGTCATCATTCGAAATTAATAAGAAAAAAAGTAAAAAATAGAGAATTTAAATGATTTTTATTAATATATTGCATCTCAAAACGTGGTCTCAAAAGGCAGACATAAACATAGGCTGAAGAGATTTTGATAAAGAAAACCAATTATAAGTTCCCTTTGTTTGGATTTTAAATTGACACTACCGATTTTGTTCTGATCTTCTGTAATACATGCATATATATATATATATATATATATATATATATATATATATATATATATATATTTATTTTTGTATACATATACGTATGTATGTATCACGTTTTTATTTTACGCTAATCAGTCTGGAATTACATAACCGTATCGCAGGTCGAACGATTCGAACTCCGTATTTACATATTGTGAACTCTGGTTTTGTAACCATTAGGGAAACGTGACGATTACGGATGAAACGCGAGAGAAATATGCCTTGTATCTTATTTTAATGTAAACACAAGTAATATGATTCTAAAGTGAGTTCTATCTCCCAAAGGAGATACAATGCAACGTGCCTAAATTATGAAGCATCAATTATCTTTTGAAAGGGCTCAACTTAATAGCAGCTTAATAATAATTATTAATAAATATTTAAATCTATCTATCTATCTATCTATCTATCTATCTATCTATCTATCTATCTATCTATATATATATATATATATATATATATATATATATATATATATATATATGTGTGTGTGTGTGTGTGTGTTTGTGTGTGTGTGTGTGTGTGTTTCGCGTTTTTTATGTTACGCTCGTCAGTATGGAATTACGTAAACGCATCGAAGGTCAAACGATTCGAACCCCTACTCCATGTATTGTGAACCCTGGTCTCGTATCCATTAGGCCGACGGGGCGATATATATATATATATATATATATATATATATATATATATATATATATATATATATATATATATATATATATATATATATATATATATATAGTGTGTCAGGTTGTATATGAAAAGAAATCAATAAAGTGCTCGATCATATAAGAGAGCTAATATAATTTATTTAGATACTGTATATTACATAAAATATGTAATATACAGTATGTAAATAAATTATATATATATATATATATATATATATATATGAGAGAGAGAGACAGACAGACAGACAATGGGGAAGGGTTTGAGAAGAAAGTATGCACATACGAAAAAGTACAAATGATGTTAAAAACACACTTTGTATGAAATAAATAACATAGTAAATAAGTAAATAAACCCTTAAAAAACAGTTAGATTGTATAACAAAATCAACTTCCGCTTTCCGCTATCTCTTACAGCCGCCATGCCTTCCTTGCTAAATTTGACACGTGACATCCGACATCGATCGTTTCCCGCCAACATCATGTCATACAAAACTTTCACATATTGTGGCGCGGGTGTGGGTGGCGATGAGTCTGTAGATTCAGAGTATCATGTGCTTTTGGGTGCGCACGCGTAGTAATAATCTACTTGGTGCCCCGGAGACACTGTACTGGGAGGGGATTGCGGACGCACTTATGAATATGGGGCGAAGGAGTTTAAGATTTCAGTTTCTCTTGCAAAAAAAAAAAAAAAAAAAAAAAAAAATATCGACGTCTCCCGATTTGTTAATCTTTTCTAATTGCTCTTTTAAATACTATTTGAGCTAGAATTTCATACTTTAGGAATTTTAATCCGTTTGGGTGTGAGATTAATAACCGTGTGTATTTAATGCTTATTCCGAGTCATTCAATGCGATAAGGCCATGTTCCCATATGGGAACGTTGCCGAGATTTTACCCGCTTCCCACTATGTCAGTTTAACGTGCGTCTGTATGTGAGGAGATAGACAATTAACAAGCCCCCCCCCCTCTGGAGGCACACTCTGGAAGGGTACAAAAATAGCCGAGAACGTACCTATCGGCATCCATCGGTAGGGGTGCCTCAGGCGACCGGTAATAAACCATCCAATCGGGCCATGATGGTGGAGGTAATGACTTGGAGGGTGCATCTCTTACGACTATACCCCATCCCAACAAAGAGGAGCCGAATACTAGAAAATAACCTACGTCTGATTTAATGGGTTGAATTAGTTTAAGATGCAGAAGCCAAGTATTCGGCCCTTCTCCCCTTCCGGTCCGCTGATGTTCTTACTTCTTGTTCATAATAAACATGGCTGAACAGTAATCATTTTACTCAGTCACTATACACGGTAAATTAAATTGCTTAAAACTTCTATTAAATATTATTTTTGTAGCACAAATAGGTCACAAATATGTAGGTAAAGCTATATAAATAGTTTTTGACTGATTTCGCAACGGTATTTCCTTAAAAATAATTTATGTCGGCGTTAGTAATGATTACCAAGTTGGAAAACTTCGACATCGCACAAGTTGTTCTCTGACTCCGGTCGACTTGGATTTCTCCATGTCATTAGACTAAAACAATGAAGCGCCAGGACAAGTGCCGTTGAAAAACTCTACATAAAGCAAGTACTTTTTTGAAAGTTATTCTTTTGTTTATGGAAATCGCTCCAGACAAGGCATGAAGCCGCTTGATCTAAGGGGCTAAAACATGCTACTTCAGTGTTAAAACTAGCCAACGATAAGTGTTAGATGGATAGATTCCGACCCAGAAAACATCAATTCTTCCCCCGTTGTCAGAAACATCGCTCATGAAATGTGAGAACGAAAGGACAAAATAAGGAAAGCGAGAGTCCACTTTTTGGCCTTTTGGCTAAGATCAAAGTGTAGTATCTGTTCCGATGGATACTGCACTTCATAGATCGGTATTGTCTTGGCCTTCGGGGCTTGATTTCCGCCGGTCTATGGGTCTGTCCTGTGCAGTTCTAGGAGGTCCACCCTCCCAGGCTTCGCCTCCCCTCTTTGGGGAGGAGTAAGTTTATTGCTTACTGTCTGAGGCGCCCCTACCGGGGAATGCCGACGGGGCTGCCCAGGCAATTTTTAATGGCCAGAGCGCTCACCTTCTCGGGCGCTGGCTTTTCAAATCCCACTTTCCGACCTTGTGTCACATACTCCCATTGTGGGTGGGTGTTAAATAACGCCTTCTGGCTAAGATCAAAGTGTAGTATCTGTTCCGATGGATACTGCACCCCATAGACTGGTATTGTCTTGGCCTTCGGGGCTTGATTTACGCCGGTCAATGGGTCTGTCCTGTGCAGTTCTAGGAGGTCGATCCTACCAGGCTTCGCCTTCCCCCTTTGGGGAGGAGTAAGTTTATTGCTTACTGCCTGAGGCGCCCCTACCGGGGAATGCCGACGGGGCTGCCCAGGCAATTTTTAAACCCTACTTCCCGACCTGACCTTGGGTCACATGTTACTTGTGGTAGTAAGATAAACACTGGCCTTGTGCCTAACTCCTGGAGAGGAGTAAATCAATACTCTCCTTGAATTATACTGCATTACATCCCCTTTAATGTCTCTTATGTCACTATCAAATAAATATGATGTTATCAAATGCAAATCAACAAAGCGTGAACAGTACAATTAAATCATATCTCGTGTCTTCAACACTCAATCAGAGCGGTCCTCCGAGATTGAGGACACTTCATCCTTGATCGTCTTTCATCGTCCTCTGACGGCTACCTCTCCGTGAGGGCGTGCATTCTCGCTCTAGAAACAAAGTTGTCACAACAACACAAAGTAAAGAACTAGATCCTGGATTTGAAGAAGGGACATTTTATTAGGCTGTTGATGTAGCCTTCTTCTCTGCTAGCAGCGACGGGGCGTGTAAAACATATCGGGACTACGGAATTTTAGGGATTGACCCCTTCGTTAATAATCAATTCTTAAATCATATTTATCACGTCTTCTCGCTTCAGGCTTCCGGCAGAGAGACCCCCACTCTTCGTCCTGTAATATCTCTTCTGATGTATTTTCTCTATCTCGAATGCTCACAGAAGAGGCAATCCCCCCAAAGGCCAGCCACCTGACCCTCATCTACCGTTAACGTTTGTCTATGCAAATTTCAATTATAAAATAAGTATTAACGATCGTACTCTTACTATTCGATACAATGATTGGAGGATGTCAGTGGATGTGTAAGAATAAAGGATATGTTACCCCCTGTCTTAATGTTCAACACACGAAATGAATTAACGAAATCACGAAACCTTTTTACAACAACAACGAAAGAGGTTTATTCGTATATAAGGTTTCCTATACCATTTGGCATAGTTGGAAGAAACTTAGGACAGTGTCCGAAAGAAGAAGAGGAAAATAAGCCCTTAGTTCAAATCTCTTCAGGCGAAGATAGCAGCCGCCGTGAGCGTCCAGTGGACAAGGAGGCAGGAGAGAAGCTGAGGCGATCCTTCCTGGCTGGTACCGTCTGATCATCGTCTGCAATATCCTAAGGAGGCTGAAGTAGTCCCTTAGGGAACTAATGATATCAATGCGCCCTGCGAGCTGATTGGCCAAACCAGCTAACAGAGACACTGATACGCATTACAAAGTTAATCTAATTTATGACTGCTACAGATGTTGTACACTTGCAATTTCCAGTACACAACACCCAACGACACGATCGTCCTAACATTGTAGACTCGAAGCATTACCCCCGCCCTTAAAGGGGAGGTCGAATGTTTTGTATGTCACGATCAAATAGAATGTATGTTTGCTATCGAATACAAAGCAACACATCATAAACAGTACAATAAAATTACACCTCGTATCTTAAACGCTCAACCACAACAATCCTTCGAGACTGAGGACACTTCATCCAAGATCGTCTATCGTCGTCCCATGGAGGCGATCTCTCATCGGGACGCATTTTCGCGGTGGAATCAAATTTGAAGAAGAACAATTTTATTAGTCTGTTGACGTTGCCTTCTTTTCTGCTAGCGGCGAGGTGAATGAAGAAACATATTGAGGCCACAGATTTCAGACGCATTGGCCCCCTCGTTTATATTCGATTCTAAAGCCATTCTTCTTACGTATCGGTTAAAGCTTTCAATCGAACTGCCTACTTCTTGAACACATTCTCTCCTTGAGCCATATGATGTCACGTCGTTTCTTACAATTCTCACAGTAGGTCGAGCTGACATCCGAGTGCATAAAATAACCCCAACCGAACTTAATTTCTTGTTTACGCACTGACGTTACCTTGCGTATTTAAATCATGGAATGCGTACTAGCAAGCATACCTTTACTATTTAACATTCCTTTATCGTTCGATACACGAAGATATCTTTTAAATAGAATTTTTGTCAGCATATACTGCCCGTTGCAGAAACAACTTAGATTGCTTTTTTAATAATAAGTCAAGACTTATCAAGGCTAAAAAACACTATAGAATAAGGCTTGACGAGATGAATAGATTGAAAGTGAATGATATTGAATATTATAGGAGGATTTTTAACCTCCACATATAATGGTCTTCCTGCAGCATTGAAAGACAATGGATACCCCCTGAAACGGTGGATGCGTGTGTAATTATTAAGCAACGGTTGTTCAAGGCTCAACCACACATCTCCTGAGTCAGCACTGCTTGAATCCAGTGGCAAGAAGAAATCCAGAACGACTGGAAATAATGCCGAGATAAGCAGAGAGCACATACAACACCTGGTATTCCCAAATGGTCACCTATTTAGTACTGACCAGGCTCAACGTTGCTTAACTTCGGTGATCTAACGGTGTGCCATAGTGATTGTGACGTATCCTTCCACATATAACAAACTCAAAACAACAGCCGATCTAGAAAACAGAAATGGAATGTAAAGGGAAACTAGCGTGTAAGCGAGACTTGCGAGGCTGCCGAAAATAAACTCAAGGTACACTTTCTAATCTCTCATTGATGCCTTTTTTATTCATTGAAATAAACCGAACTTTTTAAAATTTTAAAATTACTCTTCATACTATCTTATTGAACATGTAACGCTCGCTGAAAGGACCATATATAGACCTGTTAAGCAGTTTTATCATCTTCGATAAAATAATGGAAACTTGTCTCTCTGTGCGTTAAAAACTACACAAGACACACCCACAAAGCTGACAGATTCTTTTTCAGCATTGCTTCGGACTTTTTCTTTATTTTTATTTAAAAAAAAATTTATTTCCCATATATTCATTCTTTTAGAAGTTAACAGGAACATAATCAGTCAAAGGTGGGGAAGGGGGTTAACATTTAAAGGACATTTTTATTTTTATTTATTTATTTTCCAGTTTCGAGAGGAATAAACTTTACATTTTCTACTAAGGAGTCACCACTTATCACAGGGGGAAAATGACTTGAGGATAAGTGTTAAAGAAATGGATACATTGACAATTGAATGATGATGAATACTATGAGAGGATTTAGAATCTTTACACACTACCGACATAAAACAACAACTGACCCAGAAAACAGAAATTCTCTTCCCTCCTCCGCCAGTAACATCGATAGAGTGTGATGGAAATAAATAGTAGGGAAGCAAGAGTTACAAAAGCAAACCCAATGTCCACTTTTCACTATTTATCAGTATGGATGGCCGTTTGCTTCCGGGAAACTTAAGCGCACTTTGACAGCGCTTGTATTAAGAATTGCTAGGTGTCCCGACACCTATCTACTCCGACAAGCCAAGGCCTTCCTGATGGGGGGTGCCAGTTTAGTTGCCGACAGACCAATCATGTGTTACATAACATGGGCCGTTGTTTGAATTGAAAAGTTTGAGTGACACCTTAAGGGTAAGAGGTGACTCCAGAACGGAAGTCGAAAAAACCGGTCGTGGATTTTCTTTCTGTTTTGATAGACTTCAAGCAGAAAAGACGCATCTGTGTGCTGGTCCCAATGGGAGGCAGCGTGCACATTGTTGATAGGTGCATCGACACAATTTATCCGTCTATCTATCTGCCCGCTCTTCTCTCTCTCACAAGCGTAGACAAGTAAGCCGCCTCCCTGATTTTTTTCCTGTGACTGTTCTTCTCCTTTTAATAAACCTTTGTGTTGACTGAATTATCTCCCCTTTGCAGATTGGCTCTTTTGAGTTTCTAAAGCTAGATGGCTCTGGATAGCGGTCAATTTGCATAGGAAGTAGTATCATTATTATATAAACTCTACTTTTAAAATGAAGAGTGCATTTGATTACTTTTTAATACACTTTTTTTTTGTTTTATATATGAATTAACATCGGCGTTCGAATAGTTTTGTAAGCAGATTTATGCATGCATCGGTAAATGAAAACATAACGCATGTAGCCGATTATCAGTTTACATGGTACTAGTAGCAGGTCACAAAACGGACCTAAGTTTAGAGGAGAAAAGTGGTTAACTGAAACAACTCTATTAAATAATTAAATAAGTGCCAGTGAGTAGAGTAAGAGTGCATATGAAATAGGGAGTGAAAAGTCCCCCACTTTCTATTATTCATGAAAATTAGTTACATAATTTACCATTAGTTTTCCATGTTTCACGACCTTCTGATTTTTCAAACATTGAGGCCTAGAAACTTATTTAATCTGTCTTTAAACATCTTTTCTTATTGCCACAATATTAATACGACTAAATTTCTGACGACAAACCGATATTCTGAGTGTTCCATCACTTATTTCCAATTAACAAAATATTCGTTCGGCAACCTACACCCAACGGTGTAGGTCTCTTAAATAAATACATGTCGTTGTTGTTTATGAAATGACTTTGTTTTCTGTTTCGTTTGACGACCGTTTTATTATATGAAATATCATAGGAGTTTGTTACAGTCGATGATAAGATTAGCTCCTATAAACTAGTCTCAACATTCTTAACAAATCAATATGTATTAAGTTGGTCAAAAAGTTCCTTCGTTTTTTTTAATTGGATAATTATGTCTTTCATTTTCCACGCTCGATTTGAGAATCTTGAGAATGTCTGCGATTTGTCTGATTGTCAAACGGTAATTTGGTTCAACTACGGCTTTAACTTGGCCACTGTCGATCATCTTTGGCCGAAAATTTCTGCCACACCCGTTTTGTAACAACATTCTCCCCATACACATGGCATTTCTTCATGCAGATTTCTGTAGTTTTTTTCCTTTTCTATATTAAAAAAAGCATCAGATGTCGGTAGTTCTCTGCTTGATCTTTTATTTTAAGGCTTGAAATACAAGCAAACATGTAAGAACGCCTCTACACTGACATCAACATACTCGCTACACCAAATACAGGATTTGAAGAATAGGAATATAAAACGATCTTTAGTAGGTCAGAAAGATGACATTCAAAAAACGAACGAACCTTTTGGCCAACCCAATACATTTTTATAAAAAAGCTAGAATTAGGTGGGGAGGAAACAGCTTAGTTTATATATAAAATAAATCGTTCAGCTCAACCATAGGAGGTGCACACTCCCAGGCATTACACCAGCCTCTTAAAGAAGTTCTTCTAAGGCGATCAAATTAGAGAATGCTGACGGTCCGTTCCTGGCTACTTTTGTACCGGAAAAGAGTACCCCTTCGGGGAGCTGGTTTTCCCCATTTTCCCCCGACATATGTAGTAGTATTAGAACGTATGTGTAAAAATTACATAGAAACGGAATATCACACATAAAGGTTATAGTAAGTAAACATTAATTTTCGATTAGAAGTTAAAGTTAGAAATGTCAGCTGATGTGTCAAGAAATGACGTCATGAACGGGAAGTCGACGTAGAACATTAAGCTAGTCTTTCTCTCTTGGCTGGTGTCTGGTAAGAAGAAACGGACGTGTTTTCGGATACGCTCTCTATGGGTTGAGGGGTATGTAATGTTACAGTAAACCAGGCGCAATTTAAGTAAAATAAAAACCGTCCAAAGATACGGTTAATTAGAGCTGTGAGGATGATAGTAATGGCGTGCTTTAATTGTTATGATTATAATAAGTTTAACGTTAATATTGTCGGCTGTAAAATTACTTAGAATATTTTTGTACTGTTTATAATATGGTTAGAAAATTAGGTTAACATGACGGGAAATGACATCACGAACTGGAAGTCGACATACAGCTAGTTTAATTTCTCTCTTGGCTGGTGTCTGAAAGAAGAAACAGACGTGTTTTCGGAGACGTTCTCTTCCTCTAGAGGGACTGAAGAGGTATATGTAATTTAACTTAAGAAAAATAAATTTATAAACGCATCTAGTAAAAAATATCGCCCAAGGATACGGTTAATTAGAGCTGTAAGGATGATAATAATGCCGTGCTTTAATTGTAGTAATTATAATAGGTTTAGAGTTAATGTTGTCGGCTGCAAAATTACTTAGAATATTTTTGTACTGTTAATAATATGGACGTCGTTCAAAAGACGATATTTGGTATCGAATCAGGGCTTAATTGGCGAACGGGACAATAGGGGAAAAGCGAAATGGAAAAGACGAAAGATCAAAGACATGGAAAGAATTAAGATGGTAGGAGAAAAGAGCGGGAATTTGAACGACAAATGAAAGAAGATAAAAACTTTGTTCGTCATAAAAAAAAAAGTTTTAAAAATATAAAAAAAAATGGTGGCTGGGGATTTTGAGTGTAAGGGAGGGAGTAGGTTTCGATAGGGTGGGGTTGAAACAAGATGGCGATGGCGAACGTGGGGGTTGGATAATGAGATTTATGAAGATCGCAGGAAATGAGACAATTGAAATAAAAATGGCGCTAAGTGAATGGAATAGAAGAATCAGATGAAAAAAGAAAAGAAAGTTCGAAGGAAAATATAGAAGCGAAACTGAAAGGAATTATGAAAACGGATGAAATAACACAGAAGAAAATTGATAAAAAAACTGAGAACGATTAAAAAAAGAAAAAGAAAATAAACAAAAGTAAGTATAAATAGAGAGGAAGAGAAACAGAGAGAGAAAGAAAGATAGAGAAAGAAAGAGAGAAGGGGGAGAGAGGGTAAGATAGAAAAAAAGGTAAAAATTGCACATTTTGCCGTGGCCTTTTGGTGAGGATCAAAGTGTGGTATCTGTTCTGATACTGCACTTAATCTTTTCTGTCGTCGATCGCTATGCTATTTACTTGCCGTCCATGACGCCAAAGGTCGGTTTTCAATATGGCGATAATTCAGTTCCAAAAGAAGAGCACTCTCGATTGGGACAACAATTAAAATTGCCCCAGTCTAGAAGTATTTCTCTTTCACTGATTGAAGACAGGAAGTATGAAGTGTAGTATCAGAACATATACTACTATTTACTTCTAGTCAAAACGCCAGGATAAAAGAAAGAAAGAGAAAAGAAAGAGAGAGAAAGAGAAAGAAAAGAAAGAGAAAGAGAAAGAGAGAAAGAAAGAGAGAGAAAGAGAGAGAGAAAGAGAGAGAAAGAGAGAGAAAAATAGAGAGAAAGAAAAGAGAAAGAAAGAGAGAGAGAGAGAGACAAAGGGTTAAAGCTGCACATTTTTCTTGGCTTTTTTGCGAGGTACAAAGTGTCTTTCACCAGAATCATCTTAGTTATCACGATACCACATCTACACTAGGGACCGTCCTAATTAAGGTAATACAAATTTTGGGTTGGCCCAAAAAATTCGTTCGTTTTTTGACTGTCATCTTTCCGGCCTATTAAAGATCGTTTTAAATTCATATTATTCAAATCCTATATTTGGTTTAGCGAGTATGTTCATGTTAGTGTGTAATACGCCTCCGAGCAGAGCAGTTCTTACATTTCTTAGTATTTCAGGCCTTGAAATGAAAGATAAAGCAGAAAACTACTGACATCTGATACTTTTTTACTACAAAAAAGTAAGAAGAAAAAAAGCTACAGAAATATGTATAAAGTTATGCCATGAGAATGCTATTACAGAATGTGTCTTCCAGAAATGTTTTTTTCGATTCCGAAAAGGACATTCTTCAGTGAGAGATGTTCCTCACTCTGGCCGGCCAAATATGATCGACAATTACCAAGTGAAAGCCATAGTTGAACAAGATTGCTGTTAGACAACCAGACAAATCACAGCCATACTCAAGATTTCCAAATCGAGCGTGGAGAATGGATTGCAAAACTTGGTTATGTTTCTAAACTTGATGCTTGTGTTCCTCTTTCGTATAATTTTTAAATCACGTTGTTGAAAAGTTTGTTAATATGAGGCCTCTTTCTGATATCTCACACACAGTCCATGTTGAACTTAGTTTATCTCGCACTCAGTTTATCTCGCACTCAGTTTATCTCGCACTTAATATATCTTGAACTTAGTCCATCTCGCACTTAGTCTGTCTTGCACTTAGTTTATCTCGCATATCGTTATCTCGCACGTATTTTATCTCGCACTAAGTCTATCTCACACTTAGTCTATCACGCACTTAGTTTATCTCGAACTTAGTCTATCTCACACTCAGTTAATCTCGCACAAATCTATCTCGCACTTAATCTACCTCGCACTAAGTCTATCTTGTACGTAGTCTATCTGGCACATAGTTTATCAGGCACTAGTCTATCTCGGCTTAATTTATCTTGCACTTAGTCTGTCTTGCACTTAGTTTATCTCGCACTAAGTCTACTTCGCACTTAGTCTATCTCGCTTTCAGTTTATCTCGAACTTAGTCTATCTCGCACTTAGTCTATCCCGCACTAAGTCTATCTCGCACATAATCTATTTCAGACTTAGTTTATCTTGCACTTAGTCTACTACGCACTTAGTCTATCTCGCACTTAGTCTATTTGGCACTTAGTTCATCTCGCACTTCGTTTATTTTGCACTTTGTCTAACTTACAGTTTAGTCTATCTCGCACTTAGTATATTTCGCACTTTGTCTATTTCGCACTTAGTCTATCTCACATTTAGTCTATCTAGCACATTTACCCCCAAGGGAAGTTAATAAACATTTTATTTCAATGACATTTAGCTTTCTCTCATGCTCTACCAGTTTAGGTCATGTGGCGAGACAAGTTGATAAAAACGAATACTTGTCATAAAAATCTTCATAAGTAATCCAATTTTGTTTATTTTTTATCATTTTCAATCCTCTCATAATATTCTTGATCATTCAACTTACAATTAATCAATCTTATAAACCCTTACTCTCGATACGCGTTTTGCCTCGATAAGTGGTAACTTATTTGTAAAAAAAATGGTCCCAGTCTCCTTGTGTTCCATCCACAATTCTAGCTGTTTACGATATGCTATTTTACAACTTACTTGTTATTGGTCAGTCTCACCTGTCTAGTTCGTTGGTCAGCCTCTGGATGATATTTTAATGAAATCTTTTTGATATGATTTATTTACATAGCTGGAGTCTGGTAGCCGAGAAACATATGTAAACCGCGTTAATCTCTTAAAAAATATTCTTGATGGATCTGTTAATATTAAGCCTTTTACTGATATCTGCATTTTTTAGTCTCTCCCGCACAATTACTCCAAGGATATTTCTTAAATATTCAATTTCAAAGGCATTGAGCCTCGTCTAATACTCTGCTCGTATAGACCATGTTTCACTTGCATATACAGCAATAGAAACTGTAACTGCATTCTAAAGTCTTCACTTCATATATGTCCTTGCATATACAGCAATAGAAACTGTAACTGCATTCTAAAGTCTTCACTTCATATATGTCCTTCCTGTTCTTTTTTTTTTCGAGACGTCACGTTCAAATGCAGAAGTTGTTATTCATATTCTTCTGCTAATGTCAGATGAGGATCCTGGAGTCACTGAACAAAAACACATTTATCTTGATTCTTATATATATTTTAATGAAGTCATTTTTACTTCATGCAACATAATATTACATCGCAACATAATTCATGTTTCATTCAATTGCATATAAAACAATATAAACTACCAATGCATATTCTTCAAATGCTGCATTTGGTGCAGCGATTATGTTGACGTCAGTGTGCAATAATCCTTCGAGCAGAGCTGTTCTTACATTTTTGCTTGTATTTCAGGCCTTGAAATGGAAGATCAAGCAGAGCACAACCGATATCTGATGCTTTTTTACTACAGGAAAGGAAGGAGAAAAAGCTACAGAAACCTGCATAAAGATATGTCATGTGTATGGAGAGAATGTTGTTACAGAACGGGTGTGCAAGAAATGGTTTGCTCGATTCCGAAATACATTTTTTCAGTGACAGTTGCTCTTCACTCTGGCCGGCCAAAGATGATCGACACATTTTTTTTTCAGTCTGTTAAATAATCATATATATTAAAATTTGTTTTATGTGTGTTTGGTTTAAAAATATATTTTGTTTCTTTTTGTTTGCGTGCATATGTGGACTGGAATTTCGTGTCTATTAAAACACATGTGATGTTATGGGGGGCATTGTCTGTCTGGTTGAGAATGTTTGGCTATTTGGGAATGTGGTATGTTTTTTTTTGATGGTACGTTTGTGGATATCTATTATATACAGGGAAGTGTAAAAAAGTTAAAAAAAAAAATACCAAAGAAACACCCACAAAGTTGGTATATTCTTGATCAACGTTGCCTGGAATTAATGATATCACAAATTTGTGGCTATGAAACCTAAATCTAAAAGTTAATTTAACACATTGTGTACGATTGTTTCTGAGACCATATATGTTTTATTAATATCAGATCTCATCGCCAGCACATTATATTGATACGGAATCAAAAGCATATAGATAGCATCAATGGAATAGAAATCAAAATTCTCAATTATACCTCAAATTACAGACAATGAGGGGAGTTGATGTATGTAGTCCTCAAATCAAATCATACCAGGTTTAAACATTATTTAAGAATGTATACATGAGTTCAAAGTGGAAATAAACGGATGCAATATTAAATGTAGGCAATAGCACATCAAAACGAAAAAGAAAAATATTTATCATTTCATACAAAATATAAAAGTCATTGGAAGGGAGAATCACTGATCGATATACTCATACAATGAGAAAAAACTTATAAAGTTTCTAAAGTTTTATTATCAGTGGTAGAGTAATTTGCCCCCAAAACTAAAGTAAGGAGCCTAATTAAAAACTATTCCTAATAGATTAGAAAAGGTAGAATAGAAAATCGAAAGATTAATAAACAGTTAAAGCATAGGTTTAATTAACTACAGAATTAGTTAATAATGTGACACGAAGTTAAAAACTTGTAATTCAGAATTAGAGTTATAATTATAAGATTGCAAATTTAAGTTAGGCATCTATGTATATATTTATATTTAAAATCTTTATATTTCATACATCAATTTTTATAACATAAAGTTTTATAATAGCTCAATACTTTGGGACTAGAGCTGTAACAAACTATATTTTAATGTTATTCAAACCACATTATACGGCACAATCACGTTGACACACCGGTTCCCGTTAGATCACCGAAGTTAAGCGGCGTCGAGCCTGGCCAGTACTAAATGGGTGACTATTTAGGAATACCAGTATTCTGTATGTTCTCTCTGCTTATCTCGGCATTGTTTCCAGTCGTCTTGTACTATTGGAATCAAGCAATGCCGACTCAGGAGAACTGCCCTTGCAATTACAAATTCACGCGCGGACCGCCCCAGGCGGGGCACTCATACGTCGAAATCGACGGGAGAGAGGCCATTGTATTCAAACCACATCAAATGCAGTGAACAAATACTCACCAAAAAATAAATTTTATTTGTAACATACAATTGTTTGGCCTACCATTAAGATATAGATATATATATATATATATATATATATATATATATATATATATCACTCTATGTTTGTGTGTGATGCTTGTGTGTTCCATATAAAAAGAAAGGTTAGGGAATGTACATAAAGTCTAAAAGTGTATTCTGAAGTAAAATTTACTGGGGAAGACAATCTTTAAGTGTGCCCTAAGCGTGTTTTGAGAGCATAACCCTCTTAAATCTAAAAAAAATACCTTATATTTATTAAATTTAAATTAGATGTATAAAATATTCTTGGGAAAGTGGTTCTGAATCTCTAAGCTCACTCCTTACCTAAGAGAGCTATGAGGGCCGAACCTCTTTTCAAACTTAAAATATAAACTATTTTTTATGAAATTTATATGATATGTATAAAATTCTCCGTGGAAAACAGTATAACTGGCCCCTAATTTCTACGTACCTTCTATGTGCCGAATATCTATGTACCCCCACTTCTAAATGGTCCATTGGGACATGATCTCCTTAATACATCACATACGATTTAAATGAAATTTGAACTATATGCATAATACACTAATTCAGAGAGTTTTCTAATATTTCAGTTTCTCCGACTATATTACGGGACGAAACGGAAGGAGGGGGCAGTAAACAAAATTAAGGTAATATGGTGAAAAAGTACATTCAATATCGAGCAACGAATTAGTCCACGAAATTTTAAAAGCAAATAAATTTTAACTTTGTATTTCTAGTTTTATGTTTAAAACTGAAACAGTATTTTTGATGAAAAAACCCCCCCAAAAAATGAACCAACGTGTAATTGATCATAATATAAGTTACCTCCCCCGCACAGCTTGTGTCGGTGTGTTAGTGCTAGTCTAGGATACGTCCTCGACGGCTTTTCAAACCCACAGCTGACCTTGTGTCTAACCTCCTGGAGAGAAGTTAGATAAACACTCTTTTACTGTACATTTCAAATTTAATCACAAGTTAGACATTATTCTTAAGCCGTAAGTGCTAATAACTTCGTGAGGAACATCTGCCATATAAATTTAAAACATAGACATTGGAAAAGTAACGTTAAACTTCAATTCTAGCTAGCTTGAGCTCGCATTTACACATACACACACACACACACAGACACACACACATATATATATATATATATATATATATATATATATATATATATATATATATATATATATATATATATATATATTTCTAGAGATGAAAGATGAGAATAAAAAATTGTAAAGATACAATATTTATTAGAACATAAAAAGTTCAGAGCAAGGAGCTTCATATCCTTCATCCATGGATTTTCAAAGATAAACTCTTTTCATCAGAGGATAGGGAAACACCGACAATGTAAAATTTCTAAAGTTAAATGTTGCCGATAATACAGGGTGACTCAAAAAGAACGGGCCCCGGTGTACACTTTATGTGATATCTCCTTTATTCATTCACCAATTGGCCTTATTTTACGGGACATGGCAGAATCAACGACCGTGAGTACACCAAGACCTCAGTGGGAGCTGGGACAAAGAATACACTGTGTTAAATTTTACTACAAGACCTGCTCGTTTAAGAAAACCAAGGACAGTTTCATGCATCAGTTCGGATGTGAAAAGGCTCCACCCAAAAGCAGAATTCAGAACTGGGTGGACTACTTCGAGAAGTATGGGACCGTGGAGAACTTCAACACTGCCAGTGAGAACCGTCCAAGCCACTCGGCACGTCCCAAGAAGCGGACAGACGAGCTGGTCGAAAGTGTAGGAGAGTCTCTCCAGGAGAGTCCTAAATGCTCTGTGCGTAAGCGAAGTCAGTCCCTCGGTATCTCCCGTGAGACTTGCAGGAGAGTGCTGGTGAACAATATCAGGGCTTACCCATACAGAATACAGACGCTGCAGACCCTTACAGCCTCAGACAAGAAGCAGAGGAGCGTTATGACAGTGAAGATGCTCGATAAGATCGAGGAGACACCAGATTTCATTAACCTCCTTTGGACCTCAGATGAAGCCCACTTCCATCTTGACGGAAAGGCGAACTCCAAGACAAATGTCTTCTGGGGGTCCTCCAGACCCAATGAAGTAGCCACCAAGCCCCTGCACTCTCTTAATTGCACGGTGTGGGCTGCAATCTCGGTCAGAGGCATCATCGGACCAATCTTCATCGAAGAATCTGGCGCAGCAGTGACAGTCACCAAGAAGCGGTATGTAGAGGTCCTCAAAACCTTCAAGAGTGAGCTCCAGACCCTCTACCCGTCGCTCATGAGCAAGTTCTGGTTCCAGCAAGACAGAGCAAGTTTTCACACCTCAAACCTGTCCTGAGATTGGCTAAAAGAGAACTTCGGAGGCTGAGTGATCAGTCTCAAGACTAATTTTGAGTGGCCACCCCATAGCCTGGACCTAAGCCCCCCCAGATTATTTCTTTTGGGGCTATCTTAAGGACAGAATGTACGCAAGGAAACCCAGAACCATCACGGAACTCAAGGAAGCCACCAGGGAAGAGATGAGAGCCATTCCTAATTCAGTCTGTAAGAACGTCATGGACAACTTCGTTCTGCGCCTCAAGAAATCCACGGAGCTAAAAGGAGTCCATCTAGAACACATGCTGTAGAATGGAGAAAAAAAAGGCCAAATACCCTAGTCTTTTGATATGATGTTGTGAATATAATAAACTAGTTGTGCCCCAAAATTCATTTCATTCGGACGAAACACTAAGAAACGGGGCCTAATTAGATTTCGGGCCCGTTTTTTTTTTGGTCACCCTGCATTTATAATTACATTGTCGGTTTTTCCCTATCATCTGATGAAAAGAGTTTATCTTTGAAAATCTATGGATTAAGGATATGAAGCTCCTTGCTCTGAACTTATGATGTTCTAATAAATATTGTATCTTTACAATTTTTTATTTACATCTTTCATCTCTAGAAATTGATTGCTCTATTCAATATATTAAGCTTTATATTATCACGATGAATTATATATATATATATATATATATATATATATATATATATATATATATATATATATATATATATAAGTGATGGGGCGATTCCAATATTTTTCCCAATTCCGACACAATAACCGATTCTGTTATAAATTCCCGATTCCGATACCATTACCGATTCCAATTCTTTTAAAATCTCTAAATATTTAGCTATAGAGTTGTTTTTTTTAATTTTCGGATTATCGTAAAAAGACAATCTAATATATGCACATATTTTCGCAAACATAAAAATACATTTGTGTGGGGGGTGATTTATAGATTTGAGTTTTACTGGTAGTTAAAAATCAATAAGTATTAACCATTTAATCATTAGTACCAGCAATTGAAAAATAAGTTTTAAAACAACAACGAACAAAACAAAACAAAAACCACAATTAAAAGAATCGTTTTTTTTTGGCATCGGAACATAGACACATATTTTTCCGATTCCGATACTCCAAAAAATTCAATGTTTCCGATTTTTCCGATTCCCGATTAATTGTCCCAATGCTAATATATACAAACGGATAGAAATATATTTCTGGCAAACGGTTGTAGTATGAAACTAAAATAAAATTGGTTTTATTCGGACTATGTTTCTCATCTTGCAGACAATTCTAGAATGAATTTAAAGAGCTTTAAACCTATTTTTGTTTTAGATATGTAGTCTTACTAATTCCGTGGAATTCAGGCCGATTTGGGTTCCCGGCTGGAAAAGTACGCAAAAATGAATGGGAATTGAAAGCAACATTGGGAAATAATCGAAGGAAATGAAATGTAGAAGTTGGTGTCATTGTGGAGACGAGAAATGAAGTTATTTGAAATAATTGCGATGAAAGGACGAAAAAGAATGTCCGCCATTTTAGCTTTTTGATGATTTTGTGATTTCATCGAAATTGACGAATTTCCTTTCGCCATCAAATTAAGCGAATCAGACGATTTTTGTATCTCTTTAAAATGTCATGTTCTATCTATCTATCTATCTATCTATCTATCTATCTATCTATCTATCTATCTATCTATCTATCTATCTTTTTGAATATCTACTTATCTGTCTATCTATCTATCTATCTATCTATCTATCTATCTATCTATCTATCTTTATGAATATCTATCTATCAATCTATCTATCTATCTATCTGTCATTTTGAATATCTATCTATCTATCTATCTTTTTGAATAGCTATCTATCTGTCATTTTGATATCTATCTATCTATCTTTTTGAATATCAATCTATGTATGTATGTATGTATGTATGTATGTATGTATGTATGTATGTATGTATCTATCTATCTATCTATCTATCTATCTACATACCTATCTATCTATCTATCTATCTATCTATCTATCTATCTATCTATCTATCTATCTATCATTTTGAATATCAATCTATCTATCTATCTATCTATCTATCTATCTATCTATCTATCTATCTATCTATCTATCTATCTGCCTATCTATCTATCTATCTATCTATATATCTATCTATCTATGTACATACCTATCTATCTATCTATCTATCTATCTATCTATCTATCTATCTATCTATCTTTTTGAATATCTATCTATCTATCTATCTATCTATCTATCTATCTATCTATCTATCTATCTACCTACCTACCTATCTATCTATCTATCTATCTATCTATCTTTTTGAATATCTATCTATCTATCTATCTATCTATCTATCTATCTTTTTGAATATCTATCTATCTATCTATCTATCTTTTTGAATATCTATCTATCTATCTATCTATCTATCTATCTATCTATCTCTTTTTGAATATCTATCTATCTATCTATCTATCTATCTATCTATCTATCTATCTATCTATCTATCTATCCATCTATCTTTTTGAATATCTATCTATCTATCTATCTATCTATCTATCTATCTATCTATCTATCTATCTATCTATCTATCTATCTTTTTGAATATCTATCTATCTATCTATCTATCTATCTATCTATCTATCTTTTTGAATATCTATCTATCTATCTATCTATCTATCTATCTATCTATCTTTTTGAATATCTATCTATCTATCTATCTATCTATCTATCTATCTATCTTTTTGAATATCTATCTATCTATCTATCTATCTTTTTGAATATCTATCTATCTATCTATCTATCTATCTATCTATCTATCTTTTTGAATATCTATCTATCTATCTATCTATCTATCTATCTATCTTTTTGAATATCTATCTATCTATCTATCTATCTATCTATCTATCTTTTTGAATATCTATCTATCTATCTATCTATCTTTTTGAATATCTATCTATCTATCTATCTATCTATCTATCTTTTTGAATATCTATCTATCTATCTATCTATCTATCTATCTATCTATCTATCTTTTTGAATATCTATCTATCTATCTATCTATCTATCTATCTATCTATCTATCTATCTGCCGTATTTTTCTTTTTCTTTTGCTTTTCCACTTTCTTCCTTACTCCGCACCTAATCTGTTTTTATCTCTCCTAATTATCTACCGTTTCTTTCTAAATATTTTAATTCTTCTATTAAATGTAATTTCTTTCTGTATCACTTTTTTTGCATTTCTTTCTTTCTAGATATTTCCTTCTTTTCCTCCTCCTTCATATTTCCGTAACCCTCTACATATTTTGTCACTTTTAATATGCTCCCCTACTCGTCTCTCTTTCCCCAATCTCCCTCCTTTTCTTATTTCTTTATATTTCTTATTTAACATCTGTACTTCTTCCGACTTTTATTTTTTAAAAATGTCATGTGTCTTCTTTCTCTTTGTTTTTCCTTTTATTTATTTTCAAGCGTACCCCATCCACCCATTTTTAACCCCCCCCCCCCCCACCCACACTCTCTCTCTCCCTCTTTTTCCTATGTACCTGTCATCTGCACCTTGGGTTTTCCTCCTCTTCATCTCCTGATTGTCATCTTTCTCCTTCACACCCTTCACCTTTCCCCAGTTTCGGCGACACTCTATCCTTACTTTACCATTCAACACGGCCCCAACCCCTACGCGCCGTGATTTCGCACTTCCCCTTCCTCGTCCTTCGCCCCTCACCCCCCGCCTTACAACCATCAATCGGTAACACGTGTAAGCCTGCCTGACATTGTGACGTAGCCCAGAGTGCAAAATTAATTATGTCAAAAGACTCTCGCCATGCACTAATCAACATTAATTATACGTCCATGTCAATTGACGAGACTTGGAGACTCCGACTGACGCCGTAGCGGATGGACGTCCCACTGTCGCCTGGATGTGCGTGTGTGTTCGATCACTGTCATCCCTACTCTAACTGGCGAGTCGCACCGCACCACCCGGTCGGGGGGGGGGGGTAGAGGGGAAAACTTCGCGTGGTCACTGAAGTCAGAGGATCAAAATAGGTCCAACGTGGGACTAAATTTAGGAGAAATAACCAACACTGGCACGGACGGGCGGACATAAATCAACCTCAAAAATAAAAAAAAGGAGCGAAGTTGATGATAATTATAAAGCTTAACTTATTTCCGCACTGAGTAAAATGGGATCATTAAGATTGTGCTGCGCCAGCTTGTCGACGAAGACGATTTTAATTCTCCCTCTCTCTCCCTCTCCCTCTCCCTCTCACTCCCTTTGACCTGAAATAATATTAAACGTCGTGCTTTACTTAGGCTTTAAAACATGACACCGCGGAAGGGGAACTTCGGTTTAGAATAATAAATAACATTATTTAGTAAATTTATAAAATATAAATATCCCATTATATATATATATATATATATATATATATATATATATATATATATATATATATATATATATATATATATATATATATATATATATAGTAAAGGAGTAAGGCTACCAACATTTGTGAAAAGTTTTTTTCAATATTTATTTATTATTTTGTTATTTTATCATTTTATAATTCTATATAACGCGTTTCAAGCGGTGGTCTGCTCTCACCAGATATGTAAATCCATAGATGTACATATCTGATGAGAGTGGACCACAGCTTGAAACGCGTTATAGAGAATTATAAAATGATAGTGCAGACTAACCCTAACCTTAAACCTAACAACCAACCTTAACCTAAACCCTAACCCTAACCCTAACCTTTGCCCTAACAACTAACCCTAACTAAATCCGCATATTGCAGACGAACCCTAACAACTAACCCTAACCTTTACCCTAACAATTAACCCTAACCTTTACCCTAACCCTTACCCTAACCTTTACCCCAACCCTTACCCTAAGATTTACCCTAACAACTAACCCTAACCTTTACCCTAACCCTAACCTTTACCCTAACCCTAACCTTTACCCTAACAACTAACCCTAACCTTTACCCTAACCCTAACCATAAGCCTAACAACAAACCCTATCCGTTACCCTAATCCTAACTCTAACCCTAACCATTAACCCTAACAAAATCCGCATATTGCAGACAAATCCTAACCTTTACCCTAACAACTAACCTTTACCCTAAAAACTAACCCTAACCTTTGTCCCTAACAATTAACCCTAACTAAATCCGCATGTTGCAGACGAACCCTAACATTAACCCTAACAACTAACCCTAACCTTTACCCTAACTCTAACCTTAACCCTAACAACTAACCCTAACCGTAACCTTTACCCTAACTACTAACCCAAACCTTTACCTAAACCCTAACCTTTACCCTACCAACTAACCTTTACCCTAACAACCAACCCTAACCGTTACCGTAACAACTAACCCTAAACTTTACCCTAACCCTAACCTTAACCCTAACTCTAACCTTAACACTAACTCTAACCTTAACCCTAACTCTAACCTTAACACTAACTCTAACCCTAACTTTTACCCTAACAACTAACCCTAACTAAATCCGCATATTGCAGACAAAACCTAACTTTTACCCTAACAACTAACCCTAACCGTTACCCTAACCCTAACCTTTACCCTAACAACTAACCCTAACCTTTACCATAACCCTAACCTTTACCCTAACAATTAACCCTAACCTTTACCCTCACCCTAACCTTTACCCTAACAACAGACCCTAACCTTTACCCTAACCCTAACCTGTACCCTAACAACACACCCTAACCTTTACCTTAACCCTAACCTTTACCCTAACCCTAACCTTTACCCTAACAACAAACCTTAACCTTTACCCTAATCCTAACCTTTACCCTAACAACTAACCCTAACCGTTACCTTAACCTTAACCTTTACCCTAACAACAAACCCTAACCTTTACCCTAACAACTAACCGTAATCTTTACCCTAACCCTAACCTTTACCCTAACAACAAACCCTAACCTTTACCCTAACCTTAACCTTTACCCTAACAACTAACCGTAACCTTTACCCTAATCCTAACCTTTACCCTAACAACTAACCTTAACATTTACCCTAACCCTAACCTTAACCCTAACAACTAACCCTAACCGTTACCCCAACCCTAACCATAACCCTAACATCTAACCCTAACTAAATCCGCATATTGTAGACTAACCCTAACCTTTACGCTAACAACTAACCCTAACCTTTACCCTAACCCTAACCTTTACGCTAACAACTAACCCTACCCTTTACCCTAACCCTAAACTTGAACCTAACACCTAACCCTAACCTTTACCCTAACCCTAACCTTTACCCTAACAACTAACCCTAACCTTTACCCTAACTTTAATCTTAACCATAACAACTAACCCTAACCTTTACCCTTACAACTAACCCTAACTAAATCCGTTTTTTGCGGATTTAGTTAGGGTTAGTTGTTAGGGTTAAGGTTAAGGTATTAACCTTAACCCTAACAACTAACCCTAACTAAATCCGCACTTTGCAGACTAACCCTAACCTTAACCCTAACAACTAACCCTAACTAAATCCACATATGGCAGACTAACCCTAACATTAACCTTAAAAACTAACCCTAACCTTTACCCTAACCCTAACTTTTACCCTAACAACTAACCCTAACTAAATCTGCATATTGTATACTTCGAACTCGAATAAGTCGACTTTCATCTGGAAAATCCACAAAATTGTAAAAGGACACTCAACTATATCAATAGTGAAACATAAACAGGGCAGCTTACCTTAAATTGTGAAATAGAAAATGGAGATAACCGGAGATTTAAAAACAGAACAGTAATTACATTTCTGTTCCTCCCGCACAAAATACTACCTCTACCATAGCCAGATGTCGACACAATTCAGTTATTATTTCACTTGAAAAAAGGAATTAATTATAGACTACCCTAAATAACCAATACGAGATACTCGAAGCACCAACATCAAGGGAAATCGCCTAATGAAAAAATGAGAACATAAATGCCTAGAACTATCTGGTGATATGGTAGTTGGCATATCAAATTATGTTGGAATAAGGATGCATAAAAGAAGCTTAAGTACTTCCGGTAAGTAAATAAATAAAAGGACGAACACGTAGCCTCTAAACACGTAGCCACTAAACATGTAGCCACTAAATAAGCGTTTAGTCATTTATAAACGAAACAAAAATACAGTTTCAATTCCTATGGATACTAATTAAATCTGCAGCTTGGTCGTAAAAACCGGAATCATCACGACTGGTTTGATGAGAATATATGTAGTTACTTATAGCGGACCTTCTATATAAAGCAAATATGTGTCTGTTTGTCTGTCGACACATCACTTATCAATATCATATTTACAATCAGCAGGTTCTGCCGGATACTTGTTAGTTTTAGTTAACAAGCCCTTCCGTGTACATAGCTGCTATAAGAAATTCTTTATTCCAGACCGGAGAGCAGAGTTATCCGATAATTATCGGAATTCCGACGGTTTTATTTTTATTTTTTGATTCATATGAAAATTGTTACAAAAATTGCATTGTTGTCAATGTCAATCTCGTCCATTTCTTTAAAGAAATAGACGAAATTGTTATCTTTCTGGTTTGCTATTTTCTTTTCTTTCATGATGAGAAATAATAGCACATATTTATTACTGCAATATTGACGGTGGCTGAGGGGTTAACGACACGGATTGACCACCTGGGTGTGGTAAGTTCGAATCCAGTTCGTTCCACACTTTCACTTAGGATGTTGCCAAACTTCACGTGGTCTTTTCCATAAATACCTGATGTCTTTCGAGAAATGATTCTAACTGGAAACGATATCGGCGAAACCAATGCCAACACTAGAATCATCTAGTTCGCACGAAATGAAGGAATTACTGTAATCTTGAACTTCGTTGTTTACTATTATTTCCTTGTCCGAGATATCCCCTGGCAAAGCCGGGTAGATTCGCTAGTACATATACATTTTTCAACTCACCCGATCTTCAAGATGCGTTCGAGAATGTAGAGGTTGATGGTACATGGAACTAATTAAGGACTGGGATCCACGAAACCAGCGTCGAGGTTCTTTGACTCAATGAGCGGAATCATCATGATGATTCGATGAGAATGATCCTCAGATTAACAAGCTTCAAGAAGAGAAAGTGCACCCCAAAAAGACCGTGACTCGCTACAGCAAGATTTCAAGAATACAAAATGAGCACTACAGCGCAGTATACATAAAATAAAGAACCAGCGGTGACTGGATATTTCAGAGAGAATAAAGGAGGCCAATGATAAGAAATATATCAAAATTATGTACTACATGATTCGGCATATCTTCAAAATCCTCATCTATGATACCACCCAGGCTAAAAGACGAGTCTCTCCCTCACAAAAGTCCAGAGGATATTATAAAACGGTGGACCGAGCAGTTCACGGACGTATTCTATAATCTGTGATTGATGAAGAGGTCATTAACAACCCACCGAAAGAGGCTATCAACCACGTGATGATGGATCACCCCACTTTTTTTTAAAGATTCGTAATAAAATCAAGGAAATTAATATCTTGAAACACCTGGCCTTGATGGTATACCTGTTGATGTTCTCCGTTTTTTAGGGTGACAAGATTGTTGCAGAAGCCCACCGTCTGGTGTATGGATGGGTGTCTCTGCACCTCAGGACTGTATAGACGTAACCCTGATCTCGCTATACAAGGGAAAACGAAACTGAATAGGCCTGTGGCAATTATCGAGGGTTAAGCCTTCTTGAAGCCGAGGGTAAGGTCTTTTCAATTCTTTTGTTTAACCGGGTGTGTGTCCGTTATTCCAGAATGCCAGAGCGGCTTTAGATGAGGTCGTTCGACAATGGGTATGCTTTTTTCTTCCACACGACTACAGGAAAAGGGCATCGGACAACGAGTAGCACTCTTTTTAGTTTTTGTGGACTTTTCAACACTGTTAATATAACAGCATTATGAGCATTCCTCAGTAAAATTAGATGCCCACCAGGATGCATCTAAATTCTTAAACAACTTCAACACCAGAATATGAAGGTACGCTCCCACGTAGGAGCTACACTCTCTTAACCAATAACTATTAAGAACGGTGTTAAACGGGGTGGCATTCTCACACCCACGTTGTTCTCTGTATATTTTGCGATGACCTAGATCGATTTAATGCAAAGTCCAAGACCTTTACAAACTCCTACACGAGAGCTCCTCTATGCCTATTATGCAGCTTAATTTGCCCACACCGAGGATGATAGGCAGAGTATAATGGTACTCTTCTCTGGAGCGTGTACCACCTTGGTCTCATCATAAATCTGGAGAAAACTAAAGTAATGCTTACTACTCAAATAGAACTTAGATATGTATAGTCCAACATTTACATCAAGAGGATTAGACTAAGTGTAGTTGACTCATTTGGGAGAACCCTTTAACTCTGTCATGAACCCTTTAACTCTGAAATATAAATCAAAAAGACTAAAAATGTCTTTGCTAAGCTTTAAAAGCCCATATGGTCAGACTACGCCATTACCATCAAAACAAAACGAGTCATGCGTTTTATTTGTTCCCATTTATTTTTCGGACACATGGACTATTTATCGCCGAAACATTAAATTCCTGTATCAAGAGGATCCGAAATATTTAATATTTACACCAGACACCAATGTTCTACAGCAAGCTGGATTGCCGAGCATAGAAGTGCGTGTAATGCATAGTCAGATGCTCTTGGAAGAGCACCTCGCTAGGATAAAGGATTACGTGCTCCCTAAGCAACTATTATGTGGGGAACTCCAGTATGGCAAACGCGGAGACGTTTTAAGGATATAGTAAAAAACACCCTGAAAACTCTTGATATACACGTGGAGAACAAGGCGAGGATGGCTCTGGAGCAATCGGTTTAACGCAAGTGCATCTATGATAGCTACAGTAGATTTGAGGTAAAGCCAATAGAGTACTCTATTTTAAAACGTACTTTGCGGAAGCAGTCTGTGTCGAACATCACAGACATATTTAAAGCCGTCCATGTGTGTGGGTTAGGTGACGATAACCTATATGTCAAGGGCTGGTCTACTGAGCCACATCAGATCCTATGGCAGGAGTCAAGTAAAGAAGTGTCTAACAGAAGTTGGATATAGCTATGCACACACGGAAAACAAGGGCTTCGTATGTTATATCGGTGGCAACACTTGTACAAATACGTCGGAACTGCTGAGCCATTTGCCTGCCCACAACCGGGCATTGAAATCATGTAGGGATCATCTTCTTCTTCTTCTTCTTCTTCTTCTTCTTCTTCTTCTTCTTCTTCTAATATATGGCATAATCACGTTGACACACCAGTTCCCGTTAGATCACCGAAGTTAAGCCTGTCCAGCACTAAATGGGTGACCATTTGGGAACACCACGTGTTGTATGTGATCTGGAGAGGACATGGGCTCCACCAGGTTCTATAATGCCAACTGAAAAGTTATGACATAAAGCATCCGCATGACTTCCCTTGACGTCCCTTGACGTTATGGGATATGGATGGATGGATGTAAAGAATTGACAATCACCACACACAGACACGCACGAACACACACATACACATACACATACACACAGATATATATATATATATATATATATATATATATATATATATATATATATATATATATATATATGAAATTCAAATCTAATTTATTTGGTCAAATATAGCAATATGTAACACGCTATGTAAAAAGACAGATATAAGATTTTACATCCACATAGGTCGTAATGTTTGCCCAAGACAACTTTAAACCTTGATATGGTAGTCATCGCCACAAGGTTCCCTGGCAGGCTGATACATGTAGCAGAAACATGGAGACAGAGAATACTGCCTTTCTTTTATTGAGACGAAAGTGACTGTGCTACATGTTTTGCAGGTAGATTTAAATTCCTGTTGATGATCTTGCACGCCAGAATCAAGTCTCTTCGCATAGTCCGCTCCTCAAATGAAACCAATCTTTGGAGCCGCTCTTTGGAGGTAAGCGTGGAAACTCATGTCAACATCCTGGTTGCCAACCGTTGAAAACTCTCCAGCTATACGATATATTTTTTTACATAAGGATTTGTTGTTTGAATAGCAGACTCAAGAATTGTCGTGCCAGAATTATGTATAGAGGACGGAAAATGCCTGCCATTAGGTTGAGAAAGGATTTCCGGATATGGCAAAGGACCCGCCTGGCTTTGTTCACTATCTCGATACAATGAAGTGTTGGTGCGAAAGATTTGTCCACAACCGTATGGAGGTACTTCGCATTAGCGATGATATTAAATGCATATGCACTACCAGTCGAAAGTATTTAGAAACATTTGAAAACCATTATTTCTCACCCTAAGTGTTATTTCTGTGTGAGTGCATCTTCTGTACGATTCTTAATTTTTCGGTCGTACATTGTGACATTTTCCACCTATACCCCCCAAAAATGTCACATTTGTACGGCTAAAATGTTACCTGTGTACGGCCGAAAACGTAAGAATCCCAAGGCATTAAAAGACGTTAGTTGGAAAATAATAAGAAAATAAAAGAAGGAAAGGATAACTTTTTCACAGCAAGAATTTATCTTTCTTCATCCGTGTACCTAATATCGAACGGAATTTCCAAGAACTGAGTACCCCCCCAAGAACTCCCTATCTGTAGAACACGTTACTATACGATTGATTCTCTGCGGGTTAAAACATCGCCATCAATAACTACTTGTCATAAACAATCTTTATTCAAACTCACGTTACCACAAGATTGCTTTCCTGATACCTACAACATGGTTATTTTCAAATTTAATGTCAATAAACATTTGTCATAAACTGCCCTGATAAGTCAACAAATTTGTATTCATTTAAATTCATTATTTTCAATCCTCTTATAATATTCTTTATCATTCAACTAACAATCTATCTATCTCATTAACCCTTATTCTCGAGTAATTTTAGCCTTGATAAGTGTTGACCCTATTAGTAATTAGAAAAAAAACAAAAAAGGTACGAAGAAGAAACATTAAACGAAACTGAAGAGTTAAAAAAACAGATTGAATGAAAAAAGAAAAGAAAAACGTTATTTTCTTCTTACTAACGAGTCACCGTTCATGAGGCCAAAAGGCCACTCAAGGACAAGGGTTAATTGTTTGTGTCGGGTGGGTGGTAAGGGAAACAACTTAGGAATTGGTTGAATCTGGGCTGAATGTTATTACTTAATGGGACGGCTCAACAAAGATTTGTTAACATTGGACTGGAAAACGACTATGCTGGGAAGCAGCCGCGCGGTATTGCGTTCCACAGACGGACAGTTTTTGGAAATAAACTCTGCTAAGGACGTTTCGTTTTAGCTCCTGGTACACAGAGGAAGAAAATAGTTTTTTACAATAGTTTTAGCTGGATAGGTTTTTCTGCTAATTTTTTACGGGGAGGAACCGGAGATTGGAGCTCAGTCGAGTGGTTATAAAGAAAAGGACAGAGATATTATAAAGAAAGACAAAAAAAAACAGAATAAAGGGGAAAGACACGAAAATGTAACAAAAACGAGAGGTAAATAAAGAAATAATAGAAACATATGATGAATAAAATCGAATGACAATTACGATGATTTTCTGAAAGTAAATTTTAGACGGAATTGTGAGAGATACAAGTTGCGAAAAATAGGAGGGAAAAGTAAAGAAAAATGGGGAAATAAGCTGAGTATAAATAAAGATATGAAGAAAGAAAGGAAGAATAAAAAAGAAACGCACAGAAAAGAAATAATTTATGAAAAATTTTAGAGAGAAATGGATAAATAAATTAAAAATGAATAAATAAATAAATAAATAAATAAATGAATGAAAAAGGAAAGATTTGAAGAAAGAATCGAAAAAGTAAAAAAGCGAATGGATGATTTATAAATAAAGAAATAAAAAATAAAGAAAAGAAATGCTCAAAGGAAATAACGAATTAAATAATATAGAAAGGGAGACAGGTTGAAAGAAAAAAAGGCTGAAAAATAAAAAATAAAAAGGAAAGAAGCAAAATGCAAAATAAAATAAAATAAAACAAAAACCAATAAACAATTAAAAATATAAAAAAATAAAATAAACAAAAGAAAACAAATAAACAAAATAAAATAAAAAATAAAAAGTACAATGTATCTAAAACAAAATAAACAAAAATAAACGAGAGAAAGGGACAGATGAAACTAGATAACAAGAAAAAAGAATGAACGAAGAAAAAAAGAAGAAAGTTGGAAGAGGAGGAAAAACAGAAAAAAAAAGATTGTTAAAAAGAAAGAAAAAAGTAAAAAAAAAACAAACGTCGAAATGAATAAAAGATGGAATACAATTGCCAAAAATGATGATTAATGAAATTGAATGAAAAACGTCGATGAGTAAACGAAAATGAATGATTGAGTAAATTCGGGAAAGAGATAATTTGAGGAAGCAGACGACATTTTTGAAAAAGAAAATGGACGAACGGTATTGTCGGTAATAATGGCAGATGTCGATTGGATTTCTGTAACACGAATCACTTGAACAAAGCGGCGAATGGTTGGGAATGATTTAAGAGACGACGGATTAGATAGGAGATAGATGATATAAAGAGAAGAATCGGATTAAGATGATGAAGGGGAGACGAGAGAGACGGGCGTGTGTGGTGGGAGGATGAGAAGTGGAAGAAGATGAGGAGAAGGAGGAGGATTGAGAGGAGATGGAAGAGGAGGGGAAATGGGAAGGAGAATTGAAGGAAGATGATGAAGAAGAGAAGAAACAAGGAGAGTGAATAATAGGAAGAGAAGAAACGGAAAAAAGAGGAGAATGAAAATTTGATGAAACAAAGAAAGAGAAAAAGAGAGAGAATGAAATTAGACGAAATGATATAGATAGATAGAGATGGAGATAGATAGAGAAAGAGACATATATATATATATATATATATATATATATATATATATATATATATATATATATATATTATATATATATATATAGAGAGAGAGATTTATAGATAGATAGGTAGATAGATAGAGAGAGAGAGAGAGAGAGAGGAGAGAGAGAGAGAGAGAGAGAGTGAGAAAGAAAGATGTGGGTGTAAAATGAAGGATGAGATGTGTAGGAAGGTGATGAGGCGGATAGTTAACAGTAGGAAGATGGGAGAGAAGTGAAGGAAACTGATGATAAGGAGGACAAGGGGGAATGGATTATAGGAAAATGAGGGGGGAATAAGAAGAAGGAGAATTAAGATCTGACGAAAGAAAAGGGGAGAGAAAAAGAGAGAGCGAAACTAGACGAGAGAGAGAGAGAAAGAGAGAGAGAGAGACAGAGAGAAAGCGAGAGAGAGAGAGAGAGAGAGAGAGAGAAGGGATAAGAATAAATGAAAAGAGAAAAATAAGAAGGAAAGAAGGAAATAACAGAAAAAGAAGAGGAAATAAATCAGTGTTTGAAAAGAGGTAAAAAATAGAAATCAAAGCAAATATATGCGCTCTTCAAGCACAACATATTTAATAATTTTAATGAAAAAAAACAAAACAAAAAAACACATGTTATATGGAAGGTGACAGTGGCGAAGTGGTTAATGATACGGATTGAAGACCTAGGTGTGCAAAGTTCGAATCCAGTTCGTTCCACAGATTTAAGATGTCGGAAACCTTTACGTGGTTCCTCCCGAAAAATATGCCCAAAAAATAAACATCTGATTCATAACATATAATTGAATGAATTATAATACTAACTGTTAGGTTTTGTTCGTTGCAGTCGAGGCAGATACGTCCTCGACACTCAGTTCGTCAATGGCTTTGTTGCGGTTCTATTCAGTTCTAGAAGGTCCACCCTCCTAGGTAAATACATATAATACTAGTGTTACATACTCACCGCTAGTCACGAGTAATTTTATTTTTATTTTGGTGTCCTTCTTTTAACATTCTGTTTTTTTTTGTTGCAATATATTATTATTTAAATTAAATTAGTTCTCTATCTTTGGGTCATTATATTATTAACTGAGTGTTTATGTTCAGATGAAATTTAAATAAAAACTACAAAACAAACATCCACAAAGTTTGTATATTTTTGAACAGCGTTGCCCTGGTTGAATGTAGAAAAAAAAATCATCATTCTTTTGACCCTAAACTGTCGCAGATTTCATCAAGGGAGTCGAGGTTTCAGCTAATTTTATATACAAAAAAGAAGTAACTCTGATTTTTTTCAAGGTGTTACTTCCCTTCTGTCGACTCGAGGAATCGATAAAAGGGGCAGTTGTCTATGTGTATGTCAATAGAGTAGAATAGGCTGGGGTGGGGAGAGTGTGGAGAAAACGGGGAAGGGGGAATGAGAGAAAGATAGAGAAACGGATAGAGAGGGGTACAGAGAGATAGAAGTTTTAATAGAAACATTTTACACTGCTAGCTAACTATATAGTTTCGTTACTTGAGAATAGATTGAACCCAAATCTTATAAAACTTTAAAAAGTATTTGTTATTTGGGTAATGCCGTTTTACTCTTTACGGTGAGCACTGTAAACGTGTAATAAAACAAAAATTATGTCAGGATCAGTGATTTAAAGCCAGACCTTCAGATGTTCAGTGTGACCCTCTCCCAGCTGAGCCATTGCCTTAAGGACAGAGAGAAACAGCATCATTTGTAGTGTCGCTGCTTCTGCTCCTATATAGGCCATTCTCGAAAGATGTTAATTCGAAAAATGTTCCTAGGCGGAAGCAATATTTGTTAAAAGAAATAAAATCGAAATACATTTTTGTTCATTTTAACAAAGACCAATGATCAACAAGAAAACTGACGAATCAGAAAAAAATATAACTTTGCAGTAAAGAACTCTATTAATCTATTAAGATTCGAGAAAGCGACTAGCTTTATTTTATTATATAGATAAACATTACCATATTATTAACAATTTCTCACTCTTTCAAATCATTGCTCCATATAAGTATTTTGGTTTGTGAAATGTTGTTTTAATTTCTATTGTGAACAATGTAAATGTTTAAATTGAGCTATTTGACTGTAAAAAGCGTAACAGCATAGTTAAGGTAGAAACAAATATACATTTTGTAGGCAGAAGCATATTAATTACAACATCGACTGACTTTATATTTCGGATTTATTCAGAAAATAATTGATAATTTGTATTATTTGTGTTATTTGGACTTCTGTTTTCATTTTACGGTAATCCGAAAAAAACAAAAACAAAAATGATTGTATAACTAAATATTTAGAAATATGAAAAAAAAAATCGGAATCGGAATCGGTAATTGTATCGGATTCGAGAATTTTGAACAAAATCGGTAATTGTATCGAAATCAGGAATTTAAAACAGAATCGGTAATTGTATCGGATTCGAGAATTTTGAACAAAATCGGTAATTGTATCGAATTCGAGAATTTTTAACAAAATCGGTAATTGTATCGGATTTGAGAATTTTGAACAAAATCGGTAATTGTATCGGATTCGAGAATTTTGAACAAAATCGGTAATTGTATCGGAATTGGGAAAAATATTAGAATCGTCTCATCAATAGTTAGAACTAATGATGGGACGAATCTAATATTCTGACGGAAAAAATGAGTTAAAATGTAAAACTAATGCGATAAGCATCTTGCTGCACAGCTCCAAATTTAAGATGACCCCTAAACTTTTACCCTAATTCTCAATTAGCCCCTTACGTCTACAGTGGTAACTTGCCCTGTTTGGGGTGAACTAAGTTTAAAAAAAAAACATTATCAAAATTTCCAAATCGAGCGTCGAAAATGAATTGCATGAACTCGTTTATGTTAAATACTCATTCAGTTTTAATACCAACTGAAACAAAAACGAACGAACCTTTTGGTCAACCTAATGTAAAGTAAAAAATCATATATTTTGCCTCATCGTGAGGGCGATTTTGTTTTTTGCGATTGTCAGGACCGGTGTCAAAAATTGCTAAAATCGACCTCAGTCCCTCGCGTGTAGATCTGAACCCAGGGATTGGCTGTTCACTTACGTTGCACACTAGGGAAGGTACCGCGCGAGAAGACTAACTTTCTGGAGCTGCGTTTTATTTGAACGAACCATACGAATAGCAAAAGAAGAAATACATCATGAAAATAAACAGAGGGAAGAAAATTAAATAAAAGACCATAAAATCAAAGATGGCAATGCAGATAAAATTAAGTAAAATGTCTGAAAGAAATCCTTGCTATAATGGAGATTTTGTATTTGTATGGTGGTAACAGAAATTCGGAATGTTGTCGAAAAGGAACACGATATTAAATAACACCGGCTATTATATGAAAATACACCGGTACATGAATCTAATAACCGGTGTTGTTATTATTATTATTATTATTATTATTATTATTATTATTATTATTATTATTATTATTATTATTATTATTATTATTATTATTATTAGTAGTAGTAGTAGTAGTAGTAATCGCAGAAGAAAAAGAAGAAGGAGGAAGAGGGGGAGGAGAAGGAGGAGGAAGAAAATATGATGTAGGAGGAGAAATAGAAAGGAAAGACAGTGAATAAGCAGACTAAAAGGAAATAAAATGTTAATTAAATAGAGATGAATGTAGAGGGAAAAAAGAGGAAAAAGACAAGGAAAGAAAGCAAAGGTTTATTAAAGTGATAGGAAAGAATACAGGGTGACTAAAAAAAAACGGGCCCCGTGTACACTTTATGTGATATCTCCTTTATTCATTCACCAATTGCCCTTATTTTACAGGACATGGCAGAATCAACGACCGTGAGTACACCAAGACCTCAGTGGGAGCTGGGACAAAGAATACATTGTGTTAAATTTTACTACAAGACAGGCTCGTTTAAGAAAACCAAGGACAGTTTCATGCATCAGTTCGGATGTGAAAAGGCTCCACCCAAAAGCAGAATTCAGAACTGGGTGGACTACTTCGAGAAGTATGGGACCGTGGAGAACTTCAACGCTGCCAGTGAGAACCGTCCAAGCCACTCGGCACGTCCCAAGAAGCGGACAGCCGAGCTGGTCGAAAGTGTGAGAGAGTCGCTCCAGGAGAGTCCGAAACGCTCTGTGCGTAAGCGAAGTCAGTCCCTCGGTATCTCCCGTGAGACTTGCAGGAGAGTGCTGGTGAACAATATCAGGGCTTACCCATACAGAATACAGACGCTGCAGACCCTTACAGCCTCAGACAAGAAGCAGAGGAGCGCTATGGCAGTCAAGATGCTCGATACGATCGAGGAGACACCAGGTTTCCTTAACCTCCTTTGGACCTCAGATGAAGCCCACTTCCATCTTGACGGAAAGGCGAACTCCAAGACAAATGTCTTCTGGGGGTCCTCCAGACCCAATGAAGTAGCCACCAAACCCCTGCACTCTCCTAATTGCACGGTGTGGGCTGCAATCTCGGTCAGAGGCATCATCGGACCAATCTTCATCGAAGAATCTGGCGCAGCAGTGACAGTCACCAAGGAGCGGTATGTGGAGGTCCTCAAAACCTTCAAGAGTGAGCTCCAGACCCTCTACCCGTCGCTCATGAGCAATTTCTGGTTCCAGCAAGACGGAGCAAGTTCTCACACCGTAAACCTGTCCTGAGATTGGCTGAAAGAGAACTTCGGAATCCGAGTGATCAGTCTCAAGACTAATTTTGAGTGGCCACCCCATAGCCCGGACCTAAGCCTCCCAGATTATTTCCTTTGGGACTATCTTAAGGACAGAATGTACGCAAGGAAACCCAGAACCATCACGGAACTCAAGGAAGCCATCAGGGAGGAGATGAGAGCCATTCCCAATTCAGTCTGTAAGAACGTCATGGACAACTTCGTTCTGCGCCTCAAGAAATGCACGGAGCTAAAAGGTGTCCATCTAGAACATATGCTGTAGAACGGAGAAAAAAAGGCCAAATACCTTAGTGTTTTGATATGATGTTGTGAATATAATAAACTAGTTATGCCCCAAAACTCATTTAATTCGGACGAAACACTAAGATACGGGGCCTAATTAGATTTGGGGCCCGTTTTTTGTGGGTCACCTTGTAATAAAGGAGAAGGGGTAGGAGAAGAAGAAGAAGAAGAAGAAGAAGAAGAAGAAGAGAATAAGTAGATGGGTAGAAAATTAACATATTAGGAAGCAGTCGTATTAGTAATAGTAGTAAAACAGACGAAGAAAAAGAAGAGGAAGAAGAAGAAAAAGAGGAGAAGTAGACAGAAGAAAAGGAGAAGATGGAGGAAAAAGAAAAAACAAGAAAAGGATGAGGGGGAAAATAAAGAAGGAAAAGAAGAGAATTAGTAAGTAAATGGGTAGAAAATGAACATCTTAAAAAGCAATTGCTACATTTTTATTATTATTATTATTATTATTATTATTATTATTATTATTATTATTATTATTATTATTATTATTATTATTATTATTATTATTATTATTATTATCATTATTATTATTATCATTATTATTATCATTATTATTATTATTATCATTATAATCATTATTATTATTATTATTATTATAAGCATTATTATTATTATTATTATTATTATTATTATTATTATTATTATAATCATTATTATTATTATTATTATTATTATCATTATTATTATTATTATTATTAGTAGTAGTAGTAGTAGTCGTAGTAGTAGAACATAAAGAAGTAGGGGAATAAGAAGAAGAAGAAGAAAAGGAAGAAAAGGAAAAAGAAGAATATAAATAAGAATAAGAATAAAAGAAGAATGAAATAGAAGAAGAACGAGAAGAAGAACAAGAAGAAGAAGAAGAAGAAAAATACGAAGAGGGCAAAGAAAGAGAAGAAAATAAAAAGAAGGAAGATGGGGAGAGGGAGGGGCAGGAGGAGAGTGAACGAATAAAAGGATGAAATGGAAAGGAAGAAATGGAAAAGCTTTAATGAAATAGAAGGAATTCTAGGAACAGACAACTAAAAACAGTCAATACTGAAAGAACATTCAGGAACCAAAAAAAGTGTGTGTGTGAGAGAGAGAGAGAGAGAGAGAGAGAGAGAGAGGGGGGGTGAAGAGAAGTGGATTGTTGGAAACAAGCAGAATTAACAAACAAACAAAATGTCTCCGCTTGGCGAAAATAATGAACCAATTACCTGTAACTTGACACCCTGTTATCAAGATCGGATACGAGCGACATCACGTGATCTACCCCAAGTCACCATAGAAACGGAATCCACGTTCTTTTGTCTTTTATTAATAATAGCTCGGAAAGCTTTGCGATGAATTCAATAGTTTCCTCGCCGCGTTTAAATGGAGCCTTGACTCTTCGAAACGGACAGATGGATGACAATCACAGTGGTAGACTCGAATCAAACGCCCACACGCGACACTTTACTCCCCCCTCTTTTCTTTTTTGTTTTTACCTCAACCCGTCTTTGTCTTTCTCGCCACGGCAAATGTTGCATCCATCCAGAGTGCGCCTTTTTAGAAGGAAGCTGGATTCTTCCTCATCTCACGTTAAACTGATTTCGTTTCCAACCTTTAACTACAACGAGAAGCAGATAATGTGAAGCAGTAATAAACATGTACATCTCTTTCTTCATGTGGAGAGCAGCCCCTGTGGGGTGGTTTGGTCACGCGATGACCAATCAGCTCCCAGGGTGCATTAATTTTAACCGAACCATTGAAAGACTACTTCCAGACCCTTCGGGAATCGCAGAGAGCAGCCAGAGACTTTCCGGGAACCAACAAAGAAAGACGTCTCCTCTTCTCTCTCCTGCCTCTGTCTACTGGACAATCGAGCAAGGCCATTCTCCACTTGAAGAAATACAACGCGAAGAAAAGCGGAAACCAACTAACTGTCTTCCTCAATTCCATTCTTCACTCTTACACTGTCTTAACCTTTGACAACCTGTACCACTATTGCTTACCGGTTGAATCTAACTCGATAGTCCGCTCTTTGAGGACTTTTCTGGAACGGCTCTTTCGTCCTGACACGGTATCCCAACTCCTTCTACTGGAGGCGTTAATCCTGTCCGTAGTCTTGACGGGTATTAGGTCGTGTTTTAGGCGTCATTAGGCATCATTAATTCTCTCCTGAAGTAACCGCTGTGCTGCAATTGAACGCTGTATATTAGGAGGGAGCGAATAACATATTTATATATCTATAAATATAATTATTTATTTTTACCGAAGAAAAATAATTAAAACTCGAAAGTCGATTTGGCGAGCGTCACGACCCGTCGTGGACGAAATCGAAATCCAAACTGTTAATATCTTCTCTCGCGGTGATGAAAACGATGGAAAGAGAAAGAGATAGTGATAAGGAGAGAAAAAGAGAGAGAGAAAGAGAGAGAGAGAGAGAGAATGAAAAGTCTTAAAGAGAAAGAAAGTGACACAGTATGCAAGAGACAGAGAGAAAATACATTCATCAGTGTTTTATTATTATTTAACAGGCTCAGGTGAAAGGTTTATTTGACCTTTAATCCAACAGCCGGCCGTTTCAATTGTTGATATTTAAGGTAACATCTTAGTAGCACCCGGCGACCTGCCGTCACAATCCTTGTTACAGTTTACACCCAAATAAATATATCTTGTTTATAAAAGGGTTTTATTTTCCTTTCGTTTAACGTCCGTGTTGTTGTTAGAAAATATTATAGGAGTTTGTCATACAGTCCATGATAAGATAAACTCCTACGATTCCCAAAGGAGCTGAAAGTAATCCTTCCAGAGATCGGGTGAAATTAATGCGTCTGGAAGCTGATTGGTTATTGCATGACCTAAGCACCTCTCAGTGGCTGCTCTCCGCATGAAGAAAGATATATAAATGTTTATGATTGCTATAAATGAACGTTACTCTGTTTTTAATACGCGTTGCAAGTGGGTGAAGTGGATAACATCGTAAAGCGGCGACCTTGGTGTGCCGAATTCGAATCTAGTAGGTTCCATAGCACCACTTTCACTTATGGATCCTTAGCGTCTGTTACATAACGGGGCCCGTGTTTTAATGGAGAAGTTTAAGTGACACCTAAGGATCAGAAGTGACCACATACAGAAGCCGCGAAACCACGTTTCCCGGTAGCTGTCCACAATGGTGTAACTAGATGTAGCGGGATCAGCTATCCGTCTATCTATCTGTTTGTCTTTCTCTCACCAACGCGTACACTATGGTGTTTTCTGTGGCTGTTCCCTCTTTCTTAAATAAACATTTATTAAAAATCAACATCGGCATTCGAGTGGTTTTGTATCCACAGACAAGCATGAACCTAGGTTCCTTGATGACGAAACGGGTGTATAAGTGTTTATATCCCGCATCGGTAAGTGAAAATATAACATGTGGTTCCACCTGAGAGAAAGAGAGAGAGAGAGAGAGAGAGAGAGAGAGAGAGAGAGAGAGAGAGAGGGTGATTGATAGATGAGTAGAACTAATAAGAAAATATCACACATAAGAGAGAGAGAGAGAGAGAGAGAGAGAGAGAGAGAGAGAGAGAGAGAGAGAGAGAGAGAGAGAGAGAAGAAAATAATATTAAAAACAAGAGCATATCTGTTTCGAGACTTTTGAGATGAGGATTGATAATTTGGATTATTCGGACTACTGTTCTCATCTTGGGTGTTATTCTCACAACGTTTCGGCCAATGTATTTCTAGAAATAAATCTAACTAGAAAGAGATCGAGGAAACCAATGCCAACAACAGAATCATCTGAGGAGGGGACCTTGTGAAGGTTGCCAACATCTATGATGAAAGTGGTGCTATGGATCTGACAGAATTCGAACACGGTATGCCAAGTAGTATCTACTCTGCCACTATCCTTCAGAGAATATGTTAATATGGTCCATAAAAACAAATCCCAGTAAAAATCTGTAGGAGTTTTGGTCCTCGATTATACTCCTGCGGTTTCTGTAGTCAGTAGTTCTTAATCAAGCAGAGTTGCTAATCCCATACTCAAGGATTGGTGCCATTTAAGTTTTCTGTTTCTTAGACTAATTGCTCTACCAGGGCTTGAGAGTCTAGTTTACCCTATTATTACACCCAGAGTAGAAGAGATTGATTCATACTTTTCTTAAGTATCCAATTCTAAAAGATAATCGGTAAACCAATTCCAACAACAGAATCAAATGCTGATTCATGCAAATTTTAATAGATGAAACGCCCAGGAAACATTTGCCCCAACGTTTCATGCTCACGATCCCATGTGAGCAGCTGTGTATTTATTAAGAAAAAAATAGCCTTTCGATGAACGCAATTGTCACAACGCACGTGGGTGTCGTTCCCATCGTTGTCGCTGCCATCACCACTACCATTGCTGTAAAGCTATTTGTCGCTGCTGTCATCATGGCCATCGCCGTCAGGAACAAGTACGTAAACGCCGTGGATATGTTTTTAAAACTGTTTACTTCGACACAACACATTTGACAGAATTTCTGTATGTGGTGCGAGAGGAAGAGAGACTCCAGAGTGAATTTGCAAAATATACTATGTAACTTTCGTCAACTGGGTTCATTGTCCCACCCACCCTATTGGGGTTAGCGGGACGACCACTTTTTACGTCCGCCTCTGCTTGTGACAGAAAAAAAGAAGAGATCAACAAAGCCTCCACCCGTCATGACGTCAATTCCGACTTCCGTTTTTGTTCCTACCCTCTTTTTAGAGGCCTACTACTGTCTGCACCCACCACTATCAAACATAACCTCTGTTACCACAATATATAACTATATTACTTTATAATGTTTCTGAATTTTTGCGATGAGGATTGATAATATGTATATATGTATTATTTGAATTATGCGGACTACTGTTCTCATATTGGGAGCAGTAATCAGAACGATCTAAATAATACATATAATAAATCCCCATCTCAAAAATTCAGAACCATTATATCAAATCGACACTCTTTCCGACAAAGACATCACACATTTTGAACGATGGTTTGTTGGAAAAAAGAACAAAAACATTCTTGACACTATTCACCAATGTTGCATCCTTGTGCTTGTTTTACAAGGACTTCAATGTAATGTGCTCCAATCAACTTGCTGCTCTGGTTCCCCCTCGACGTAAATACACTCGTTCAACCCGAAAATCAGCTTAATCCCATCCATTCACTGTGGAGGTCGCCAGACGCAGCAGAGCCTTCTACTCCAATAGCTTCTTTCCTCGGGCTGCCGCCTTTTAGAACTCCCTTCCTGCTCCCTGTTTCCCAGACTGTACCGACATGCAGAAATGTAAAACTAATGTAAACAAGCATCTCGCTGCACAGCTCCCAATTTAGGATGACTCCTTAAACTTTCACCCTAATTCTCAGTAGCTCCTTACGTCCATAGTAGCAACTTGCTTTGTTTGGGGGTGAACTAAGTTAAAAAAAAATAGAGCCATTGCCAAGATACACCTGAACAAGGTCGGAGGTTACATTGGCCGAAACGTTGTGAGAATAACACTCAAGATGAGAACAGTAGTCCGAAGAATCCAAATAATGCATATATTACTTTAACCCGACAAGCCACCTCTACTCACCAGTAAAGCTTAGTAGAATTACTTAATTAGTTGCTTACAACTCGACTAATTAGTACGTAATACAGAATTGCCAAGTGCCAGTGGCGCGCATCGAATGAGCTTAAGCACACAGGCATAATAACGCACATACATACATACATACATACATACATACATACATACATACATACATACAAAATACTTGAATTCATTTACTACTAATAGGGCTACCCGGCGTTTCTATTAAAACTTCTATCTCTCCTTCCCCCCGTTTTCCTTCTCCCTATCCTCACGCCCTCTTTCTTTCTTTTCTGCTCAGCCCATTCATCTCTCTGAACACATACACACACTTTTATAGATCATTCGAGGAATGAGTTGACGCAAGGGAAGTAACTCATTGAAAAATAATCAGAGAGTTACTTCCCTTTAGTTAGTACAGCAAATGGATTAAAAACTGACCCTCCAATCAAGACCAAAAGTCATTCGAGGGTAAAGGTTAATGAGATGAATGGATTGTCAGTTGAATGTGGAATATGAAAGAATCGAATATGATAATTCATGCGAATGTACTTACATGGGCCGCCATTTTCTATGAATACCAGACGATTATTGAGATTTGCGACAATGATCACGACACAGGATATTACGTCATGACAGGAAGCTGGTGTTAGAGAATCGAGATTAATTTTGATTTTTTTTAATCATAATTCACCTCAAACAAGGCAGGCTACTGTAGGTGTAAGGGGCTACTGAAAATAAGGGAGTAAGTTTTGGGAGTCATCCTAAATTGTGAACTGTGCAGTGAGATGTCTGTTTACATTAGTTTTAAATTTCTGCATGCCAGTAAAGTCGGGAAACATAGAGCAGGGAGAGAGTTTCAGAGGCTGGCAGCAAGAGGAAAGAAGCTATTGGAGTAGAAGGCATCTGGGGATATCCCCAGTGAATGGATGGGACTTAGCTGATTGTCGGGTTCGTCTAGTGTATTTACGCCGAGGAGGCACCAAAGCAGCAAGTTCATCGGAGCACAATCCATTAAAGTATTTTTAAACAGGCACAAGGATGCAACATTGCGGCGATAGAACAAGAGCTGGAGCTTGGTGGATAGTGAGGGACCTATTAAGTTGGCGACTCTTTTTTTGGTCTTTGTCTAAGAGGGAGAGAATAGTAGATGATGCACCAGCCCAGATGTGGCAACAATATACCATGCATAGCTTTGTAGATATATAGGATACTGTCAGGTGTGAGAAGTTTACTAGCACGATAGAGGGCGCCTACCTTCTTTGCAGCAGCCTTGGCAATGTCTTCAATGTATTTGTTCCAATTCATGCTACCTGTGAATGTTAGGCCGAATAGTTTGAACGTTGGACTCTCAGGTAAGGTGACAATTCTTTCTTTATTTTACGATGCCAAAGTGAGCAGACGTCTTTTCTCGAGGGTCACCACCCCCACAAGGGTGGACGGTAAATTATAGCCAATCTAGATGTACATTGCTGTAAATCGCTGTGTACAATGAACTTGTAGAATAAAGACATCTGGTCAAAAGGTAAATTAATGACTAAGTCTATTCTAACATTTTTCATCAACTTTAGTTTCCGTCTTTGCCCACTAGACAAAAATTTTAAAAATGGTTAAGTAAATTTTTTTCATCAAATGTTAGAAAAGGGTTTGATATAGCTGTGAGTTGGACGACTACGGTTCACGTCCGCTTCGGTTGACATCTGAAATCAAATTGAGTTATACGCGGAAATGCATCGCACAATAAGTTTTTTCATTGGATAATAGATCAATCACTCCACATAGAAACATTATCTAATGTATATATTAAAATACAATGTATCAACGTTTCCCCGAACTAGTCACGGGTCGTCTATATCTCCATAGTCCTTTAACTGGGTTTATCAAAAACATTAAAATCCGGAATCGTTAACAGGTGTCTTATCTTTTGTACAATTAATCTTAGCGAGAAATAAGAATTAGGAAAAACAATAAAAATTGCCGGAAGGGGCGCCTCAGGCAGTAAGCAATAAACTTACTCCTCCCCAAAGAGAAGAGGCGAAGCCTGGGAGGGTGGACCTCCTAGAACTGCACAGGACAGACCCATAGACCGGTGTAAATCAAGCCCCGAAGGCCAAGACAATACTAGTCTATGGGGTGCAGTATCCATCGGAACAGATACTACACTTTGATCTTAGCCAAAAGGCCAAGGATAGTTCTAAGTTTCGCGACACAAAGATGAACTTTTCACACGAGGGTAACTATTACAACCACTTTGTATAGTAAGTGTTTTTGACACTTTTGTTCTGTCAGACGAGTCCAAATATTGTAGCGAAATATGCGCTCTCACATATGTGTGTTGATGCTTATTTTTGAAGGTTCAATTGAACGGCGGGTTAGGGTTAGGGTTAGGGTTGGAGTCCCTATTTACTTGCCTCCCTAGTAAAACAAAGTTAGACACAATGTCGGTTTTTAATGTAGGGAAAATCCAGCTCTCCATGAAAGGGGGAACTCTTGATTGGGACAAAAATAAAACTTGCCTCAGTCTAGAAGGATTACTCCTTTACTGACTGAGGACAGAAAAATGAAGTGTAATATCAGAACAGATACTGCACTTTAGGTTTGGCAACTTATAAAGATACACGTGGGTGAGAATTGGTATACTTAGATCAAGTTGGTTGATTAGGCATTTTTTAATTTTCGTAGCCGAGTCAAATTAGTCGACGCGATTCTTATCACAATCTTACTACCATTTTTCCAGACATTGAAGAAAATATAATCACTTCCGGTCTACGAAAACTAATCGTCCGCCATTTTGTATCTGACGTTTCATTTATTCTCTTTTGGTTAATTTTTACATGAGAACTTCTTTTCTATTTCTTTGATTTCTTGTAGTTTTTTTTCTTGGTTGTCAAATTTAATTGACGTCAGCTTCACCCCTTGTCGTCATCCTATTTACGTTTTCATTCTTTTTACGACGTTTTCTTTTCATCCATTTTTTTATGTTGTTATTCAATATTTCTTTTGCATCATTCTTCCTTTTTTTCTGCTTTACCTCCGCCATTTGACTCACTGGTTTGAGTGTTCGCTAATGAGCCGAGAGAGCGGGGTTCAATCTTCGGTCGGGTCATACAAACGACAAAAAAATGACATTTGATTCCACCTTGGTAAACAATCGGCATTGTAAGGTGAGGTTCAAGGGTAATAGGAGTAATCCTGAGAAAGGAGTGGCGCTCTCCCCTACATCTTAGTGTAGTGACCAATGGAAATCAATTATTTATTTTCATTATCTTTATTGTGTTCACATTCTTTTCCTTTGTTATTTAATCATTTTTTTAATATTTCGCTTTCTGTCACATTTGTTTTCTATTTTGAAATAATAGAATAGGAATAGGAATAATGGAATAGGAATAAGAATAATAAAATAAAAATTAATTAATGTAATAGGAAGAAGAATAATGGAATAGGAATAAGGATAATGGAATAATAAAATAGGCAAAGAATTATTGATTAGTCGTATAGGAATAAGAATGAAGGAATTCAAATGAAAATAATAAATAGGAATAAGAATAATTGAATAATGTCATAAGAACAAGAATAATAGCATAAGAACAAGAATAATGGAATGAGAATAATGAAATAGAATTAGAATAATGGAGTATGGATAGAATAGAAATACAAATAATGGAATAATGAAATAAGAATAAGAATAATTGAATGATGGAATAAAGGAATATAAATAATGATATAGGAATAACAATAATCGAATAGTAATAAGAATAATCGAATAATAAAATATGAATAAGAATAATTAAATATGAACAAGAATAATGGTAAAAATGAAATAGTAATACGAAAAATGGTATAATGGAATACGAATAAGAGTAATGGAATAAGAATTAGAATAATGAGATAAGTAATAAGAACAATGAAATATAAATAATGGAATTGGAATAAGAAAAATAGAATAATCGAATAGGAATAAGAGTACTGGAATATGGATAAGAATATTGGAATAATGGAATAGGAATAAGAATAATGGAATAAACATGGTTAACAATTTTATATACGTTGGTATTATTTGAATTTGTGATCTAATATATAAACCTGTTAGATCTACCTGCTCCCCCTATTTTTTGCTTTAGTCCTCACATTCTATGAGCGATGTTTCTCACAAAGGATGAAGAATCATTGTTTGTTTTTGGCTCGGCTGTTGTTTCGAACGGGTGGGATGTGAAGATTCTCAATCTTCTCGTAATATTCATCGCCATTCAACCGTCACTCTATCCATCTCATTAATCCTTATTCTAAATTGTTTTTAAGCGTTGATAAGTGTTGGCTCATAAGTAAAAAAAGCCACTCGAGGATAAAAGTTAGAGAGTTGTTTGACTCGAGGATAGGGGTTAAACAGTTTGATGGTGGATGGTGAGACAACATCGCGTTCACCGGCACGATTGTTGTAGCAGGGCAGAAATTATTTATTTACGGGGACGATCTAACACGAACTTGTTTACATTGGACTTGAACACGACCATATTGTAGTCGGCAGGGAAGCAGGCTCGTGGCACTGTGTTCCACAGACGGGAAGATATAGAAAAGAAGCTAGGAAAGTTACGTTTCGTCTTAAGCACGCATAGAGAGAAAGGGAAATCATTGACAGTCTCTTGTGAAATCAGTTGATGCGGTTTCCAAATGGCTTGAGAAGCTGGTGGCGAATCTTAGCGTCCATATTGAATTCTAAATAAAACCCTATTATATACACTTTCTTATCATATTCATTACTGGTAAAAAAAATACTTCCACAATAAATTAAGAGCATTTAATAAATAAGGAGTCTACCCTATTCCGTCATTGTATGGACTCTTCCTGTCTTTATAGAGTCGTTTTGACAAATCAGTAGAAATGGGAAGTGTGGAAACAACTTCTATCGATCCATTACTTCTGTACTTTCTGTTAATACAATTTCTTATTAATAATCTCCTGTTAATGTTATTTTGTTCGGCCCTTTAAGGCTACAAACGGGGTTGGAGTTCATACCAAAATCAGACCGGCAAAATTTCTGCCAATTTTTGCGGATTGCCTGTTCTCTGTCGGTCTGAGGTGTGGTCCTGTGCAGTTCCTAGGAGATCCACCTTCCCAGGTTTTGCCTTCTCACTCTTTGAGAAGAGGTTAGTTTATTGCAAATCGCCTGAGGCGCCCCTACCGAAAAATGCTGAAAAAAGCTCACCAGGCAATTTTTGTTCGGCCAGAGTGCTTATCCTCTCGGGCGCTGGTTTAAAATCCCACTTTCCGACCTTGTGGCACAACTTTCGCTGTGGGAAGGAAGTTAAATATAACTAATATATAAGGTTCACTTTCATTCCCGGTTGACGCCAGGTGACCCCGCTAGTTGCTTTATATTTAATATCTTGTTTTTCCAAATTTGCTTCTCCCTTATTTTTTGTGGGTTTCGCACTGAAGTTTTTCCTTTTTTCTTTCTTTCTTTTTTGTGTCTTTTTATCGCAATGATGCTGTCCATAAGTCATGGAACCGAAATTACATGCAATAGCAACATACACTTTGATGCTGATACCGATTATCTATGTAGATGTTGATGATGACACCCCAACCTAATTGTACCGATCGTTCCATAACCCAATTCCAACGTCTCCGTGGATTGAACATTTATTTCCGTTTTGCCACAGGGGTTTTTAATCAAGAAAGGCGCGAAATTGACACAGATTTTTTTTTACGCAGGAAATTATCAATATATATATATATATATATATATATATATATATATATATATATATATATATATATATATTAAAATTTCATGTATCCACATAAAATTTTATAATGAGATATCATTTTTTTATGTATCAATTTTTAGTATTTACTTCAACAGTGCTCGATACGTGAGTAGAGCTGGGTAGTAAGCTATGAAAATATATTTATGGCAATTAAGCTACACAGAGGCTCCCGCGTTTAATCTCCGGGGGGAATCTTTAGACCTGAAGATTCCCCCAGGGATGAAACGCGGAAGCCTCTCTGTTGCTTAATTGCCATAAATATATTTTCATAGCTTACTATATTTATATATATATATATATATATATATATATATATATATATATATATGAAATAAGTTATGAAAATATATTTATGCCAATAAAAGTTCTCGTTTCATCCCTGTAAGGAATCGTCAGGCTAAAGTGCATGGAAGTCGTGTTACTGAGTGTTTACATATATATATATATATATATATATATATATACATACATACGGGTCAAGGAGTTGGATGAATGTTTCCTGTTTTACCAGTTCACAGGTGTGTTTATTTGTAGTTAATTTGTCAGTAAATGGGTAGATATCGGGTGGGATTAATTTAGTGCTTTAAATTGTTATTTGTTGATTTATTCATAGTTTTTTTTTAAAAGTATGTTTTTTTTGGGGGAGGGGGTCTATATTTGACGTAAGAGGCAACATCAATCATTAAATTATTTTAAATAAAATCTAATTACGATTAAGACCCATATATTAATATATTACCTAAACTCCTTGACCCGGCGATTTTTTCAAAAGGGACGCTTCAGTAATGCACCGTTTAACGGTGAATTCAAACGGTATTTCACTCTGTCGTTTTCATTTCGAGACGCTAAAGATTCGTTATTGACTATAGACGACTTTTGAAAGTTAAAAGGTCAGTCCATCTGGATGAAACCGCGGTACGCCTCTCCAATATGTAACGTATATTTTTTAATATATATATATATATATATATATATATATATATATATATATATATATATATATATATATATAAGTTAGGTCTATGTATATATTTCTATGTTTCTATGTACATAATAATTTCCTAAAATAATAAGCAGGCAGATCATTATAAATTTGGAAACATATTGAGTTACATGAACCTTTTATTTTTGTAAACTTAACGATTTAAATGGCGCATGTATGAATATATATATATATATATATATATATATATATTTCTACGTACAGGATAAACTCCTAAACTAATTAAGCGATCATTATCAACTTTGGAATATATATTCTGGGCAACACGGTGAGTAACATATGTGCATTATTTTTGTAGATGTTAACATTTCGGGGGTGCATATACATAAAGTTCGGTATGTGTATATGTTTATATATTCTATGTATAGGATTCACTCCTAAACTAATGAACTGATTATTATGAATTTTGGAACACAGCTTCTTCTTCTTTCACACGAATCAGATGATTCTGGTGTTTGCATTAGTTTCCTCGATGTTTTTCTAGTTAGAAATATTTCTTACGGGAAGGACCACGAGAAGGTTGCCAACATCCCTAAGTGAGAGTGGTACTGTGGAACCGACTGGATTCGAACTTGGAACACCCAGGTCTTCAGTCTGTGTCGTTATATACTTAACCACCGTCACCCCGAAACAAAGCTGCTGAACATAAGGGTTAGTAATGTGTGCTGTATTTAGTTTAATTTTGTTTCATGCCAAGTGGGCAAAGAGAGGGTTGGAAGCCCTTCGTTTAAATTCAGACACATCCGATTATCTTGAAATGTTAACAATAAGCATTAAATATAAATTAATATATATTTCCCAAATTTTAGTTTTTTTTTGTATTTTAAAGGGTTTTTATGGGGCATAAAATTGACACTTCAAATATTTTATATTTGCCTGGAATTTGATCCATAGTCATTAGAGATCAATTAAGAACATTTCCCTGAATGTTTATTTATTCTTAAGGACTCCTAAGCTTAAGCCTTACGTTTTAGGCATTTTCTAGAATGGATTTTGATCAAAATGTGAATAAGGATTTAAAAAATAACATTTAGTAACATTAAATATTGATTTTTACTTTCACAAAAGGACATAAAGGTGGTGCAAAACTGTTCTGTTCGAGGAATTAATTTTACGCGTTCTGGGACAAGAATGGATCTAGTCTCTCTATTTATATAGATATGTATATATTCATCGTTGCTTCAAGACCAAAAATGCATATAAGTAATAAAGATGCCTCTTTTCAATCTCGTAAGAAAATGGACACCCCTGTAAAAGTTAATACGCTGCTAGTAGATACAAAAACTAGCGTTACGCAATCTCTAGCCGCACCGAATCGGCATTGCTTGAGTCCAGTGGTAAGGAGGATTTCGGGAAGACTTAAAGCAATGTCTGGATAAGCAGAGGTGGACAGGTGTTATAACGAATTGTTCCTTTATTTTGCACAACCAAGAAAGGTCGAAGTCCTAATCGTCCGAAACGTTCTGTATATAATAACACAGATGAGAAAATTAGTCTGGATAATCCGTATGATACAAATTATAAATCCCCATCTAAAAACATACGAAACGTAATGTAATAACGTTTTTAATATTACATAAATAAACATTAATTACTAACATCAATATTTAATAAAGTTTTTAATATTGCATAAATAATTCATTTATTGAAAGTTAAAAAAATCTTAATAATCCAAAATAAACGTTAATTAATAACATGAACATTTAATAAAGTTTTTAATATTGCATAAATAATTCATTTATTGAAAGTTCAAAAAATCTGAATAATCCGAAATAAACGTTAATTAATAACATGAACATTTAATAACGTTTTTAATATTGCATAAATAATTTATTTATTGAAAGTTAAAATAATCTATATAATCCGAAATAAACGTTAATTAATAACGTGAACATTAAATAAAGTTGTTAATATTGCATGAATTAGTCATTTATTAAAAGTTAAAATAATCTTCATAATCCGAAATGAACGTTAATTAATAACATCAACATTTAATTAAGTCTTCAACATTTCAATGAACTATTTGTTTAATCAATGATTTCATTGCAGAACCTATTCTTTTTTAATATTTAATTGCATTTAAT
>OY744515.1:115626320-115656320 GCA_963556195.1 Sepiola atlantica
AATTGCACAGCTGCTGGGTCACTGTACCCTCTTCTGTTTAAATCTCTTTTTCTAAATGTTCCTACATGCCAACTGAAGCATGCTTGTTTTATGTTTTGGTACCTGCTCAGTTTAGGACCAAAGCTAAATTCAACTTGGCGGATGTTTACGTAGATGGCCGAAAAAAAGCCAAAGGAAAAGTCGAAAACGTGGCTGGAGATACGACAGGAAAAATGTTTTTTTAAGCGTAATTTTTTTTTAAAGAAAAACAGTGTTAAGGGTTAGGGTTAGGGTAAGGGTTCGGCATTACGTTAAGAGTTATAAAATGTATTTTCTGTATGAAAAAGTTTGTTTTTTAACTTAAAAAGTGTAAAAACGGTGTTAGGGTTTAGGGTAAGAGTTGTGACATATTTTTTTCTGCATGAAAAAGTTTGTTTTTGCTCTTAAAAAGTGTAAAAACGGTGTTAGGGTTAGGGTTAAGGGTAATAGTTATAAAATGTTTTTTTTCTGCATGAAAAAGTTTGTTTTTTCACTTAAAAAGTGTAAAAACGGTGTTAGGGTTAGTGTTTAGGGTATAAGTTATAAAATGTTTTTTCTGCATGAAAAAGTCTTTTTTTTCACTTAAAAAGTGTAAAAACGGGGTTAGGGTTGAGGGTATGAGTTATAAAATGTTTTTCGGTATAAATAAAATTAGTTTTTTCACTTAAAAAATGTAAAAACGGTGTTACGGTTAGGGTTTAGGGTAAGAGTATAACATTTTTTTTTCTGCATGAAAAAGTTTGTTTTTTTCATTTTAAAAGTGTAAAAACGGTGTTAGAGTAAGGGTTTAGGGTAAGAGTTATAAAATGTTTTTTTTCTGCATGAAGAAGTTTGTTTTTTAATTTAAAAGTGTAAAAACAGTGTTAGGGTCAGGGTTTAGGGTAAGAGTTATTAAATGTTTTTTCTGTATGAAAAAGTTTGTGTTTTCACTTAAAAAGTGTAAAAACGGGGTTAGGGTAAGGGTTTAGGGTAATAGTTATAAAAAAAAAATTTCTTCATGAAATAGTTTGTTTTTTCACTTAAAAAGTGTAAAAACGGTGTTAGAGTAAGGGTTTAGGGTAAGAGTTATAAAATGTTTTCCTTCTGCATGAAAAAGTTTGTTTTTTCACTTAAAAAGTGTGAAAACGGTGTTAGGGTTAGGGTTTAAGGAAAGAGTTATAAAATGTTTTTTTCTGCATGAAAAAGTTTTTTTTTTCACTTAAAAAGTGTAAAACGGTGTTAGGGTTAGGGTTTAGGATAAGAGTTATAAAATGTTTTTTTTTTCTGCATGAAAAAGTTTGTTTTTTCACTTAAAAAGTGTAAAAACGGGGTTAGGGTTTAGGGTAAGAGTAATAAAATGTTTTTTTCCGCATGAAAAAGTTTGTTTTTTAACTTTAAAAGTGTAAAAACGGTGTTAGGGTTCTGGTTTAGGATAAGAGTTATAAAATGTTTTTTTTTCTGCATGAAAAAGTTTGTTTTTTCTCTTAAAAAGTGTATAAACGGTGTTAGGGTCAGGGTTTAGGGTAAGAGTTATTAAATGTTTTTTCTGTATGAAAAAGTTTGTTTTTTTTACTTTAAAAGTGTAAAAACGGTGTTAGGGTTAGGGTTTAGGGTAATAGTTATAAAAAAAAATTTTCTTCATGAAATAGTTTGTTTTTTCACTTAAAAAGTGTAAAAACGTGGTTAGGGTTTAGGGTAAGAGTAATAAAATGTTTTTTTCCGCATGAAAAGGTTTGTTTTTTAACTTTTAAAGTGTAAAAACGGTGTTAGGGTTATGGTTTAGGATAAGAGTTATAAAATGTTTTTTTTCTGCATGAAAAAGTTTGTTTTTTTCTCTTAAAAAGTGTAAAATCGGTGTTCCGGTTATGGTTTAGGGTAAGAGTTATAAATTTTTTTTTTCTGCATGAAAAAGTTTGTTTTTTCACTTAAAAAGTGTAAACACAGTGTTAGGGTTAGGGTTTAGGGTAACAGTTATAAAATGTGTTTTCTGTATAAAAAAGTTTGTTTTTTTCACTTAAAAAGTGTAAAAACGGTGTTAGGGTTATGGTGTAGGGTAAGAGTTATAAAATGTTTTTCTTTTGCATGAAAAAGTTGTTTTTTTCACTTAAAAAGTGTAAGAACGGTGTTAGGGTTATGGTTTAGGGTAAGAGTTATAAAATGTTTTTCTTCTGCATGAAAAAGTTGGTTTTTTCACTTAAAAAGTGTAAAAACGGTGTTAGAGTTAGGGTTTAGGGTAAGAGTTATAAAATGTTTTTTCTGTATAAAAAAGTTTGTTTTTTCACTTAAAAAGTGTAAAAACGGTGTTAGGGTTATGGTTTAGGGTAAGAGTTATAAAATGTATTTTCTGCATGAAAAAGTTAATTTTTTCACTTAAAAAGTGTAAAAACGGTGTAAGGGTTAGGGTTTAGGGTTAGAGTTTAGCTTCGTTAAAATTCATTATCGCTCTGATCAATTTTTATTTCCAATTAGTGAATTTCGCGGTTTACTCAATTAAAATGTTAATTTGTCGTCTGCTGATTTTCCTGCATTCTGATTGGCTACGCGCTTCGGCATTCCCCGACAATCTACGTAAACATTCAGAAACTACCGACGCTAAGTCGATTTTAACTTGGGTCTTAATGGTGACAAGTACCTATTTTTGCCAAATTTATGGAATTGAATTGAATTGAACTTTGTATTCTTAAATACATTGTTACTTCCGTTTGTTTACAATAAAACAATAATATTTTGAAAATATAAAAACAACAAAAATCTGCTATACTAAAAAAAGATGCTGCAAGTATTACACAACAGGACAACGCCGGGGAGGGATAGCTCGTATCTACTTCATCCAATATTGTTGGAAATATCATCCACATATTATAATACTCTGCTTTTGACGACATCCTCGTATATAAAGGCTACGTGTTTACGAGACGTTTATACCAATCCAGCGTACTACCTTGACAATAAGTCCGACAGAGTCCGGGCGATTTTAAAGTCAGAACCCGTAATTTGTTTCCGTCGGGCTTTACCATCTATCTCTGAGGTTCGTTTATTGCAAATCGCTTGGGCCGATCCAACCGAAGAATGCCGACTGGGCTGCTCAGGCATTTTGATGAAGGTTAGAGTTCACTTTGTCTAGTGCGCTGAATCTTCAACCCTAACTGACCTTGTGGAAGGAGGTAAATAAATACAAAAATTAAATAAAAAATATTTATTTAAAAAGAGTTTTAAGGGCCCACAATAATAATAATAATAATAATAATAATAATAATAATAATAATAATAATAATAATAATAATAATAACTCTTTCAAACAAACGCGACATTGTATCGAGATGGCGAACAAAGCGAGGTGGGTTCTCTACCTGACCCGGAGATCCATTCTCAATCTAACGGTAGACACTTTCAATCCCTTATACATCACTCTGATACGACTCATTCTTGAGTATGCCATCCAAGCAGCAAATACTTATCGATTGTAAACCTTGAGCGAGTTTAACAGTTGGCAACAAAGATGGTGACAGGAACCTCCACGCTTACCAACAAAGAACGGCTCCAAAGACTAAATCAGTTCCAGCAGAAAATGCGAGGAGACTTGATTCTGGCTGACAACATTATCAACAGGAATTTAAATCTATCTTTCCAATAGTTTTTCAGCCATTCGTCAAGTCGCAGTCTCCGCGAACATCCATATAAGATGTACTACATTCGCCCTCGATCCAATAGAAGAAAAGTAGCATTCGTTGTCCGTGTTTCTGCTCCGTGGAATCACCTGTTAAAGGAGGTCATGACGATGACTACCCTATCCAGGTTTAAAGCGGTCTTCGACAAGCATTCAGACTGTAGGTGGATGTAAATATTTTCTACCCGTCCTTTTACATGGCTTGTTGCACTTTACTATATTTTGCCAAAGAAATTTGATTTGATTTAAAATTATGATTATGGATTGATTTTTTACTTTTCGTCATTAGAATGTAACTAAAAAGTATATATGCTCTGAAGTTATGAACACAACCTCATTGAGCTTACAATTTGAAACAATTTCGATGATTATAAATAGTGTATACCTAAATATATATATATTTTTAAAAACCTGCATATATATATATATATATATATATATATATATATATATATATTATATAGTATACATATTTATCGAAACATTATTGGTTACATATGTGTATAAAAGTTTCAGCTACGCTTTCTTTCGAGAGCCAGCTTTCTTAGACCTCAGATAAAATGTTTTTATCTGAGGTCTGAGGAAGCTGCCTCTCGAAATTAGGTCCAACTGAAAGATGTATGCACATATGTAACCAATAATGTTTCTATAAATAAAAATTGATACTAAAAACAGCTCTACTTGTTATTGAGCACCTTTTCATAAACACTGGAGTTTTATTGGATTAACATATAGGAAACAACAATGATACATGCAGTATATATATATATATATATATATATATGTATGTATATATATATATGTATGTATATATATATGTATGTATATATATATGTATGTATATATATATGTATGTATATATACATATATGTGTATATATATATAAATCATATGCATATATACATGTATATATATATAAATCATATGCATATATATATATATATGTATAAATCATATGTATAAGATTAATAAATATGAGTAAGGTCTTTTTTATATACATTTATATTATATATATATATATATATATATATATATATATATATATATATATATAGGCAGCAAGTTATTTCTCAAACAGGCTTTGTTGAACAACACGGACTTTTCGCGTTTGCATAACTTTTTAAAAAGTTTTTCGAAGCGTCGACAGTACATATAAGATTTCGCCGATTGTTCGTAATTCGGCCATTTCTCTAGCGTTTTCGACCTTCTTGGTCGTCATCAGGAGTAGGTTTTATTGATAATAATCAAAACATACTCCTGGGGACGATCAAGAAGGTCGAAAGCGCTAGAGACATGGCTGAATTACGAACAATCGGCGAAATCTTATATGGACTGCCGCCTAGAACCCGAAAGATTGTTCGACGCTTCGAAAACCTTAACAAAAAGTTACGTTACTAGCGATGAGTTAAGTCTTTTTTCCTGTATTTTTTAATGAAACAAAATACTTGTTAAAATGTTGTTTAGTTTTGGGATTGGTTTATGTTTGGAAAATGCAGTTTACTTGTTTTAATTAGCCATACTTTGCAACTAACTCACCGAATGAGCCCTCATTTCACAGCTTCTGTCTATAAATCTCCTCCTCTCTCATTGTATAGTGTTTGCTCCTCGTTCTTATATAAAAATAAGAACGTCGTCTCGACTATTGCCTTTCTCTCTGTTGATGAACAGTCAAAGATATAAAAGTGAACTATCAAACTCAGGATTGAAATAATCGATTATACCTAAAAAGGATATATAAGAACAGGTAGTAATACTATTTTACCTTTAGCTGGAGAGCAAAGGTGACAGAGAGAAAGTGATCGAGTGGTATATTCATTGTAAGGCTCATGATCTATCAGTACCGGCGCAGAGTTTACAGGTGAAAGGTATTTTTGTGACGTCACATACTGCGTCATGCTTAACGCAATTCTTTCAGCTGCTAGAGTAATTGAGATGCTGAAAGTACACTTGGTCCTGACAACCGTTTCTTCTCCCTCTCTCCGTCTCCCCCCTCTCTATTTCTCTCTCTCCCTTTCTGATGACGACGCACGTGCTAAAATGAGTTGTTGAATTTTGACATAACCGTATGCAGATATTTTGTCTTCTCTTTGCGCCAGCGCGTTCGTGTTTTTGGCCATTTCGAGGTAACGACATCGTATTTTGTGTCATTTACGAAGAAAGGGCAGGTGCTTTTCGAACGATCGCAACAAAAACACAACAACAACAAAAAAAAGACAAAACAGGTAAGATTCACTCATAAATTATTCACCTTTCATAGAACTGTTCGAAGGAAGAACACGCGTCCCTTTTTGACGTTAGCGATAAATTATTGCATCTTTTCAGAAGATTTGTATGATATTTATACTTATCTTCATCCAGAGCCTTTAATCCCTCTCTCCCCCTTTCTCCCCTTCTATCTCACACACTTATTATAATAAAGCGGTGTAAATTAACGTTTGATTCTTTTTTCCTACACATTTTAATCCCAGAAAACACATGTAAAAATATTCTTCAGTTTGATGACTAGTGAGTTATTTTTTTACAATTCCATTTTAATTGTTCTAATCAGTCGTAATTTACAAAATAGCCCATCTCTCACTCGCTCGCTCTTTCCGCCATGTGACGTCACATCCGTTTTTATCAATTCCCACATGGGAGTAAAAACTAACCTCGAGTTCAGCAAGTTGATCCCGACTGAACTTTCATTTCCTGTTTTACAATTTACTCGCACAATATTTAACTCATATACATAATGGGTACATGCCTCCGTTCAATCTAGAGAGACAATGGATACTCCCTGTAAAGGTGACTGCGCGTGTAATTGTGAAGCAATGGTTGCGCAATCTACAACCACACCTCTTCTGAAACGACACTGCTTGATTCAAGTGGCAAAGAGAAATCCAGTCCACATGATGAATGCTTCTAGCATTTCTCAACCGGTGTTTCCTGGACCCTAAAGTTCCGCAAAATGTCGCGAAGTGTTCCGCATGAACTAGTTAGATAAGCTATTGGACTTTTGATTTAATAACATATACTTAATATTACTGAACAAACACAATACACTTTTGGTTATTACAATATAGACATCATAATATCTCACCTATTATATGTATGTAACACTCATTAGTTAGTATCAGCAGGAAAATGGAATTTTCCATTAGAAGTCAAGTTAGAGATAGTTCTATATGTCATAAACAGATAGTCGGCAGAGACAAGTATCGGATACTCCGAAAATGTCTTTCATTTTTTTTCTAGTTCCCGAGTAAGAATAGTCGTGTTTTAGAATATTGCTCTAGTTCACTTATGGAGTATAGTTTAGGAGTATTATGTATGTACGGGGTGTTCCGGAAGTCTTGAACTGATGCTACCAGATCAGGCTGTCTGAAGATACCGGCTTCTTGACTTAAAATGCACCAAACAGTGATGTTATTGTTTTTTTCCTTTCCCTTTGCAAAACTCAATGTTCTGCAAAACTAAAAAAACAACATTTTTCATCTGAAAAACAACTAAACCAAACACAATGAATAAATATTTGAAGATATAAATAACTTGATATATATATATTTTTTTACCAAAATGACCGGATGCGGCATTAAATAACGCGAAAAGGGTTGATATGCTGTAAAACAAAACAACGACATTTCAAGTCTTTTATTTGCGGAACTATGAATGGTAATGAGATGAACTTGCTATCATTTTTTACCTAAATTCATTAAGTTATTTTGTAATGCTAATCATTTTTTCATATTTTTCAGATCCAGTAATGACGTTCACTTAACCAGAAAAAGCGTTTTGAGTCCTTCAATTTGACAAAAACTGAATCATAGACACTTGTTCAACGTGTAAAATTTCGATGGAGTATAGTTTAGGAGCATTATGTATGAATGATAGATGAAATTGGTATCATTTTAAAGCTAAATTTAATAAGTTTTTTGCAATGCTAATGATTTTATTCATATTTTTTTTCAGATTCGGGAATGGCGTTCACTCAATTAGAAAAGGCGTTTTGCGTCTTTGAATTTGCGAAAGAATTTTTCAACGCGCATTCAACGTGCATTTCGCAAAAAAAAAAAAAATCCGAAAAGCAGCACCAGAAAGCAAGTAAATCCATGAAGGATGGATGTGATTGCGTCGCAGATGATACAATTGAGCGAACCCCATACATCGATCAGAAGAGCCAGTAGTGAACTTCAGCTTCCCACAACAACAAAAACTGTTTGTCTTACAAAAAGACAACTGCATATGACCCCTTACAAGTTACAGTTAGCTCAACAGTTGCAGGACAACCAAGACCTCTTCAACACCATGTATACTGAAAAATAAAAAATCACCTCCTCCCCCAACAAATTGTTGTTGACCCCATATGATTTTGTGCGGTTAGCTTTATTTACAACCGATACTATTAATCAACACAAACCATGAGAGAACAACAACGAGAAATTAGAGGAGAGAGGAGGAACTGCTGCTACGTGTTATCTACACAACGAGACTCCAGTGAGCCGTCGTCCGGATGATCTGCTGGGTTGAAAGAAGTGATCCTCATACAGAAATAACATTTTGTGACGCGTCCAAACATCTCTATAAGAGGCTAAGTCGGTCAGTCGTTTTTTTACGATTGCTTGTAATAGCAATTTCATCGCAGAGCACACAAATTGGACAGACGCATCTTAGCTGACTTCGAAAATTTATGCATATTTCGCCTTGAAATTTATCTTAATCATTTATGTTTTCAATTGTTGTTGTTCGTCGTTGTCGTCGTCGTCGTCATCATCATCATCATCATCATCATCATCATCATCATCTACCATCCATTCTTCTTTTTCTTTTTTTACTTTTTGCCTTAGTCTACTTCTTTTCCTTATACATATTATTTCTTCTTCTTCTTCTTCTTCTTCTTCTTCTTCTTCTTCTTCTTCTTCTTCTTCTTCTTCTTCTATTTGTTAATGTTATTGTTGTTGTCTTCGTCATTTTCATCTTCTTCTTCCCCACCCTCCCCTTATGTAATCCCCTCTTGCTATCTTTTTCATTTTCATTTTGTTTTTCTTGTTCCTCTTCCCATCTCCTCTTGTAGTTCTTCCTCCTCCTTTCCACCCCCTTCTGCAATCTTTTCTTCTTCTTCTTCTTCTTCTTCTTCTTCTTCTTCTTCTTCTTCTTCTTCTTCTTCTTCTTCTTCTTCAGTCCCCGATTTATAAAATCGGGGGACTTATGTTTTGAGGCATGTCCGTCCGTCCGGATTTTTCTCCGCAACCATCCATTGAATTTCTCTAAAATTTTGCATGAAGGTGTAACTTTTGTCAGGTTAGAAAGTGACATTCTCCGATTTTAGAAAAGAAATCTGGTTAGCCCCCTAGGAAGCTCAAAATGCCCCGAAATGGCATCCACCCATTCAATTTTTCTAAAACTTTGCCAAAATGTTGAGCCAATTGTTCCTAATAGAAAATAAGTATCGCTGACCTTGGAAAAAATTTGGTTCGCGCCCCCAGGGTTCAAAATCCCCCAAAATGGCAAAAATGACCCTTTTCTCTCATAACTTTGATCCATCCATTCAATTTTTCTTAAACGTGGCCAAAATGTAGAGGCAATTTTTCTGGATATAAAATGAGCATCCTTGACCTCAGAAAAATTCTGGTTCGCGTCCCCAGGGGGTCAAAGGATGGTCAAAAATGCCCCAAATTGCCCAAATGTATTGCATTCTAAACTCTCCACATCGAGTCACATACAGAGGGGGACCACGCACGCGCGGCTTATTATTTTTATCTTTGATCTGAAGGGATCACATTTGATAGACACACAAAAAGCATATCCGTAAGATGCATGACACACTGGCAGTTTGCACATGAAGTGATGAAAACGCCATTTCAAACCTAATCATCATCATCATCATCATCATCATCATCATCATCATCATCATCATCATCATCATCTAGTCGTGGTAGTGCCACGGCTTTTTTTTTTATCCTAGACAAAGTACAAAACCGACTTCGAAATCTAGTGGGGATGTCCTCTTCTCTTACCTATAGCTTCTTTCTCAAAGAAAATAGGTTGCTAGTCTTTCTCTATTCGTTATTTTCATGGCAGGTGCTCGACTGAGCTCTAATCTCAGGTTCCCCTCATGTAAAACATTCAAAACAAAAACTCGTTTAGTTACAATCACTGTAAATAATTGTCCTTTCTTCTTACGTTTACCTGGAGTTAAACGGAACTTCCACAAGCAAAATTTATTTTAAAGAATTACCCGTCTGTGGAACATAATACCACGAGACTGCTTCCTACTTGATTAAAACATAGCCGTTTGCAAGTTCAATCTTAATAAATTCTTGTTGAACCATCTTCTCAAATAAACAAAGTCTGCCTAGTCTAAACCATCGTTACCAATCCTCTTGGTTTTCTTTCACCATCTCTCATTCATTAACCCTTATCCTAGAGTGGCTTTTGCGCTTTGATAAACGGTGACTCGTTAGTAGAAAAAAGTTTTTTCTATCTTGTTCTTCATTCTCTGCAAGAGGCATATCGTTTTATACTAGATATTCGTGTTCATAACAAAAGAGAATTTCCACTAAAATTTAAGTCAACATGTTCGAAGGAAGTGACGTTACGTACAGGAAGTCTCTCGGGATAAGTATCAAATAAGCTAGTCTAATCTTCCTCTTTGTACCATTTCTGTGAGACAGAACATACATTTTTAGGAGCACTTCATCCGTTCTCCATTCTCTGTGTCTCTCCAAGAGGCATATTGTTACGCTAGAGAATTTCAATTCAATTAAATATACTGGCACAAGATTAGCGCAGTGCATATTCTAGGGAAGACTGAAGCGATCATATGTTCCCTCATAAGCCGTATGTATAACCCGGTCAGGGGAGATGACTTTTACGACGTTATTTTCTGGAAGGAAATTTCGTCGTCCTCTCTACATATAGCCCCCTCCCCCAATCCAACCCTCCCTCGTCGTGGTAGGGGCACTGGCAACGTAGTAGTTTTAAAGCTACCCGGCTAACAAGGCTTTAGCGAAATCCAGGAGGAGTCAATATCGGGATCCGTCGTCTTCTGGTCGTCTCTACATATAATAAGTAAAATTCGTGCCAGGATCGGAACCGAAACCAAGGGAGTGAAAGTGGTAACGTTGCTTCTGCGCCATTTCTTTTGTGTTCTGGGTCCAACCTTCCCCGACTTCGCATGCAACCGCTGAGTCTTACGTTTCTCAGTGTCGGGGTAAACATCTGCACTCGTGCAGGTTTAACAAATAGCTGCGACCAACAAAGAGGACTTCATGCAGACCAGACAATCCTGAGGCACGATCTCCGTGAGCTTTTATGCAAAAGTCCGCCCCGCCAAACAAACAGCACCTTGTTTTCACAAATGGTAACCCATCTGGTACTGACCAGGCTAAACGTCGCTTATATTCAGTCATCTAACAACAAACAAAAAAACACTGTTTCAACGTGATTATGCCGCAGAAGTTGCGAATATCACGTGTCTATGACACTACATAAGCCTTTTTCATCAACACTCAGGGCGCTATGTTTATGATTTGGGATTTTGGGACCCTTGCTGGAGAATGTACGTCGGTTCTAAACTGGTGATAATGCTGTCAAGAAGGAACAAAGCAAGAATTCCTCGGAGAAAAATGTCTTCCCTAATGGAAACGCCAGTCTGAAGTACGCATGCGCTAATTTTAAATCCAGAGATTTTTCTTTGCTCCTTTTCGAGCGATGGTTTATTAGAAATGAGGGGGGGGGGCGGCGGTGGTAACCTTTTTTTCTTCCTTTTCTCACTAGAGAGCGCACAATGGGCCTAATTTAACGAGCTTCTGCCATGGTGGCATCGGTTTAAGTCGTAAGCCTTCTCCCCGACCCTTATGCATTGTTGACAACGCAGGGACAATGAATATGCTTATCCATATATCTATGCATTGAAGTAATTATATATATATATATATATATATATATATATATATATATATATATATATATATATGCATGTGTGTGCGCGCACGCGTAAATATAATGGCATTGAAAGGAATATTATTATGCACGACATCAAACAAACGACGCATCAAGAACCCAACATAACATTAATAAAACGTGAAATATGATCGTCAAGGAATATACGTCAGATTATTTTGATTGTAACCCTAGAAATAGTGGTTAGTCAGTATGTGTGTATGTATGTATGTATGTATGTATGTATGTATGTATCTATCTATCTATCTATCTATCTATCTATCTATCTATCCTTGTCTGTTACTATCTATCTATCTATCTATCTATCGATCTCTCTCGTTCTTTCTCTCTCTCCCTCTCTCTCTCTCTATATATATATGTATATATATATATATACTATTAATTTCACGAATAGAACGGTTTTGCACTACTTTTATGACTTTTTACAAAGATTTAAATCAATATATAATAATAATAATAATAATAATAAATATTATGTCTACAATCCTTATTTTAATTTTAATCACAATCCCTTAGATGATTTTGATTATAGGATCTGTTTTAGACTTAAGCTTAAGGGGTCTGAAAAATAAATAGAAATTCAGGGAGTCTTGTTTAATTGGTGGGTAATAAATATGGATGACATTTAATGCACCCCCCCCAAAAAAAAAGATTTTCGAACGCGTCATTTAACCCATATAACGCCACTCAAAACCCTTTAAAATAGTCTCAAGAAAATGAAATTTAGAGAATATTTATTAATTTATGTCTAATACATATTGTGAAAATTTCACACGATTGGGAGGTATTTCAATTATACTGAAAGACATCCAATCCTTTTTGCCCCACCCCCACTCTGTATAAAACTTAATAAAACAAAATACAGCCCATATTACCCACCCCTTAAAGCTATTCCATAATTCATAATGATCGGTTCATTAGTTTAGGAGTTTATCCTGTACAACAATATATATATATATATATATATATATATATATATATATAAAAATATATATATATAATTATTTATAACCTATAGACACTAGTGTTACAAGCTTATTGCTCTCATCAGTGCAGGAAAGTACCAATTACAGACGGTCGGAAGCGTGAACCCGGTATACAGTCAGCTTAGAATCTGCAAGCAGTCGCCCTATTCTCGCGGCAACCAGAAACTGTCCTTAAGGAAAATTAAGATCTATATATACCTAGAAACGGACATAGACAGAAGACTAAACGAGAGGGTTCGACGAACGTATTCAGAACTTTGCAGTAGAGATTGTTGATAGACTATTTTTAACATCCCGAGAGAGCTTGACTTTAATTTCCAAACGAGGTTTATTATGATATTTATGAATAAATATTAAATTATGTATAACCTACATACGCTAGCGTTTCAATCTTATTGGAAAAGTGACAATTTCAGACGGTCGAGAGGCGCAACCTGGTTAACAGAGTCAGCCTATATACATGGATGTATTGGACACCTAAAATGCATAAAACACCAGTTGGCGTCCTTTTTATTGTTGCCTGAAAAATGTGCATCACTAAACCTTTAAGTAAGGCTGTATCTAAAGTCTTTGAATTAATTATAAATCAATTAAATAATTTCCATAAAAAAGTAAATTCTATAGTAATATAAACCTATTTTGGGTGGTAAATAATTCAGATCTAGTAAAAGAAAAATTAGATCGTATAAATTCTCGTAAGAAGGCTAAATCAATCTCAACTTATGATTTTAGTACATTATATACAAAAATACCACATAAAGAACTTATTAAAGAATTAGGTAATACTATAGATTTAGCTTTTGCAGGAGGGAAAGGTCAATATACAGACTTTGCAAAATCTAAAGTAAAACTAAAAATGTTAAGACGAGTGTTTCCAAAACTGGTCTGAAAACGCTTATAAGTCACCTTATAAAAGAGAATTACTTTCAAATAGGAAATAAGGTACTACTCCAAACAATAGGTATTCAAATGGGTTTGGATCCTTCACCATTTTGGGAAAATCTATATTTACATAGACTTGAATATATACATATGTCATCATTAATTAAAAATGATATATCTAGAGCGTATAGTTATCATGGATGTAGGCGATATATTGACGATCTTGTATGCATTAATGATAACGAAGAGTTTGCAAATACCCAACATTTAAAATATCCTGAAGAGTTAAAATTAAACTGTGAACACACGGGAACACTAGCTATATTTCTTGATTTGGATATAAAAATTGAAGATCAAATATTTATATATAAATTGGTTGATAAAAGAAATTCATTCCCTTTTCGTATCGTGCGGATGCCACATAAAAATAGTACCTGCCCTCTGTATATTTTTTACGGGAGTATTATGTCCGAATTTCTGAGGATTGCTCGTGTTACCTTAAAATTGGTAGATTTTATGCACCCAATTTCTGACCTAATAATAAGAATGATTAAACAAGGTGGCGATCAAAATAAAATATTTAGACAATTAAATAAGGCAATTACTCAACATCCTGATGCTTTTAAGTCTTATCAAATTAATCAGAGCAAATCCATAATGATCTAAATAAAAATAATATAGAATATGTATAAACGTATATATATAACACATATACTAATTATATTAAAAAAATATATAAAAAAATTACACGTATATATATATATTTTTTTTAAATGTTTAAATATTTTTAACATAAAACTATAAATCACCTAAAAAGTAGTGTAATGGATTCGTCCGAACACTTTAAAATACATTTTTTTGTAATTAACGGATACAATTTATTGACACAGACGAGCAACGCAGGTGAGGAGGACATTTAAAAAAAAATTTTTTTAATTTTTAATTTTAATTTTTAAAATAACTAATATAAGTTAGTAAAACGGCTATCTGGAACAAAACTTAGATCTAATATACGGAACGTTTATGTTCTTGCCTTTTAAGGGAAGTGGGGTCTGATCAACTCTGCTGGGAAGCCATGAAATAAAATACTGTTTTGTTTTTAATTTCCCGAAACAGTTTTTCATGGTAAACAACTGATGACCCCTTAAATAATGTTAAGACTAGCGTAAATTCTTGGAAGCATACTAATATAGTAACTGCTAAAAGTAAATTGACTTATAAAAGAGATTTTCCAATGAACGACTTAGGACTAAAATGTTAAAAAAAAATTTTTTTATATAGTTTAATGAGACTATATATATATATATATATATATATATATATATATATATATGCATCGCCTAAATGTTAAAGTTTACTAAAAATAATGTGCCCATCTTACTCACCGTCTTGCCTAGAATATATATTCCAAAATGCATAATGATTCGTTGATTAGTTGATCGTTTTATTCTTAATATTCTTATTGTGTATGTTTAATGTTTGATGCCTTATTTGTTATATTAAATTACCTATCAACTATTTGTAAAGTTGTGTAATATTCTTTAATTAATACGTAAATATTAAAAAAGATATGAACAAAATAAAAAAGTGTACTTTCATTGTTCTACTCGTGGTTTTAATATTGTTGATGTTAATAGGGAAACAACTATACACACAGTGTCCGCTTCTAGGTACATAGAGATCTTAATTTCTCTTAATCACGTGACAGTTTCCAATGGCTGACTGAATATGGCTGCTGTTTGCAGATTCTAGGCTGACTCTGTGAACCAGATCGCACTTTCTGGACGACTGAAATTGCTACTTTCCTGCACTGATGAGAGCAATAAGCTTAGAAACGCTAGCGTCTGTAGGTATTAATAATTTAATATTTATTTATAAATGTTATGCTAAGCCCCTTAAGAAATTAAAGTTGAGCACTCTCAAGGATGTAAACATAGACTGTCAAAATCTCTAATGCAAAGTTCCGATACATTTGTCGAACACTCTCGACTAGTCTTCTATCTGTGTCTGCTTCTGGGTTCATATAGATCTTAATTTCTCTTAATTACGTGACAGTTTCTGATGGCCGAGTGGATATGGCGACTGCTAGCAGATTCTAGGACGATTCTGTGAACCGGATTCGCGCCTACCGACCGTCTGAAATAGTTACTTTCCTGCACTGATGAGAGCAATAAGTTTGAAACCCTAGCATCTGTAGGTATTAATAATTATATATATATATATATATATATATATATATATATATATATATATATATATATATAAAGAATATACCTTGCATTGAACAATATAAGTTTGAAATGAATCTGGACATTCGTACATGTTTATCACTCTTATTTCATTGTTAAAAGGGCTTATTTACGTCATTTATTACATTTTCATTCAATGCTTAAAGAAAAAAAAAGAACGAACAATATCTAAAGAATTATAACCCCCGGCGTGCCCCTGGCTTCCTCGTTCTTATTTTTCACTTCCGCCCATTCCATCCTGGCGGAGAGCGTCACACCAACACGACGTTCTACTTATAAACAAAAGTAAAGTTTGTTTATTTTATAAAAAAAAGAAAAAAATATCTCTGATGATGAAGGTTGTATTCTTCGAAATTAATTGGAAAAAAAAGAAAAAAAAAGAACTAAATCTTTCACGCATTGTTAAAAGGGCTTCTTACGTCATATATTACATTTTCATTCAATGCTTAAAAAAAAAGAACGATATCTAAAGAATTATAACTCCCGGCGTGCCCCTGGCTTCCGCGTTCTTATTTTTCACTTCCACCCATTCCATCTTGGCGGAGAGCGTCACACCAACACGACGTTCTACTTATAAACAAAAGTAAAGTTTGTTTATTTTATAAAAAAAAATAAAAAAAATATCTCTGATGATGAAGGTTGTATCCTTCGAAATTAATTGGAAAAAAAAAGAAAAAAAAGGAATAAATCTTTCACGCATTGTTAAAAGGGCTTCTTACGTCATTTATTACATTTTCATTCAATGCTTAAAAAAAGAACGAACAATATCTAAAGAATTATATATATATATATACATTATTCATATATATACATTATTTATATATATATACATTATTTATATATATATATATACATTATTTATATATATATACATTATTTATTATATATATATATATATATATATATATATATATATATATATATATATATATATATACAAATTATTTATTTAAAAACTATGCATTATAGATTCTGTCGATGAACCATGGTTTCATTGACACAGAAGGCCTTTACTGCTTAGAAAATGCACTTAGAACCGGCTGTAAATCCTCAACATCTTACGAAATAAAAGCAATCAGGTTTTTAGATTATTTACGATGTTGGTACCATAGAGGATTCAATTCTTTTTACGAAAGACTCTTGCTTCGCACTTAAGTAGACACCATAATTTCCTCCATCAGATTTAGGGTGAGGGTCAGAGTTACTCCGTCGATATGAACTCATACATGTAGCAATATTAGTAACGCGTGTTCCTTGGTTGAAACCATAAACGTGTTTATGAAGAATGTCTTCTGCGAGGGGCGATAAGAATCTTTTCGCCCACCAAAAAACGATTTTCGTTTTCTTTTTTGCTTTGTTTCAATCCGCCAGTCATTTTCCCTCGTTTATTTTCCGACATTAGTAAAACTTCCCACTGATTCAGACGCCATTGTCGTCAACAAGTTTATGACGTCGTAGAAGGTGGAAGACCGAGAATAGAGACGGCCGTTTATCGTCGAAATCTTCTGCTTGCAACGATTGCAAAATTGGTTGGATCGCGATGGCGGTGGTTTTGGTGGCGTTGGTCCTGGGAAATATTTCATTGGCGAACGGTAGGATTGTCAAAAATTATATTCCCCGAACCGTTTTCATGATGTTTACGGCTTGAATACGAATAACTCCGCAGATATCCATTTGAATCCGAAATGAATAGAAAAACAGGAGAAGAAGAGCAAGATTTAATTTTTCAACATTTTATCTTTAATTGTAAAAAAACATAAATTATATTATTTTGCTGGAAAAAAATCATGATTTAGCATTAGAAATATCAATATAAGCAACGAAAATGTGTACGAAGCGAACGACATGATTAAAATAGAAAAAAGAAACACGAAAAGCAAAATGGCGTCAGTTAAAATTTACTGAAACATTAATGCAATAAACCGAACGTAAATAGAATTATTTGAACTTATATTTTCTCGTTAAAAAGAAAACGTACATTTGGATGTGCGTGTACAATCACATGTATATGTACTTATGAGCGTGTGTAGATCTATGTAAATGTAAGTATACGTAATTAACATCTGTATACAGCACATGCCATTATATATATATATATATATATATATAAAGTATAAAGGTATACTCAAAAAAGAATAAAATGGAAATACCAGTAGAGTGCTCAATTAAATTAAATTAAGAGCGTAATATTTTTATTTTTAAATACAGATTTTAATCAGACATGGACCAGTGGTTTCTGACAAGAAACGGGTTTAAATCCCCGATTCCGTCTTCTTCAGCATTGTCTGAAATAGTAAATGATGGAATTTCTTCAAAAAACATTTATAACCGTTATGAAACGCTATGCACACAGAATTTGAAATGGAGGGCCGGCGAGACGCTTAGATCAGAAAAATAGCCGTTAAGTAAGAGATTCTATATTTAGAAGTGAAGAACGTGCTATATATGTATATCTGATCTTATCTGATATATACATCTATATATTTATCAGAGAAGATCAGATATAAATACATACCCACCTATATATGTATAGATGTACACATATATACACGCACATACCATACTAGTCTGTGACAACTTAACATTTTTTATAACATAGTTCACCCAAAACAAGGCAGGTCGCTACTGTAAATGTAAGGGGCTACTGAGAAAAAGGGTGAGAGTTTGGGGGGAGTAGGAGGTCAACTTAAATTGGGAGCTAAAACTATAATACTTTTGTGTATATTCTTTATTTGGAATTTGATTTGAAAATTATTTAAATCGTCAAAATACACCCCCCCACACACATATATATATATATATATATATATATATATATATATGGCCAGACACCCCTCCACTCCCTCACTCATTGCCATCCACATTATTCCTGCTCATCCCCCCACCTCTTTCTCTTACAACTAGCCACAGTATCCTTGCTCACCCCCATCTTTCCACTTCTTCCCCACTCATTTTCATAAACATTCATTTTCATTCCTCACTATTGACTCCATCAAACACGAACGTCCACCCTACTGTTTTCTCCAGTAGTGTCTACTATTTTCTTCCTTTTTCCCAAATGTCAACCCTATATGTGTTTGTACTTGCATGACATTTTTCTTTATATTATCATCCTGATGAAGTCTTATAAATAAAGAGGAAACGTTGATGTACACATAAAAAAACATCCATTTTTTTGGTTTTCCTTTTTCATTTTCTCATATATATATATATATATATATACACAAAAGTATCAATTACACACACACACTCATGTAAATTAATTATATGACTGTCTGTAGTGATTCCCGGCGGTCGCGTGGATACGGGTGTAGTCTCGGGATTCTATGCTGATTCTAAGAACTGCGTTTGAACCCGTGTGACCACCTGAAACAACCACCTCCTGCATTGATGAAGGCGAGAGTCGAACCTATATCGGCTGTAAGTAGTTAACATTTTAATATTTAATAAAAACATTATATATATATATATATATACATATATATATTATACGTACATAAAAGTAATCAATGGACACATATTTCTGGCTCACAGCCGTTATCAGCATGACTAACTTAGACAAGGATCGAACCTTCGATGTTGATGTTAACAGTCTGGCGTTTTATCCCCTGTCTCTGACGTATTGCCTGGTAACATGCACGATTTTATAAACATTTAATGTATTTTATGTAATTGTTTTATTTGTGATTGCAGTGTTCGTTGTTTTATTTGTGATTGCAGTGTTCGTTGTTTTATATGCGATTGCAGTGTTCGTTGTTTTATTTGCGATTGCAGTGTTCGTTGTTTTATTTGCGATTGCAGTGTTCGTTGTTTTATTTGCGATTGCAGTGTTCGTTGTTTTATTTGTGATTGCAGTGTTCGTTGTTTTATTTGCGATTGCAGTGTTCGTTGTTTTATTTGCGATTGCAGTGTTCGTTGTTTTATTTGTGATGGCAGTGTTCGTTGTTTTATTTGTGATTGCAGTGTTCGTTGTTTTATTTGCGATTGCAGTGTTCGTTGTTTTATTTGTGATTGCAGTGTTCGTTGTTTTATTTGCGATTGCAGTGTTCGTTGTTTTATTTGCGATTGCAGTGTTCGTTGTTTTATTTGCGATTGCAGTGTTCGTTGTTTTATTTGCGATTGCAGTGTTCGTCGTTTTATTTGCGATTGCAGTGTTCGTCGTTTTATTTGTTATTGCAGTGTTCGTTGTTTTATTTGCGATTGTAGTGTTCGTTGTTTTATTTGCTTTATACTATTTCGATTGTTTCAATTTCTGAGTAATTTAGATGCAAGAAAAGTGTATTATTAGTGTCCTTAACTTCATAGGACGTATTTGTCGTTAATATATATATATATATATATATATATATATATATATATAAAATTTATACGTACATAAAAGACATCCATGAACACATGTTTCTGTCTAGTCGTATTAAAAAAAACAACGAACGCTACAATCACCAATAAATACAATTACATTGAATATATAGGTGACAAAAATCGTATATAATTCTAGGCACGGCCTCGTAGCCGAAGGGGTAAAACGCCAGACTATTGACATCAACAAATTTAGCCATGCTGATGACGGCTATGAGCCAGAAACACATGCTTATGGATTGCTTTTATGTACGTATAAAATTAATTAAAATATATATTTTAACGAAAAATACGTCCAATAAAGTTTAGGGCGACTAATAATGCAAACTTCGAACGCTGCAACTACCAATAAAACTATTACATTAAAATACATATATATATATATATATATATATATATATATATATATATATATATATATATATATATATTCACAAAATGCTTAATTACACACATACAAAGACGCACACACGAATATACATGTATAGATATATAGATATACTATATAAGTAAAAGAAGATCCATTTATATACATATATGTATATATTAATATTTTACGTGTACAAATATATACTCATATATATTCATATATATATATATATATATATATATATATATATTCAAAGAATAGTATATGTACTTGCATACATACTCACACACAAATATATTTTCAATCAAGAATATCCATTTCTAATTTACATAGGTTTTGAAAATACATACATTTGCATATATACATATAATATGCAATCACACTTCTCAAAACAGAAGCAATCTGATCAGAACAATATTAACTTTAGCAACATTTAAAAAATTATATATATATATATATATATATATATATATATATATATATATATATATATATATATGCGTGTCTGTTCATGTTTGCGTGTGCGTGAATGATGAAATCGATATATACAATCATGTCCATGCATTTTATTAATTAAAGTAACGCATTGAACTGGGATCGATATATGAAGATAAATTCTTGCAAACACTAATTCTAATATCTAATATATATAATGAAGTCAGTCGGATTCTCAAAATTTGACAGAGAACTTTGAATCTGCAAATTGTTCTAACTATTGATTTCTTCATTTGTATCTGTGTACCGCATTATTTTACTCTAAACTATGTAATTTGCGTAAGTTTAAAAAAATACTTATTCCGATTAGGTTGATTGTTCAAATATAGACATTTTTCGGCTATGTTCTAAACAGATCAAGCCACTTACGAAATTATAAAAAAGAAATGTCTCCATAGCTCTAGTTGTGTCCGCTGTCAGACGCACAATTATATTTAAAAATAAATATTAACCTATTTATTTTTTAAGATACTTCATGTCGTAATAATACGTAAACAAGTTTTAATAATGACAACCATTTAAAATGCAACAAAATGTTAGCAGCGGCGTTAAAAACAACTATAAGCAAAGAAGAGGTTTGTATTGTCGGTATTCCCAGTTTACTGAGTGTGTTGCAAATAATTGTGTTATTGGAATGAGTGGGTAAAAGTAGATGTCTATTTATGGGAGAAATATTAGATGTTTGAGAATTCTGTGTGTTGTTTTAGAGAATATATATATATATATATATATATATATATATATATATATATATATATATATATATATAGGTTGACATTTTACATTTTAAAAAGTCTATACCTAAGAGACTCGCCAGCGTACTGAATGAGGTCAAAACACAATGAGAAATGGCGTTGTATCGATAAAAAAAACGGTGCATTCCTGAAATGTCTCTCTGGAAAAATATTTTGGTTGGAAATTAATTGAGGAGTTTATAGTTTTGTGTTTTAAGAAGCTTATTATTTTATTCTACTAAGTGTTTTATCTAATTAATTATTTGTAGTTTTGCGTTTTTATTTAAAGGGTTGTAATTGGCAGATCGTTTATAGATCGTAGGAGATTTTCAGTGTCTTAAAAAATGAAAAATGATAGACAAATGAGGGCGTTTGAATTCGTCGTTTAAAATGGTTGTAATACTAGAGTCTCTTTTTGAAAGGGGATATCGGGTTTGACTTTATATATCAGATTTATTTTTTTATTTTATTTATAGTTTTGTGTCTTATAGGTTTTATTTTGTCAGAAGTTTTATTTACTTATTTATTTATTCATTTGTTATTTGGTATTTGAAAGGTCGTCCTGAAAAAACGAAAACAAAGAGGGATAGCGTCGGAATTTATCGTTTAAAAACGGTGCATTGGTTGACGTACCCTTTTGAGTCAGGGTTAAATTTTATATATGAGTCTTAATTGTAATTAAGTTTTATTAAAATTAATTTAATTATTCATGATGGTTGTTGTCTGTTTTACTGCTTCAAAAGTGTGTTTATATTTAGGGAAAACGTAATGGCATAATTTATTGAGTAGCCTCTGGGTTGGATTTTTAATAAGTTAATTAATTAATTAATTAATTTATTTATTTATTATTTTTTGTTTATTTATTATTAATAGTCTAGTATTTTCATAAAAATACTTTTATAATATTTTTTTATATATATAACGGGGTTGTATTTGAGAAGATTAATTGTTATGTAATGCCTGGATGTTGACGGGGGATATATTTTGCCAGTGAGACAGTTAATCTAAAGGATATCAAATGTTTTAACTAACATTATCATATGCATTCGTGTTTGGTTTATGTATTTAGTTAATTCTGTTGGTTTTATCTAATAAGGTTTATGAATCTATTATAGGGTCTATAATTCCTTTAATTCTGTGGGGTTTGATAGTTATATTTCTAGGTGTTTAATTAGTAGGATTCATGTATTTACCATGTTAGAAATGTTAAAACGAGATGGAATATCTACTGATTAATGTTATATCTGTGGTGGATGGGGTTAGGCTATATGGGGATTCGTAGGGAGATATAGATGTGGTTGTAGGATTGCAGTATATCTGGGGGTGTTATATTGTAGATAAAAATTAAGTATAACTTTAGAAAGGTTTTAAGGAGGGTGACTATTTTATATGTTTTTAATTTTTTAATTTTATTTTATGGAGTTCATTGTCCTAAGAGGTAGATTAATTAGTCATGCATTATCATTGTCAATCATGTTCTTTTGTGGGGACATTTTTGAAGACTTCGGTTTCGAGGTTCATGCAATTCATGGAAGGGTTGTTGATTGCTTGAGAATCCTGAATTTTTCAGTGGTACATAGGGGGCACATCCTGGCTATAGAGGGCTATAGGACTTTGGTTTGTCGGTGATCCTCCATTCTATTTTATAGGGAGTATTCGACCTCTTGAGTTTCTATATAGCGGTTGATAGATGCCAGAGATGGTGAATTCTCTACACAGACGGATTTTTCCTTTGGTGTTTATTATTTTTGACAAAGGGAAGTTTCTTTCTTGCCGAAATGTTAAATAAATAATTCTTAATAATCATCCGGACAACATACAAACAGCCAACACCACACTTGCTGTTATGTAAGATTTTAAGAAAAAAAAAATATATATAACTTAGTTGAGATCAATAAAATTTGAACATTGTTCCAAGAATTCTAAACCAACTATTATAATGCGTATATCGTTTCCAAGACTTTTTGGAAATATTTTATTTTTCATTATTTTTGATAATGCCAAAACGTAGCTTTCATAGCTTAACATCACATACAGAAGTCTATTAAGAAAAAAACAGATTTCAGTATTAAAAGACAACACCAGTGAAAGGACTTCAGAAATTGCAAAAGAGACAGCAAATTGAATAACAGACGAAACATTTAAAACATTCAAAGCATTCACCATATAGGTTGAATCGAGAAGATACTATATCAGAGAAAAATACACGAGTAATAAAATACATAAATATATAAATATATAAATATATAAATAAAAAAATAAAAATATAAACAAATAGTTACATTAAACAATATAAATAATAATAATGTTAATAATAATAATGTTAACAATAATAATGTTAGAATACTGTTTATGTTAGAATACATTGAATTTATATATATATATATACACACACACATATATATATTTATATATATATATATATATATATATATATATATATATATATATATATATATATATATATATATATATATATATATGTGTGTGTGTGTGTGTTAGTGGGAGAGAACCCCTAAAAAAATAAAAGATAAGAGCGTAATATTTTTTATATAGGTATCACAGAAGATCAGAACAACATCGACGATACAGATGTTGTTCTGATCTACTGTAATCTATCTATCTATCTATCTATCTATCTATCTATCTATCTATCTATATACACACACATATATATATATATATATATATATATATATATATATATATAAATTTACTTTCAATCGACGCTCGTTATTCGCAAGTTTGCACGCGATAAACAAAATGGCGGATAGCAAAGTTAAATGAAACAAAAATGTCCACCATTAAACTGCGTCAAAAAGATATAGAAGCGAGTGAATCTCGAATATAGCTTGAAGAGTCGTAGAAAAAGCAAATGAGGAAGAGACGGAATTACAAAAATATCAAGTAGAAAACAAAGCGAAGAATGCGATTCTCAATATCTAAAACCGACAAGAATTATTTTTCAAGCATAAAATAAATGCTTATTTCTTGTTTTACATCCAATTTGTTTCTCTGAAATTGATTTTGAATTTACTTATATATTTATTTATTCGATTTTTATCTTCTCTTACTGCGATGAATCGGAGTGAATTTATTTAATTATTGTCATATTCTTTAGCATCGATGGATTTAATTATTTTTCATAAGACTGACAGCGAAAACAAGTGGATTTGATATCCATCTATTATTGTACTAAAGCTGAGTTAATCAACCATCATATTCTCCGGATCTCGCCCAAACAGATTACCATCTATCTATTATTGTACTAAAGCTGAGTTAATCAACCACCATATTCTCTGGATCTCGCATCAACAGATTACCATCTATCTATTATTATACTAAAGCTGAGTTAATCAACCACCATATTCTCCGGACCTCGCCCCAACAAATTACCATATATCTATTATTATACTAAAGCTGAGTTAATCAACCACCATATTCCCCGGACCTCGCCTCAACAGATTACCATATATCTATTATTATACTAAAGCTGAGTTAATCAACCACCATATTCTTCGGACCTCGCCCCAACAGATTACCATCTATCTATTATTATACTAAAGCTGAGTTAACCAACGCTTGTTTCCATTATGAATTTTTGTGCTTCACCAGATCAGAACGCAGGCTAAAATCGACTTGGCGTCGTTAGGGTTAAAGCAAGCGTTACGATAAAGGTCAGTGTCAGGGTTAGAGTTAGCGTAAGAGCAGGAGTTCGGGTTAGGATTAGCGTTAGGGTTAGGGCTAGGGTCAGAGTTAGCTAAGGTCTTAATCTGAAGAAGTACCGAATTTGGTGTATATATTTTAATTATTACAAAATACTTTTTTAAAAGTTTTGAGATTTATTTATGCATGGAAAACAATTAATTTTAATTGGTCTAATAAGCCACAATTTGTAACACACTCACCAATTTCTTACTAACGTTCTTTATCTATCTATCTATCTATCTATCTATCTATCTATCTATCTATCTATCTATCTCACTGTAAATTGTTTTCATTCCCCGTATTTAATACTGTATCTATCACTCTCGCTGACTGACTGGCGCTGGTGCACAATGAGAAATAAAACAATTGGCCATTAAAACAGATGCAAGTAGCAGAGTGCACGAGGTAAGCAGCGAACGGATTTAAAATGTGAACAAGCATAACATAAGTACAGTCGCAAGTAGACGTCTAAGATTACTGGTGTTATTTCTGAGTTTCGGCTATACTAGTTGCACAACCAAGGCTTGCCAGTCTAGTTTACCCTACTATTTAATCCATAGCTCGAGGGAGGATATATCGATATTTATTCCTCAGTATTTGGATTGAGTTATGTTTGAAAAAAAATCATTTTAATTGTTCTAATTAGCCATAATTGGCAATTAACTCACCATCTCTAACTAAGGTTCTACTAATCACTCTCACGTTCTCTTACTGTATGGTGTTTGAACCGCTCTTATTTTATACTGTATCCATCACTTTCACACTCTCTGTGTTTAATTACAGTTCAAAACTAATAAAGACAAGAAATATAAAAAAAACATTGGATAAGTTCATCTATAATATAAATGGCAGTTGTCTGTCTGTATGTATGTATGTATGTATGTATGTATGCATGTTCAGTTAAAACTAAAAAAAAAAACGACAAAACCAATACCCACAAAGTTTGTATTTTCTTGATTGGCGTTTCTCAGGGCAAATAATATCTAAAATTATTAAACAATATTTATTCTTTGACCTTAAACTAACGCAGATTTCGTCAGGGGGTCTGTTTTCTAGCCATTAACTAAAGGGAAGAAACTCTGATTTATAATCAAGGAGTTAATTCCCTTATACCGACTAATGCTAGAGGAATTAACATAAGAGAGAGCTGTCTATCTGTATGTGTTTGTATGTCCAGAGAGAAGAGTGGGCGGAGAAGAAAAATGGGGGGAGGAAAACAGGGGAGGGATAGAAATATGTTACACTTTTGCTGGGTAGCCCTGTTAGTTATAAATAGAAGGGAATATCGTCACATGCAGTAATAATATTTAACCCGTAATTGTAGTGCAAAGAGTAAGTGTGTGAGGGAGAGAGAGAGAGAGAGAGAGAGAGAGAGAGAGAGAGAGAGAGACAGTATAGCAAACTGGAAAATATTAATTTTGGATTTTGCCATTTTATTTTTATATTAAACTGGCTTTGCAAACTCACATTTTCCTGTTTCAAAAATTTAACCCTGGCTCTATAGTTGGTCCCACGGGTAATATTTTTATATTCTATATTAATAAATGTGAACACATGTCAACCATATTTTATTAAATCGTAACGAAATTTGGCACGGTGGTCAAAATATATCTCGGAATGGCGCACAGATAAACATGCTCATTTGAAGAACTAGGTTTACAGCGAATATCAAATCTCAACAAATTAATTCAATTGGGTATGTCGGTCAAAATGCACCGTTTTCTGTTCCTTCGTTTCATGTGGTGGTGTTCTTTCTGTAGTTTTGTTACGTTTCTATTCCAATTTCCATTTGACTGGTAAGCATTTGTAACTAATGTGGGTTAGTTTCCGCATTCAATGATTTTCCTTAAGATTGCAGCTGTTTTCATCATTGCCGGACGGAGCAAATATACGAAACTTGCCAGAGAACTGAAAGGATTTTGGAACAAGAAGAAAGCCAAAATAATACTAGTAATTGTAGGAGCACTGGGAACAGTCCCGAAAAAACTGAAAATAAGATTATGAGATTAACATTTTTTTTAAATGATATTTCACCCTAAACAAGGCAGGACGCCACTGTAGACGTAAGGGGTCCATGAGAATTAGGCAGTAGGTTTAGGGTCCCATTGATTCCAATTCCCATTGGTCGCATTGATTCCAATTTCTCGTAGTCTATTTACCAGTTTCTTCGCGACTGTTCCTAGTGCTCCTACGATTAGTGGTGTTATATTGATTTTCTTCATATTCTATATCCCTTTCAATTCTCTGGCGAGTTCCATGTGTTTGCTTCGTTTTCTGTCTTCTTGATCTTTACCCTGTGGTCTGCTGGTACAGCAAAATCTACGATTTGGCAGGATTTTTCCTTCTTGTCGATTATTATGACATCCAATCTCCTTGCTTGGCTGAGTTTATCTGCTTGCACCTCCATATACCAGAGGATTTTGTGTTTTTCGTTTTCCAGTACTGCCTCTGGTTTATGTTTGTACCATTTTCCCGCACATTCAAATGCAGTAGTTTCCTAGTTCCACACAGTCATGTCTGTTCTCGTATTCTTTTTTGGGCTAGTTTGCTCCATTCACTTATGTGATTTACTGTTTCGTCTCTTTGTCCACACAGTCTGCATTTACTGTTTTCCTGTGTTTTATCTATTTTAGCTTTGATGTAGTTAGTTCTAATCGCATTCTTCTGTGTATTTTCTGTGCATTGCTTTGTAATTATTATTATGATTATTATTATTATTATTATTATTATTATTATTATTATTATTATTATTATTATTATTATTATTCTTGTTGTTGTTGTTGTTGTTGTTGTTTGTATTCACTAGAGGTTCTCACACAAATCATCATTACTCACTGAGGTTAGTCACTGATAATAACCGGTGATGTTCCTTGGAGTCTGGCTGACAACAAGTCTCTCCAGATTTCGATAACCTTTCAGATAATTTTAGGTTATCGCAACAGCAGCTTACCATTGATTTCTTGCTGGCAACGACCATTGGTCTTCACTGGGATTTGAGTGGCAATAAACCCCCACAAGGTCTTAGTACTCTCCGGGCTCTTGAAGCGGAGACCTCGTTCTCCCTTCTTGGTCTTTCCATTCTTCCTTAAACCTTCACGACTATTTTGTGGGGTATCAGCTCAGACTGATGACTCTTTTTGAAGTGGGGTACAATTTATAAGATTGTTTGCATTTCAGTTTCTTTGGGTTCAGATGATGTTCCTTCTAGCAATTTTGTTGCAGTTTCCATGTGGCTGGTTAGAGTTCGTAGTTTATGTGGGTTGGTTGCTGCATTCAAAGATTTTCCTTCAGATTTCAGCTGTTTTCATCATTGCTGTCCGTTGTATAGTCCCAATCTCCCCTTTGATTCCAAATGACCTCCAGGCTTGGTTACTTTTAATGCCGCAAATACAAAGCTCTTTTCCTTCAATAACTGCAAGAAACCTCCCCAACCACCGATTGTCATGGCAAATAACACCCTACCTGAGAGTTCATAATTCAAACTACTCGACCTAACATTCACAGGTAACATGAATTGGAACAAATACATTGAATACATTGCCAAGACTGCAGCAAAGAAGGCTGGCTCCCTCTACCGTGCCAGTAAACTCCTCACACCTGACATTATCCTATATCTCTACAAAGCCACCATCTACCCATTCATGGAGTAATGTTGCCACATCTGGGCTGGTGCATCGTCTGCTAGTCTCTCCCCGCTTGAAAAGGTTAAAAAAAGAGTCGCCAACTTAATAGGCCCCTCACTGTCAACCAAACTCCAGCCCCTGTCCCATCGCCGCAATGTAGCATCCTTGTGCTTGTTTTACAGATACTTCAATGGATTATGCTCTGATGAATTGGCTACTCTGGTGCCTCCTCGACGTAAATTCACTAGACCAACTCGACAATCAGCTAAATCCCATCCATTCACTGTGGAGGTCCCCAGATGCCGGAGAGCCTTCTACTCCAATATCTTCTTTCCTCGTGCTGCTGGCCCCTGGAACTCCCGCCCCTGTTTCCCCGACATGCAGAGGTTTAAAACTAATGTAAACAGACATCTCGCTGCACAGCTCCCAATTTAGAATAACACCCTAAACCTACTGCCTAATTCTCATGAACCCCTTACGTCTACAGTGGCGTCCTGCCTTGTTTGGGGTGAAATATCATTAAAACATTTTTTTTAAATTCTCCTAATCTTTTTTCCATTTTTTTCGGGACTGTTCCCAGTGCTCCTACAATTACTAGTATTCTATTGACTTTCTTCTTGTTCCAAACTCCTTTCAGTTCTCTGGTAAGTTCCGTATATTTGCTTCTTCTTTTCTGTTTCTTTAATCTTTACCCCGCTGTCTGCTAGGACAACAAATTCTACAATTTGGCAGTTTCTTTCTTTCTTTTTAACTTTCATAACTTCAGGTCACCTTGTTGGATGAGGCTATCTGTTCATATCTCCACGTCCCAAGCGATTTTGTGGTTTTCGTTTTCCAGTGCTGTCTCTGGTTTGTCTCTGTACCATTCGTCTGCATGTTTAAAATGTAGAGGTTTGCATAGTTCCCAGTGTACTGATTTCCCCACGCAGTCGTGTCTGTTCTTGCAGCAGCAGCAGCAGTATCATCATCATCATCATCATCATCATCAT
>OY744515.1:115658820-115661320 GCA_963556195.1 Sepiola atlantica
AGCCAAAAAGCCAAGAGGAAAAATACACTGAAGCCACTTCGAAAATATCGTACGAATTTTTTATTAAGAGAAAGTGTACACTTTGAAAATGGTCAGAAACAATTGTATGAATACACACATTTTTAAATTCAGAACATTTATTATATCACTATATCATATTTTGAGTTCTAGTAATGTATACACTATCTTACTATTAACTAAACTTCTGTGTGAATTGAAAGGAGTTTAAATAATATATATATATATATATATATATATATATATATATATATATATATATATATATATATATATATAAGATAGATGAAAGAAGAGTGATAAACATGTACGAATGTCCAGATTTATTTCAACTTCGATTGTTCAATGCAAGGTATACTTGGTAATAAAATTATGTTTATTATTCCTTCCTTAAGCCAAGGCATTTCAAAGATCACAATCTTATCATCAGAGGAATTACATAGATAGATAAGTTGGCAATGGAAAAGCCAAAATTCAACGTTTGAAAAAATATTAAGTAATGGAGAGTGAAAAGAAGTTTAAGTAAAAAGGTATGTGGTTTGTCCAGTTGGTAATTGTCCGTTGATAAGGTGTCCAATGAAAGGAGATTAAGATGGAGAAGATGAAGGTTCTATCTACTAAAGGTTTACTTTTAGTTTCATATTTTATTCTATATATATATATATATATATATATATATATATATATATATATATATATATATATATATATATATATATATTAGTATTTCATGTATACACATAACATTTTATAAGGAGGGGAATATTAAGGCTAAAATGCATTTTAGCCTAAAGATTCCCCTGAGGATGAAACGCGGGAGCCTCTGTGTAGCTTGATTGCCATAAATATATTTTCATAGCTTACTATATATATATATATATATATATATATATATATATATATATATATATATATATATATATATTAGGGTAGGTCGATTTTACACTTTTTTTTAAATATTAAAAAAAGGCACGTTCCGAAAGTTGTATATAGACCTATTAAATACTCATGCAAAAAATTAGATCAAAAACTTCAGCGGTTTTTTGAGCGTTTGGTATCAAAGATCGTAGACAAGAATATACTGAAAATTCCTCGTTTTTGCAAGATTTGCTTGAATATTGGTGTGAAAACCAAATAATTTTAGCATTTAAAAGCAGGGAATGTCCTTTTATTTTATAAAAATGATATGAATTAAAGAAATCTTCAAATTGAAAATTTGCCCCCCCCTCATTTTCAGTATCTGCTTTTGTAAACTACCTTTTAACGTTATGAATTAAACAGTACTATTTGAATACCTAAAAAAATAATTTTTTCTGTTATTAGTGAAAATATAACAAGCAAAGAAATAAGGAAAAACCTAACACTATTTTAATGAAGCTTAATATAGAGAGTCAAATTGCTCCATATAAGACCCCTTAGACAAAAATGCTGGTCTCAATTTCTGACTCAAAACTTTGGCTGTAATGTGTTGATGCCTTGCTTCAAAACCATATACAATTTGTGAAGCTTCTGTTATTAACTTAACTGCCCGTTCCACACCCTGAGAATGTGAGGGCAAATCTGGCAAGTCAAGCTTGGTTCCATTCATCAACGATTCTCGAAGTTCAGATTCAGTAAAATCTTCCGTCATTGGTGGTTCAAAAATGCCGCATAATTTTAAATCTATTAATTGTGTCCAATGTGTGGCATTAAAATTAATAGGTAGTATTCTTTTTAATCTTTTTCTGGTTGACTCCTCACTCCTGAAAGAACAAATTAATTAATTGAATTATTAAAAAATTCCAATCTGTACTGCTTTAATAATTATGGTGAAATTAGATAAAATCTTTAAAAATCATTCTATAAATTGGAATAAATAATTGAGTCAGAGATATATGAATAAATATTACTTACCTAATGGCCAAAATTCTTTTTAAAGCTTCTTCTCTTACTTCAATCTCCTCAGATTTAACCATGGAATATAGAAAGTTTTCAGGCAGTAAACAAAATGTATTACCTTGTATATTTCTAAATGTGATATCTTGGATTTCCTGAGGCTGCTCCTTAATCCTCTGGATCATATTAAAAATGTGCACTTACTGATTGTGGAATTTACTATTTCTTTTAATTTCAAACCAAGAAGTGGCATACACATTTACAACAAAATTTACTACATAGTGTAGTTTTGTTGTGTGCCTTTGTGGGTATGCACCACGAGTCCATAAACACATAAGCCTGATGGCCAAAGTTAACCATCTTGCTTGGTTTAAAGGACCAATTTTCCAGGAGGCATATCTAGAGTCAACCTTACCTCTAGAAATACCTACTGTGTATTCATAAAGGAGTCTTTGGTCAGAACTAAGATCATGTATTTCATCAATTTTAAAAATTGACTCTAGAGGATTGCTAATAGTGGAAAATGATATTTGGGGTAAATCATATCAATCATTTGAGCACAATTTCCCCAGAGGGCTACTGAATGTTGTAGGGCCCTTTGCGCAAC
>OY744515.1:115666320-115678820 GCA_963556195.1 Sepiola atlantica
GCGAAACGCTGGTTCAAAATTGGTTCCATAAAACTAGTAGCAAACCAATCTATTTAACTTATGTAATAATACACTAAGCCACTTCATATTCGTACGTACGTTATCACCGTTCACACACATTTAAAAAATTAGATCATCCGATCTTATTTACGTGTCTTTGAAGTGTCATGTGGTCATACAACAGTTTCCCACTTTTTTACGCAGCCATTTGCATTATTGTTGTATTCTGCAAGATCTTTCAAGCTGCACCGGTTGTGCAGTAGGGGGCAGACCAGGCAGTGTTGCATCGCATGGTCCTCCTCGCCACATTCACAGATGGTTGGCTCAGTTTTGTAGCCCCATCTACTCAAAGCAACTTCTGATTGCCCATGCCGGTTCTTAGGCGGTTAAGTATTTTCCACTGGATCCAGAGTGCCTCTGAACCGGGAGAGAGGGTCTCAGAAGGAGAGATTACTATATCAATAGGAGGGGGGGGGGCATTCCCTAGCCGTCTGATTCACAGCTGTAGTCTGGTCTTTTCGTGAAATGTTGCTTCTTTTTTACTTCAGTCGTTGAACTGTTGGTTCACGTTCATCACTGATAGCCTTTCTTATCTCTACTCGGCTAGCAACTTCCCGTCTCACATCCGAAGTGCCAATGCCAGTGAGGAGATGCAAGTTGTCCAGGTTGGTAGGCTTCAGGCAGCCAGTGATTAAGCGGCTGGTTTTGTTCAATGCTGAGTCTAGTTTTTTTGGCATGCGTTGATCTCTCCCAGACAAAACAAGCATAGTCTGCAGAGGTATAGCACAGGGTTAAGGCGTCCGATGATGGTTGGTGATTTATCTGATATCGCTAAGGTAAACAATTCTGACTTTACACATTTTAAAATGAATTGTTCCCAAATCAAATTATATCGTCCAGTCGACTAAAATAGTACAATTTTAAATAAATACATTTCAAAAAGTGACATTTGTTTTTATTGATTTGAAGATTACTTTGCTAACAATTATTTTGACACTAAGAAAACAGATACCATTTATTGGTTTAAAAAAAATTAATTGCAACAATTTTAGATAAATAAATAATAGACATTCGTTTCATTTATTTAAGAATATTCAGCTGATGAGCACAAGGACTAAAAAGAGGGTAAGAGAAACGGGATCTGTCCGTGTGCACACGTGTCTTTGTGAGAGTGTGCGCGTGTGTGTCCGTGTGTGCGTGTCTGTCTGTAATAAGCGTGACGGGTGTATTTTTGAAGAAAGTGGAAAGAGAAAGAGAAAAAACTAAAAGAAAAACTAATTCGACTTCGCAATCTAGTGGGGGGTGAACTTCTCTTCCTTCCAACCCTTTTCTTACAGAAGAGACGTCGCTAGTCTTTCTCTACTCTATCGTTATTTTCATGGTAGGTGCTCGACTGAATTCCAATGCCCCCCCTCCCCCTGTAAAACATTCACAGCAAAAGTTTGTATGGCTACAACCACTGTAAAGTTTTTCATGTACTAATGAGTCACTGTTTATCAAGGCCCAAAAGCCACTCGAGGATAAAGGTTAATGAGTTTGTCAAGTGGACGGTGAGACAACACAATGGGCAGAATTTGATTATTTGCGAGGACGGCTAAATAAGAATTTGTTAACATTGAACTTGAAAACGACCATACTATAGCCAGTCCCGTGGTATTGTGTTCAACTTGGAAAGAAACAGCTCATGAAAGTCTCCTTTCTTTCCCTGTGTACATAAAACAAAACGAAACTTCCATGAACAAAGTTTCTTTCCAAGACCTCCCCATCTGTGGAATACAATACCACGGGACTGCTTCCTAGCTGAATACACGTGCCACCCGACTGTATAAAACGAGCCGCCTACTTAAATAATACAATTCTAACCATTTAATCCATCGTTTCCAACTGACAATCTCGTTAACTCTTATCCTCGAGTGGCCTTTGGCCCTTGATAAGCCATCACGTTGCTGTCAAAGCTACTAAAAACTGAAGGGGGCTACCATGAAAAAGGTTTGTTTCCCCAAACTTCCTATCTGTGAAATTCCATACCACAGGGCTGCTTCCCAGCTGAATACAACATGGTTGTTTTCAAATTCTCACCATTTCACGTACTGTTTTCAATCCTCTCATAATGTTTTTCATCTTTAACACTTAGCCTCGAGTGGCCTTCATGCCTTAATAAGCGGTGACTAATTAGTATACAAGAAAGTTTGTCTCATAACATAGTAAAACAAAGAAAACAAAATTATTTAATAAAAACATGATTTAACATTTGACAAAATGTGATTTAGATTCAAAAGTTCATGAAAATCTTATTTCATCATCAAATTAAAAAAAAAACTATATTCGGAACACCAGGAAGCTTCATCGTATGTACTGCTGGCTTTGCAGGCCGAGAGCAGGCTCAAGTCCTTCCCGCGAATAGTAGTGATGGAGAGGCGCTCGTAAAGCCAAGTCAATTCACGATGGTCCCCGGTGTGGCGCATCATTAATAGACCAAAGCTGTTGAAGATGTCCCCGGTGTCGGGGCCAATCACCCCACTCGTCTCAACGGCGGTCGGTTGCAATACAAATCTGTCTAGAAGACCGGCATATTTTTATCGCTTTCGGTATGCTGCTGCATGGCCAGGGGTTGACGCCGATTACGGTACTGACGAGTGTTGGCACAACTCGCATTCTATTTTAGCGATTTGCCGTTGAAAAGGGAAACACCCCCGGGACATCAGACCGTTTGCGATCCTCTCTGTCGAGGATCAACTGGTTCGAGGATCAACGGGAAGCCAGCGATGTCTGGGGCCCGTCCGATGAGAGTGCTGTGTCTAAAGAATCTACCGAATCTAGGGAATCTACATGAAAAGTGTGTGCAGTCCATGGACGTTGCAAGAAAACAAAAATTATATGTAAACTAGCCGAACTACTCGTCAACGCTAGGTTTCTCAAACCGTTCTCTTCTGAACGTCAAAAGTTTTTACTTCTTGTTTATTTTAAATCGCAATGAAATTATCAAGAAATGAATAAGTGGTTCATTATTCAGGTTTATGATGATGATGATCGATATTGGCTGGGAAATAACTGGAACGCTATAGCGTTCGAGTTATTTCCCTTTTCAAACGGCAAATCGCTAATATAGAATGCGAGTTGTGCCAACACTTTTGCTCCTCGTCAGTACCGTAATCGGCGTCAACCCCTGGTCATGCAGCAGCATACCGAAAGCGATCAAAATATGCCGGTCTTCTAGACAGATTTGTATTGCAACCGACCGTCGTTGAGACGAATGGGGTGATTGGCCCCGCCACCGGGGACATCTTCAACAGCTTTGGTCTATTAATGATGCACCACCCCGGGGACCATCGTGAATTGACTTGGCTTTACGAACGCCTCTTCATCAAAATAAATTGTTTAATGTGAGATTCGAACTGTGAAAGATAAAATAAAATATTGGAATTGAAAGCGAACGCTTTATTCATACAGCTACCGATCAAACGAAAATATTTTGTCGTTGTACCAACTTAAGGTATTAATGAATTCGGCGTAGGGATACACAATTTAAAATCTGTTTTACCTCTCCGCATAGATCTAAAGTAGTTCGTTTCTCTAAAATAAATAAATGAACATAAAGAAAAGTTCAAGTTTTAATGAAAAACAGTAGCGAACACTCATACTGCGAAATGGGCCTGTTGTAGCTTGTACTACGCATTAATAATTGTTAGTTGTCGATATTAGAAAAGTAAACAGAATCTGTACGGAATATATAAAGACGAATAATAAGATAGGTTCAATCTGAGGAATCAAAAAACGCTAGAATGGATTTTGCAATATCCTTAGCGCTTGCTCTCACTGAAAGGGGGAGGAAACCCCCGCGATAAATACAATAGAAGAGTGTGAGAAAACATTATACCATCAAATAAAGTGAGCGTTGAAAAATCCTTTTTATGTTTCTCGAGTCTTCAATTGCAAACCCACCCCTATGGACTTTCACAGGTTAACCCTGTAAAGGATTTAGGAGTCAATCTGTAACTTGTACTGTGCATAGATTATTCCAAATCGTAAACTGTGTTTAAGTTTTGTTAAAACCGTCTTTTATTTTTTCAGTATATTTTATTGTAAAAGCCAGCAACAAAAACGATAGCAAAATGTTTTTGTTTTCAAGAGTGTCGGTTTACGAGGAAATGCAAAATGAATAAAAATGGCGGCCAATACAAAATCGCATTTGAAAAACAAATGGAAATGATAAACAATTTCACCAAAACATTATCTATGACAAGAAAACTTGATTAAGGAATGTAAAAAATATTGTTGATAAACTGTTTTTTTCCAGCTGCGGAGTTGATAAATAAATAAATAAATAAATAAATAAATAAATAATAATAATAATAATAATAATAATAATAATAATAATAATAATAATAATGATGATGATGATGATGATGATGATGATGATGATGATGATGATGATGACGACGACGACGACGATCATCATCATCATCATCATCATCATCATCATCATCATCATCATCATCAGCAGCAGCAGCAGCAGCAGCAGCAGCAGAGTTGATAAATACGATGTGCAAAATAAAAGAAAGAAAGGAAAAAATGTTTAGAAAAAACAAACAAAAAACAGAACAAAAGAAAAAAGAAAAAAAAAGAAAAAATGTTTAAAAAAGACAAAGAACGAAAAAAAGAAAAAAGAAAACGGAAAAATGAATATTTAAGTAGTTTAGGTGTGAATCCTGTACATACAAATACATAAACCTATACACATACCTAACTTTATATAAATAGAGACGTACAAATAATTACACATTTGTCTTTATTATAGCGTGGAAAATATATAGTAATATTAAAAAATACCTATGGTAAGTAAGCTACACAAAAACACTTGTGTTTCCTTCCCGAAGAAAATCGCCAGGCAATATATGTATATTTCAATACCGGAATCAATAACAAGTAAATTCACTAGACCAACCCGGCTATCTGCTAAATTCCATCCATTTACTGTGGAGGTCTCCAGATGCCGAAGAGCTTTCTACTCCAAACGCTTCTTTTCTCGTGCTCCTGGACTCTGGAATTCCCTCCCTGCTCCCTGTTTTCCTGACGGTACTGACATGCACAAATTTTAAACTAATGTAAACAGGCATCTCGCTGCGCAGCTCCCAATTTAGGTTGACTGTGGAGGTTGTCTCTCTACCGGGTTTTTGGACTTCCTTTTAGTCTGTTCCATTGCCACGGGGTTCGTTCTGTCGCTCTATATATCCACCTCTGGTCTGTAGATCTTGAAATCTGACCTGCCTACTTATGTTTTGCCGTTTGTATGGTGGTGATGATGTCGTTTACTCCAGTTTGGTGTCTGATCCAGGTGTTATTTTTCTTTCACGTAGACTGATGTCGAGCATAATGCTTTCCATTTTAGACTGTATCACTCGCAACCTTTCTATCGCTGCATTATTAAGCGCCACTCGTTCTCTACCATAAGACGCATGAAGTATTGCTAGTCACCAAATAACGACACCAAAATAAACCATTAATTAGCGTCCCTAATAAGCACAACAAGAAGACACATGTAACTTGGCAGTTGAAAACATCCTGGTTTCTAATGAAGAGCATTATTTTCCCAGTGAAAGACGTTATCTTGAGATGCAGTGACAAGGAGATAATGCTCTGGATGTTAGGAGGCGAAGCCATAAAGATAGATTTCGGTTTCAATCGGCTTGAACAAAAAATAAAATAAAAAAACTCTAATCGGATGAAGGGCGATATCCCAGATTTAAGTTACCTGATTTGTCATGTCTTCAGGTAAAATTCGTTAATATAATACTCACCGTGTGACTTGATAAAAACTCAATTATATGTCCGTAAATTTAAAAGTATTTAAACTATCAAATAGACAGATAGTAGCGCTACGTGTCACATTTCTTTCAAAGCTTACAATACATTATGTCGTGTGAAAGAGAAAGAGAAAAAAAGGACATTTTCTTTTTCTCTTTTTTTTGTTCTCGATTCAAAGTTTACTTTTTTTTGGCATGAGAGGGACAGCATTAAGTATTTATTTAGTCTAAACTAGTAGGGCTATCCGGCATTACCCGGTGAGAAGTAAGTATATTTTTTACCAATTACAATTATTTTCATACTTTGTTGTCATGTAAAAACCAAAACCGAGGTAAACGTTACCAAGAAGAAACAACAACAAATACTCGACTAAAAGATTACAAAAAAGAAGAATACACACACACACACACACATATATATATATATATATATATATATATATATATATATATATATATATATATATATATATGTATATATATATATATATATATATATATATATATATATATACATATATGTAGAGTTCGAATGCAAAACGCGATAAACGCCATTTTGAAAATTACGAAGGTATCCCTAAAAAAAGTGTTGTATTTCAACACGTGAACGCACCCCAGAATCACGCTTTATATAATATAATACCGGCATAATTTGCTTTTGCTTTTAATTAAAATAAGCTTTTGGTCGAAGTCTACCTTTGATGTAGTCGTCCTTTTCTTGTTTAATTTCGCAATTAAAACGAATTGGATTTATCGCGTTTTGCATTCAAACTCTTCATATGTATATACGCTAATTAAACTAATCCACGTTTGGGCTCTACTGAATCTGTAAATAAACCATCCGTGTGCCCGTTGATTTATATCTATTTTAGTCACAAAAATATTAAAGAACAAGGAAACATTTTTTGTATCTATTAAACATGAAAAACATTTTTTTCCTTTTTTACTATCAGTTATTAAGATTAAGCCTCCTCTTCTTTGCTCATAAATATTAAATTTTCAAACGTGATTATTCTTTTCCTTTCTTTGTTTATTATTATTATTATTATTATTATTATTATTATTATTATTATTATTATTATTATTATTATTATTATTATTATTATTATTATTATTTGTACTCACTAGGAGTTCTCACACAGATCATCGTCAGTGATTGCTCACCGACAACAACCAGTGGTATTTCCTGGAGTCTGAGTGACAACAAGTCTCCCCAGACTTCCAATGTTCTTCACCTCTTTTCGATAACGATGCGGTATCGCAACAGTCTCTTACCATTGATTTCTCGCTGGTAAGGACAATTGGTCTTCTCTGAGATTTGGGTGGCAACAAGCCTCCCCAAAGTCTCAGCACTATCTGCACTTTTCCAGTGGAGGTCTGGTTTGTGCTGTCCCTCCTCGGTCTTCTCATCCTCCTCGACCCTCTACAAATATGTTGTCTGGTGTCAGCCTAGGCCGGCACCAGTTAAAAAATAAATAAATGAATAACATAATATTTCTTTAAATTAATCAAAAATAAAATATTATTATTATTATTATTATTATTATTATTATTATTATTATTATTATTATTATTATTATTATTATTATTATTATTATTATTATTATCATCATTATTATCATCATTATTATCAGTTATTATTAAGATTAACATTAAACCTCCATTTCTTGCTCATAAAATTCAATTTGCATACGTGATTATTGACGCGAGCCGGACACACATACGTTTACTTTAATTATTTTATTATATAGAAGTAATTAACTTAATTAAAACGTAATGTTTAAACGTCCGTTTAAATGGCCGTGGTCAAGTTTATAACGAAGCAGACTGATGGCCTAGACGTGTCCCGTTCGAACACAGTCGGTCCCATTACACCGCTTTCACTAATGGATGTTTTTCAAAAAATTTCATTCTAACGAGTAACCACTTACTGAGGTCAAAGGCTACTCGAGGATAAGTGTTAATGAGATTATCAGTTCGATGATGAACAATAATATGAGAGGATTAAAAACGATGAATGAAATGGGCAGACTTTGATGATTTAAGAAGAACGATTCGACATTTAGTTGCTGACATATGACATAAGGACGAGCATGTTGTAGTAAGCAGGAAAACAGTCCGATGGTAACGTGCTCCACAGATGAGAAGAAAGGAAAGTTCATTGCAGTTGTGGTAGCTAGATAATTTCTGCTATGAATGTTTGACAGGGAGGAACCAGAGATTGGAGTTCAGTCGAGAACGTTTCATGAGAATAACATTAGAGTAGAGAAAGACTAGGCAACGTTGCTTCTGAGAGAAAAGGGCAGAAGGGAAGAGAAGAGATCACCACCACTAGATGGCGAAGTCGATTTTGTACCTTATAAAGGCAAGAAAGAGTGCTTTGAACAGCATCTCCCCAAATGTGGGAACAATACTCTATTTTAGAATGTACCTGATTCTTTATACAGATAGACGATTGCATCAGGTGTTAGGTACTGTCTGAAGCGGTAGAATGATCCAACCATTTTTGCAGCGACCTTAGCAACAGGTTTGATGTAAGTCTTCAATTTTAGGTCTGGAGTGAAAGTCAGTCCCAGGAGCTTATCAAGGAGAGAACCATTAATTTCAATTCAGGCTAAAACAAGCGTTAGTGGTTAAATGAGAGAAGTTTGGTTGTTGTACTATCGTCCTTCTGGTGAATAATTACATTTCCAATCCAGAGCACCGGTTGACGATTGTCTTGAGTCCATGTTGTATTTAGGCGTGTGGTTTGCTGTATGTCTGTAGAAAGGAACCGGGGAAGCCAATGTCGACAACAGAATCAAGCCGGTCAAAAATGTTTTATAATTTATTTATTATTATTAAAACTGTGTTTTGCGGCTACGGTAGTCAAATGACATCCCGTAGCTGAAATCAGTTCTCCATGCTAATCCCAGGCCATCTGGACTTGTCATGCGCAAGTTGTCGTAGGCAATGAAGTTGTTTCGCTGTACGTAGTGGTCCTAGTCCCGCCTGCTTGATGTCAGCACGTCATGTGTCCAGCAGATTTGTGCAGTGCCGTCCTAGTCGTATGATGGTGATTTATATGAATGTTTCTTTTTCCTGATTAAATTATTGGATTCTTAATTGGTGGTTTTTAAGTGGAAATATATGTATATACCATAGACAATAGCAAGAAGCACAATTAGCATCATCATCATCATCATCATCATCATCATCATCATCATCATCATCATCATCATCATCATCTAGTCCTGGTAGTGTAAAGAATCTTTCTGGCTCTTTTCCGCCATCTCGCTCAATCCTCCATCACACCAGGTAGATTTAAGGTTAGTCCTCGTCTAGTTGCTTGACGTAAGTTCTGTTCGGTCTTCCCCCTGAACAACACTCCTGCTTTTAGCATTCATCTTCAGCCCTCCATCAGTGAGAAGAAAATCTGGTGATCCCCTCCTCCCCCCCTCTCTCTCTCTCTCTCTCTCTCTCTGATCAGGGCCGAGATACGAGGAAAGTGTCCGTAGAGTTGCTCTCTCCTGGTGTGTGTGTGTGGGGGGGGGGGCTGCGCCCAGGAGATGCTAAGAGCAGCTCTTACCATTCAGGTGTACAGACCGTCAACTTTCTTCTCCAATCTTTTGGTAAGAGTTGACGGGCTATATCCATATACAAGAACTGATTCATTCACCTATTTCGTATGAATCAGATCATTCTATTGTTGACACTGGTTTCCCCGATATCTTTCTAGAGAAATGTTTTTCTAAAAAGAAATCAGGTACTTACAAGAGTGACCACGTGAAGGTTGCCAAAATCCTAAGTGAAAGTGTTTCTGTGAAACGAAATGGATTCGAACTTGGCAAATCCAGGTTGTCGGTCCGTGTCGTTATATGAATGAATGGGTACTCTGCCTATTCCTTTTTTGTCAACCAATCACATGTTTGTATTTGTCAACCAATCACATGTGTGTATTTGTCAACCAATCACATGTTTGTATTTGTCAACCAATCACATGTTTGTATTTGTCAACCAAACACATGTGTGTATTTGTCAACCAATCACATGTTTGTATTTGTCAACCAATCACATGTTTGTATTTGTCAACCAAACACATGTGTGTATTTGTCAACCAATCACATGTTTGTATTTGTCAACCAATCACATGTTTGTATTTGTCAACCAATCACATGTGTGTATTTGTCAACCAATCACATGTTTGTATTTGTCAACCAATCACATGTTTGTATTTGTCAACCAAACACATGTGTGTATTTGTCAACCAATCACATGTTTGTATTTGTCAACCAATCACATGTTTGTATTTGTCAACCAATCACATGTGTGTATTTGTCAACCAATCACATGTTTGTATTTGTCAACCAATCACATGTTTGTATTTGTCAACCAATCACATGTTTGTATTTGTCAACCAATCACATGTTTGTATTTGCGTACGAACGGACTCCCAAAACACTATCATATTTTAATAGTATATAGATTTCCGACTGGTCTGAAGATTACATGATTACAAATGTAAATATATTTAATTTGATGATCAGTAAGTTACACAACATTAGGTTAGCGAATGGAATGGCTGAGGTTGCATCTGAAATTCATGGCTGGGTTGCTTTGAGAGGTTGTAATTCAGGAAAGTCGGTAGGTAAATTATTACAATAAGAATTTTGTGTTTTGTTTAGAAAAGAATCTAAAAATAAAAATAGATTTTTTATAGATACGGTCAACTGATCAGAAAACGAGATAGGCTCATTTGATTTCGACAAACGAAGACGTCCTGTACTTTGCTCCCTACTGAATTGGATATGAGAGCAAGCCATTAAAGTCTAATAGCGACTGAATGTGTGACGTGAGAAACACAGAGATAGAAGCATAAGCCTTGGCACACCAAAAGTGTGGAGCAAGAGAGAGTGATGCTTGACATTGCATGGAAATAATGTTATAAGAGTGGTGTTTCGTAGGCGTCCCAGGTCTATAGGCACCAAATGGACAAGGCGGCTTATGTTAAACAGGACGAAAAGCGACACCCATTCATTCATTTCATGTGAATCAGATGAGTCTAGTTTTCGCATTGGTTTCCCTGATATATTTCTAGTTAGAATTCTTTCTAGAAAGACATCGGGTACTTACGCAAGGACCACGTGAAGGTTGCCAACATCCCTAAGTAGAAAGTAGTACTGTGGAACCGACTGGATTCGAACTTGCAACATACAGGTCGTCAGTCCGTGTCGTTATCTACCGTCATGTTCCAAGGCGGCACTATGAGAGGAGGATTGCAGAACAGGCGTACTACAATCTGAACCGCTTCTTCGCCTATGTTCAAGTCAACAGTTGTGGTATCTTATGTTCTACTTTATCTTTCCTGTCCTCGACTGAGCCAATTTTAATTTGTGTTCCAATAACGAGTGTCACTTTTTGGGGGAGCTTGATTAACAACCGACTTTGCGTCTAACTCTGTCCTCGTTGAGACCCAAGTAAATAGGAACAGTCGATTGAATAATAAAATTCTAAAACTGGAGGAAAGAATGGACTCGTACGTGGACAAAACCAGTACCAATGCAATAATTTTGCTGACGTCTTTTCGAAAATGTACAGAAATGACGATGACCGAGATGCCCCATCATTCTTTAGAGTAACTCAACTCATACACAACTTAGTTATCTCACAATACAATTCAGCAAATTTTTCGATCGCTTCACGGAAATAAAGCCCCTGGTTCAGACGGTCTTTATCCGAAAATACTCGAGGTATTCTGTCCACCCATCGCTTGCCCTCTCACTCGACTCTTTAACTTATCTATTAAACTGGTGTATATATATATATATATATATATATATATATATATATATATATATATATATATATATATATATATATACACGTCTTAGAGCTGTTTGAACAGACTTCCGGCCATGTTTGAATTCACGATGCCAGCGTTTTACAAGATCATATGATGGGCCATCATCACCATAAGTTTCTTTCATGTCATCAAAAGTCTCCTTTGGTGTGCGTCCTTTCAAATACAAACACCGGATCACTGTGCGACACTCAACTGGCCCCATTTCACATCTGACTCAGCTCAAACACCTGTAAATCAGAAACCACAATTAGTTCAGAGCTGTTTTTTGCAACATAACTCAGACAGATATAAATTATTACACATGCAAAATTTCATCTAGATCAGACAACTAGAAGTAGGTCAGGGGCATTACTTATTGAACGCCCCCCGTGTATATATATATATGGGAAGAGAAGGATGAAAGTAATCCGACGTGATGGGAAAATGAAAAAGGAAAACCAAAAAATGGATGTTTTTTATGTGTACATCAACGTTTCGTCTTTATTTATAAGACTTCATCAGGATGATAAAATAGAGAAAAAATGTCATGCAAGTACAGATACATGTAGGGTAGACATATTGGGAGAAAAAATAGAATGAAATAGTGGCCACTGCTGGGTGGACGTACTCAACTATTTTCTACCATACCCCTTCTTAAATTCCCTCATTTTCTCAAAACGCTCTCTAAGACCATAACTTTCGCCCATCCACCAAAATCACAGCCCCCCTCCCTCTCTACCCATCCTCCTTTCCCTGCATACACCCCCCATACACAAACATTCCAACTTACTTTTCCCCTTCAATCTTGAACCGCAGCCATCTGGTCAAACACCTCCCTCCCCCCTCTTCCTCACCTCCCTCTCTGCCATCCACTT
>OY744515.1:115683820-115713820 GCA_963556195.1 Sepiola atlantica
CCCCATGGGGTGAAACCTTCTCACTCCCTGCTTATCAGTATGCTAATGAGTTAACCGAATGGGTCAAAGCAGGCATCGATGCTTATGTCCACACGCGAAAATTCTTCAGCAAACCCCACTCCCCTCAATGGTTCACCTCAGAATGTGCAGCTGCTATTGCTGAGAGACAGAAAACATTCCGAAAATTCGACCGCCATTAGTCACCTGCGAACAGACAACAATTTGTAGAGGCAAGAAATGATTGCAAAGTAGTGATCGATGAAGCAAAGGGAATGTATTCAAAGATAACCGAAAAACGCATTCAGTCACAGAAACTAAGTACTCGTGATTTCTGGAAAATCTACAATAGTGTGATGAACAATGGACAATCGACAATTCCCACGCTATCTAATCACAACGATGTTGTTTGCACGGGAACTGATAAGGCTGAACTACTTGCCCAGCGTCTCGCCTTAAACTTCACTTTGGACTCAGCAAACCACACCCTCCCTAAATTTCCATTGCGGACTGAAGCAACACTTGAGAACCTGGTCATTACAGAGACATCATAAAAAACCTTGACATATCCAAAGCCTGTGGGCCTGATCTCATACCAGTAATAGTAATAAAGAAATGCTCTGCTGAGCTGGCCCCTGTCCTCTCCAAACTCTACAACAAATGCCTTACTGAATCTTGTTTCACTGATAGTTGGAAAATTGCCTCTGTGGTACCAGTCTTCAAGAATTCTGGAGATAAAACTGATCCTCTAAACTACCGCCCAATCAATCTACTCCCGATCTTTGCTAAACTCTTTGAATCATTAATCTATCTAGCGATAGTCTGGCACCTAGTTAATGCTAAACTTTTTTTTTGATCATAAATACGGATTCAGAAAAGCACGATCTACTGCAGATATCCTAACGGCCATCTCTGAACGCATATACCATACACTGGGCAAGGCAGATTAAGCTAGGGCAGTAGCGCTAGGTATATCCAAGGCCTTTGACAAGGTCTGGCATGAAGGGCTTCTCCTAAAACTGCACTCATATGGTATTACTGGACAAATATTTAATATAATTAAATCCTTCATAACAAAAAGAAAGATCAAGGTTGCCCTCGATGGCCGTTCTTCTAAGCAACATAACAAAAATGCTGATGTACGCCAGGGATACATCCTTGGACCTCTACTGTTCCTGATTTTCATAAATGACCTCCCTGATGTCATTGAGACTGAGATAGGAATATTTGCTGACGACACTACATTCTACTCTCGTCATGTGCGCAAAACCGACGCGCATATATCTGAGACAATGGCTGAATCCTTAGAAAATGACCTCCAGTCTGTAGTGGAATGAGGTAAAAAATGGATGGTAACTTTTAATGCCGCAAATCAAAGCTACTTTCCTTCAATAACTACAAGAACCTTATCAACCACCGATTATCATGGCAAATAACACCCTACCTGAGAGTTCACCATTCAAACTCCTCGGTCTAACTTTCACAGATAACATGAATTGGAATAAATACAGTGAAAACATTGCTAGGGCTGCTGCAAAGAAGGTGGGCTCTCTCTACCGTGCCAGTAAACTTCTCACACCTGACATCATCCTATATCTCTCCAAAGCCACTATCCGCCCATGCATGAAGTATTGTTGGCATATCTGGGCTTGAGCGTCATCCACTAGTCTCTCCCTCTTAGACAAGGTCCAAAAAAGAGTCGCCAACTTATTAGGTCCATCACTATCCACCAAGCTCCAGCCCCTGTCCAATGGCTGCAATTTTGCATTCTTGTGCTTGTTTTACAAGTACTTCAATGGATTGTGCTCTGACGAGCTTGCAGCTCTGGTACCCTCACGACGTAAATTCACAAGATCAACCGACAATCTGCCAAATCCCACCCATTCACTGTGGAGGTCGCCAGATGCCGAAGAGCTTTCTACTCCAAAAGCTTCTTTCTTCGTGCTGCTGGACTCTGGAACTCCCTCCCTGCTCCATGTTTTCCTGACGGTATTGATATGTAAAAATTTAAAACTAATCTAAACAGACATCTCGCTGCACAGCTTCCAATTTAGGTTGACCCCCTAAACCTTCACCCTTTTTCTAAGTAGCCCCTTACGTCTACAGTGGCGGCCTGCCTTGCTTGAGGTGAACTATGTTAAGAGAAAAAAATAGACTGAAACAAACATTTTTTGCAAAAGTTCTCAATAACAAAGTTGAGTGTTTATGTACTAAATGTACGTCCTTCAGGGCTGGATACATCGAAAATAATTAAAATCTTCCCAAAAGAAATTTCAGATGCAGAGTTTCAGACTAGCAAAAAAAAAAAAAAAATGATATAAACTCAACAAAAAAAAAACATAACAAAGAAAAAATTAAAATGACGTTTTTTACAATGTTATGACTGCTGAAGTTAGGGGCGGGGTTAAAAATGTTGATGAGCGTCAAATGTGAGCATAATTTTGATCGCCCTACCTCCTATATATTTACCCATTAGAGAATCATAGGTGTCACTAAAACAACATATATGTACACACATACGAGTCATGATATATCGGTTTATTCGCACCAATATTTCTTACCGCTCATACAAACACACGCACACACAGAACGTATACTTAAACACACAAGTATATATATATATATATATATATATATATATATATATATATATAGAGAGAGAGAGAGAGAGAGAGAGAGATGTGTGTGTGTGTGCGTGCGTGCGTGCGTGCGTGCGTGCGTATACATTCTATGAATTCCAGAATCTAACGATACAGTCTATTTTCCCATCTCTGTACATTGATACCTCGCTTCACACAATGACGTCAATATGCATATATTAGGTTGGCAAAACTAAACGAGAAAGATAAATAAATTAAAAGAAAGAAATCATGATAAAAAATAAAGCCCAACACAAGATTTCACAGAATAGATAAAAATGAGAAAACGAAAAATGTCCATGGAAAAACAAAAAAAAAGCAAACAAAAAGCAGACGATAAGTAAGCGATGGAATTCTGGGAAATAAAAATCGAAAGAAAATGTCGATAATTTTCATAAAGAATTATAAAGACGAAATGGCATACACGAAGCAGAAGAATTTCAAACGAATTATTAAGAATCTGTTGTGTATATTTTTTTTTTCATCTCCCGCATCTATTTCGTCCTAATTTTAATTCTTATAAAAGAATTAGAAAAAATCGAAAACGAGAAATATAATTAGAAAATAATAAAAAAAATAATGAAAACGAAGTTGGGCGATAAAAGCCGAAGGATAAAAACGAAGAAAGAAAAAAGAAAAAAATATAGAGAATATTATGTTTTCAGAGATGGAATCTTAGAGAGAAGAAGCGGAAAGAACGTCGAAGCGAACGAAAAAGTAAAAAAAATGTTAATATCGAAGAACGAAAGGAAAATGGCGGCTGGAGAAAAATACGAAACGAAGACTAAAAAAAGTGATTTAACAACGAGAGTAAATAAATGACATTAAAAAAATAAAAATAGAAAGAACACTCGTTTCCAATATGAAAATATAAGTATTGGATGAATGTGTAGCAGAACAGCTAGAAATGAAGCGTGCAGAGTTTGAACGATAAATAAAAATAGGGCTGCTAAAAGAGAGGATAATACAACGAATAATAATGATGATGATGATGATTATTATTATTATTATTATTATTATTATTATTATTATTATTATTATTATTATTATTATTATTATTATTATTATTATTATTATTAATATTATTATTATTATTATTAATAATAATAATAATAATAATAATAATAATAATAATAATAATAATAATAATAATAATAATAATAATAATAATAATAATAATAATAATATTAACAATAATGATAATAATAAATATAATAAAAGAATTAGAAAAATGGTGGGAGGGAAATAAATATTGAACGAAAATATTGGAATGGTTAAATGGTTGAAAAATAATGAAGTGGAAGACGAAGCCAAAATTTAAATAACACTTGTTTTCTTAAGATAGACCAATTCAGTGTACGCGTTTAACGCTGAAAATGCTATTTCAAACGAAAATTTTACAGATCGACGAAAATGTTATTTAAAAAATAAGCATGACAGATCTACGGGAATATTCATTACAAACTTAAGCGTGTTAGACTATGGTAAATATTATTTCAAACTTACGCGTAACAGACAAAGGTAAATAATATTTAATACTTACCCGTGATAGACTGCGGTTATTTATTATTTCAAAATTACGCGTAACCAACTAAGGTAAATATTATTTCAAACTTAAGCGTGAATGACTAAGGTAAATATTATTTCAAACTTACGCGTGACAGACAAAGGGAAATAATACGCGTGACAGACTAAGGTAAATATTATTTCAAACTTACGCGTAACAGACAAAGGTAAATAATATTTAATACTTACCCGTGATAGACTGCGGTTATTTATTATTTCAAAATTACGCGTAACCAACTAAGGTAAATATTATTTCAAACTTAAGCGTGAATGACTAAGGTAAATATTATTTCAAACTTACGCGTGACAGACAAAGGGAAATAATACGCGTGACAGACTAAGGTAAATATTATTTCAAACTTACGCGTAACAGACTAAGGTAAATATTTTTAAAAACTTACGCGTAACAGACTCACGTAAATATTATTTCAAACTTACGCGTAACAGACTAAGGTAAATATTATGTCAAACTTACGCGTAACAGACTCAGGTAAATATTATTTCAAACTTTAGCGTGAATGACTAAGGTAAATATTATTTCAAACTTACGGGTGACAAACTGCGGTAAATATTATTTCAAACTTACGCGTGAATGACTAAGGTAAATACTATTTAAAACTTACGCGTAACAGACTAAGGTAAATCTTATTTAAAACTTACGCGTAACAGACTAAGGTAAATATTATTTCAAACTTAAGCGTGAATGACTATGGTAAATATTATTTCAAAATTACGCGTAACAGACTAAGGTAAATATTATTTCAAACTTACGCGTAACAGACTCAGGTAAATATTATTTCAAACTTTAGCATGAAAGACTAAGGTAAATATTATTTCAAACTAACGCGTAACAGACTAAGGTAAATATTATTTCAAACTTTAGCGTGAATGACTAAGGTAAATATTATTTCAAACTTACGCGTAACAGACTAAGGTAAATATTATTTCAAACTTACGCGTAACAGACTAAGGTAAATATTATTTCAAACTTAAGCGTGAATGACTAAGGTAAATATTATGTCAAACTTACGCGTAACAGACTAAGGTAAATATTATTTCAAACTTAAGCGTGAATGACTAAGGTAAATATTATTTCAAACTTACGCGTAACAGACTCAGGTAAATATTATTTCAAACTTAAGCGTGAATGACAAAGGTAAATATTATTTTAAATTTACGCGTAACAGACTAAGGTAAATATTATTTAAAACTTACGCGTAACAGACTAAGGTAAATATTATTTCAAACTTTAGCGTGAATGACTAAGGTAAATATTATTTCAAACTTACGCGTAACAGACTAAGGTAAATATTATTTCAAACTTAAGCGTGAATGACTAAGGTAAATATTATTTCAAACTTTAGCGTGAATGACTAAGGTAAATATTATTTCAAAATTACGCATAACAGACTCAGGTAAATATTATTTCAAACTTAAGCGTGAATGACTAAGGTAAATATTATTTCAAACTTAAGCGTGAATGACTAAGGTAAATATTATTTCAAACTTACGCGTAACAGACTAAGGTAAATATTATTTCAAACTTAAGCGTGAATGACTCAGGTAAATATTATTTCAAACTTAAGCGTGAATGACTAAGGTAAATATTATTTCAAAATTACGCATAACAGACTCAGGTAAATATTATTTCAAACTTAAGCGTGAATGACTAAGGTAAATATTATTTCAAATTTACGCGTAACAGACTAAGGTAAATATTATTTAAAACGTACGCGTAACAGACTAAGGTAAATATTATTTCAAAATTACGCGTAACAGACTAAGGTAAATATTATTTCAAACTTACGCGTGATAGACTGCGGTAAATATTATTTCAAAATAACGCGTGACCAACTAAGGTAAATATTATTTCAAACTTTAGCGTGACCGATTAAGGTAAATATTATTTCAAAGTACCGCGTGACACTTCAACGTAATAATAAATTAAATTTAAGCTTGAGAGGCAAAAGGAATTCTATTTTCAATTTATGGGGAACAGACAATATTATTACAAACTTAAACCTGACGAACCAAAGAAATTAGAATTTTATAGTCAAGGCTAACAGACAAACGTAATAGATAAAAACAAGTTATTATAAATTTAACTGTGAAAGTTCAACATAGAAAATATTGCAAATTTAAACGTGACAGACTAGATAAAATGCTATTCAAAATTTACGGGCAACAAACCAACGGAGATGTTAGTTCAAACTTAGACATGACAGAGCGCCGAAAATGCTATCTCAAACTTAAGCGAGACAATTCAACGTAACGAATATTTTAAACTGCAGTGGCACATTGTTTGTTTGTTTGTTTGGGTTTAACGACCTTTCAACCCGTATGAGGTCATCTCAGGTCAATTCAGCGTCACAAGCCAATAAAAATGTTATCGTAAACGTAAATACGACAGACCTGAGAAAATTCTGTTACAGATTAAATGTTTTTTTAAAATAGCAGATAAAAGAAATTGCTATTAACTACTTAAGGTGGCCAGACGAATGTAAATGCTATTTGAAACTTAACTGTGACAGACACACCTGTTATTTATAACTTAAAGGGTTACAGACCAACGTAAATGTTATTACAAACTTAAGCGCGATAGACCAACAAATGCTATTTCAAACTTAAGCATGACAGACCAACGTAAATGCCTTTTTAAAACTTAAAAGTGATAGACTAACGTTAATGCTATTTCAAACTTAAGAGTGACAGACCAACGTAAGTCTTATTAAGAAATTAAGCGTTACAGAAAAAACATGAATGATTTTTAAAACTTAAGAGTGACAGACCAACGTAAATCTTATTAAGAAATTAAGCGTTACAGAAAAACATGAATGATTTTTTAAAACTTAAGAGTGACAGACAAACGTAACTCTTAGTAAGAAATTAAGCGTTACAGAAAAACATGAATGATTTTTAAAACTTAAGAGTGACAGACAAACGTAAATGCTATTTTAAACTTAAGTGCGACAGATCAACGTAATCAGTTTTTCAAGTATAAGGGTGACATACAAACGGAAATATGGTTCAGAAGTTAAGGGCGATAGACCTACGTTAATGTTATTTCAAACTTAAGGGTGACAGACCAACATGAATGTTATTTAAAACTTCAAGGTGACAGACAAACGTGAATGCTATATTTAGCTTAAGGGGGATTGACCAACGTTAAGCTATTTATAACTTAATGTGACAGACCAATATGAATACTATTTTAAACTTAAAGAGTGACAGACCAAGGTAAATGCTATTTAAAGATTAAAAGTGACAGACAAAGTATTATTAAAAAATTATCGGTGACAGACCAACGTAAATGCTATTAAAATATTAAGTGTGCAAGATCAAAGTTAATGCTATTTTACGCTTAAGGATCAAAGACCGACGTAAAAGTTATTTCAAACTTAAAGGGTGACGAACAAATGGAATTATTGTTTCAAGCTTGAGAGTGACAGACTGACGTGAATGTTATTTAAAACTTAAGGATGACAGCCCAACGTCACAGCTATTTCAAACGTAAGCGTGACAGACTAACATAAATTCTATTTAAAACTTAAGTGTGACAGACCAACGTAAATGCTAAGTCACACTTGAGAGTGACGGAATTACGTAAATGATAGATAAAGCTAAATGTTGACAGACCAAAGTGAATGTTATTTCAATCTCTTAAGATAACAGATCAACGTAAATGTAATTCAAGCTTAAGCATGACAGACCAATGTAAATGCTCTTTCAATCTTAAGGGTGATTTATATACGTAAATGTTACTTAAAACTTTAGTGTGACAGACCAATGTAAATGCTCTTTTAATCTTAAGGGTGATTTATTTACGTAAATGTTACTTCAAACTTTTGTGTGACAGACCAACGTAAATGCTCTTTTAATCTTAAGGGTGATTTATTTACGTAAATGTTACTTCAAACTTTTGTGTGACAGACCAACGTAAATGCTCTTTTAATCTTAAGGGTGATTTATTTACGTAAATGTTACTTCAAACTTTTGTGTGACAGACCAACGTAAATGCTCATTCAATCTTAAGGGTGATTTATTTACGTAAATGTTACTTCAAACTTTTGTGTGACAGACCAACGTAAATGCTCTTTTAATCTTAAGGGTGATTTATTTACGTAAATGTTACTTCAAACTTTAGTGTGACAGACCAACGTAAATGCTCTTTCAATCTTAAGGGTCATTTATATACGTAAATGTTACTTCAAACTTTAGTGTGACAGACCAACGTAAATTTTCTTTTAATCTTAAGGCTTATTGATTTACGTAAATGTTACGTCAAAACTTTAGTGTTACAGACCAACGTAAATTCTCTTTGAACTTTAAGGGTGATTTATTTACGTAAATGTTACTTCAATCTTTTGTGTGACAGCCCAACGTACATGACTTTTTCAATCTTATGGGTGATTCATTTACGTAAATGTTACTTCAAACTTTTGTGTGACAGACCAACGTAAATGCTCTTTTAATCTTGAGGGTGATTTATTTACGTAAATGTTACTTCAAACTTTTGTGTGACAGACCAACGTAAATGCTCTTTTAATCTTAAGGGTGATTTATTTACGTAAATGTTACTTCAAACTTTTGTGTGACAGACCAACGTAAATGCTCTTTTAATCTTAAGGGTGATTTATTTACGTAAATGTTACTTCAAACTTTTGTGTGACAGACCAACGTAAATGCTCATTCAATCTTAAGGGTGATTTATTTACGTAAATGTTACTTCAAACTTTTGTGTGACAGACCAACGTAAATGCTCTTTTAATCTTAAGGGTGATTTATTTACGTAAATGTTACTTCAAACTTTAGTGTGACAGACCAACGTAAATGCTCTTTCAATCTTAAGGGTCATTTATATACGTAAATGTTACTTCAAACTTTAGTGTGACAGACCAACGTAAATTTTCTTTTAATCTTAAGGCTTATTGATTTACGTAAATGTTCCGTCAAAACTTTAGTGTTACAGACCAACGTAAATTCTCTTTGAACTTTAAGGGTGATTTATTTACGTAAATGTTACTTCAATCTTTTGTGTGACAGCCCAACGTACATGACTTTTTCAATCTTATGGGTGATTCATTTACGTAAATGTTACTTCAAACTTTTGTGTGACAGACCAACGTAAATGCTCTTTTAATCTTAAGGGTGATTTATTTACGTAAATGTTACTTCAAACTTTTGTGTGACAGCCCAACGTACATGACTTTTTCAATCTTATGGGTGATTCATTTACGTAAATGTTACTTCAAACTTTTGCGTGACAGACCAACGTAAATGCTCTTTTAATCTTGAGGGTGATTTATTTACGTAAATGTTACTTCAAACTTTTGTGTGACAGACCAACGTAAATGCTCTTTTAATCTTAAGGGTGATTTATTTACGTAAATGTTACTTCAAACTTTTGTGTGACAGACCAACGTAAATGCTCTTTTAATCTTAAGGGTGATTCATTTACGTAAATGTTACTTCAAACTTTTGTGTGACAGACCAACGTAAATGCTCTTTTAATCTTAAGGGTGATTCATTTACGTAAATGCTACTTCAAACTTTTGTGTGACAGACCAACGTACATGCTCTTTTAATCTTAAGGGTGAATTATTTACGTAAATGTTACTTCAAACTTTTGTGTGACAGACCAACGTAAATGCTCTTTCAATCTTAAGGGTCATTTATATACGTAAATGTTACTTCAAACTTTAGTGTGACAAACCAACGTAAATGCTCTTTTAATCTTAAGGCTTATTGATTTACGTAAATGTTACGTCAAACTTTAGTGTGACAGACCAACGTAAATGCTCTTTTAATCTTAAGGGTGATTTATTTACGTAAATGTTACTTCAAACTTTGGTGTGACAGACCAACGTACATGCCTTTTCAATCTTAAAGGTGATTGATTTACGTAAACGTTACTTCGAACTTTAGTGTGACAGACCAACGTAAATGCTATTTAAAAATAGGTTGATAGACCAACGTTAATGTTATCTACAAACTTAAGAGTTACATACCACGGTAAATGATTTTTTTATCTAAAAGGTGACAGACCAACGTAAATACTGGTTAAACTACAGTGTGACAGATCAACGTTAATTCTATTTCAAGCTTTAGGATGACAGACTCACGTAAATGCTATTTCACGCTTACGTGTTACAGACCAACTTAAATGCTATTTCAAGCTAAACGATGACAGATTAACATAATTGTTATTTAAAACTTAAAGGTGACGGAACAACCTAAATGTAGTATCAAACTTAAGGGTAAAACCCCAACGTAAATGCTATTTAAAACTTTAGTGTGACAGACAACGTAAATGTTATTTGAAAATTAACAGTTAAAGGCAAACGTTAATGCTGTTAAAACTTAAAAGAGTGACGGACAAACGTTAATGCTATTTCAAGCTTAAGGGAAACAGAAGAACGTTAACGTTATTTCAGGCTTAAGCCTGACAGACAAATGTAAATGGTATTTTAAACTTTAGAATGACAGACCAACGTAAATGCTATTTAAAACTTTATGGTGACAGACAAACTTAATACCATATGACAACGTAAGTGTGACAGACCAACGTAAAAGCTGTTTAAAACTTTGGTGACAGAAAAACGTAAATGCTATTTCAATCTTTATGGTGACAGACAAACGTAAATACTATTTCAATCCTAAGGGTGAGAGACCAACGTAAAAGCTATTTAAAACTTAAAATTTACAGACCAACGTGAAAACTATTTAAAATTTAAAAGTTACAGACCAACGTAAAAACTATTTAAAACTTAAAAGTTACCATCCAAACTTAAAAACTATTTAAAAGTTAAAAGTTACAGACCAACGTAAAAACTATTTAAAACTTAAAAGTTTCAGACCAACGTAAAAACTATTTAAAACTTAAAAGTTACAGACCAACGTAAAAACTATTTAAAACTTAAAAGTTACAGACCAACGTAAAAACTATTTAAAACTTAAAAGTTACAGACCAACGTAAAAACTATTTAAAACTTAAAAGTTACAGACCAACGTAAAAACTATTTAAAACTTAAAAGTTACCAACCAACGTAAAAACTATTTAAAACTTAAAAGTTACAGACCAACGTAAAAACTATTTAAAACTTAAAAGTTACAGACCAACGTAAAAACTATTTAAAACTTAAAAGTTACAGACCAACGTAAAAACTATTTAAAACTTAAAAGTTACAGACCAACGTAAAAACTATTTAAAACTTAAAAGTTACAGACCAACGTAAAAACTATTTAAAACTTAAAAGTTACAGACCAACGTAAAAACTATTTAAAACTTAAAAGTTACAGACCAACGTAAAAACTATTTAAAACTTAAAAGTTACAGACCAACGTAAATACTGTTTGAAACTTAAAAGTTACAGACCAATGTAAAACCTATTTAAAACTTTAGGATGACAGACAAACGTAAATACTATTTCAAACTTAAGTGTGAAAAACCGACGAAATTACTATTTTTCACTTTAGCATTACAGACCAATGAAAATGCTAATTGTTACGTAAGTTCTATTGACAGAAGAAAATAGTTTCTCTTTTATTCAAACGTGACAGACTAACAGACAACGCCTCTTATCGAGATGTTTGGACTAACTTAAGATGCGTCTATTTAATATGCGTGTTAAGCGATGAAAATGCTGTTTCAAACTGAAGTGGGACGGAGTGACCGCACAGCAAGAGATACGGAGACGCATCTAGGAAAGGATAGACCAAATGGTGGAATCGCCCCCCCCCCCCGCCACAAGAATATTGAACGAAAATATCGGAATGGTTGTAGAATAATGGATAACGATGAATAAAAGAGAGAATATAAAAGGACAGCGAACAATTTACAGGAGGAAAAGAAAAGAAATTGGGCGAATAAAAATTAAGGCCTAAAAAGGGGGAAATATTCCAATATGGCGTCCGGATAGAAATGATTGAAGCAGAAGATGCGAAAGGGAAGGAGATTGCAAGAATCAATTACATGTTCGGTTGGATAGAATTGTGGAGCGTTACGAAGAGGAAAGAATGGCGGCATCGCAGAGAATGAAAGATAACGCAAAGAAAAAGATGAAAAGTTCGGGATGCGTGTTTCATTAGAAACTATATATATATATATATATATATATATAGATAGATAGAGCGCGCGAGAGAGAGAGAGAGAGAGAGAAGGAAAAAGAGAGAGAGACAGCGAGAGGGAAAGAAATAGAAAGCGTGAGAGAGAAAACGATAGACACAAAGAGCGGGAGAAACAGAGTAAGAGATATAGAGAAAAGTGTATATAGAGAAAGAAAATGGAAGATAAAATGCAGAAGAAAAATGAATAGTTTGAGGTTCGTGTTTTATTTATTTAGAAATTATATAAGCACACACACAAAACACAAACACACACACACACATATATATATATATATATATATATATATATATATATATAGAGAGAGAGAGAGCGACAGAATAAGAGAGTGAGTGAGAAAAAGAGCGACATAATTAGCGAAAGAGAGAGAAAGAGTGGGAGATAAAAAGAGTGTTGTATGATAGCGCAGGGGTAGAGGCGCCGACTGTCAGTTTCATTCCCATCTCGAGGCACTAGCTGGTCTAGCCGCACTGATAAGCTGTGATACAGCGAAACAGTCTGTATGTGGATAACGATATAAAACTCCCTTTCTTGGGTAGAGCTTATTTGTAAGGATATCGCCAACTGCCATTAGCTTTAAAGCATAGCTCATTGGGTAAAACTAATTCGAGCTCCCGGCACTTGAGAATGTTTACATTGAGATATCACTTACATTCAGTCAGTGTCGTATGATATCGCAGAGGTAAAGTCTCCGACTGTCAGATCGACGGTTGAGTTTCATTCCCGGCTTGAGGCACTAACTGATCTAGCCGCACCGAAGAGCTGTAATACAGCGAAACAGTCCGTATGTTGATGACTATATATATATATATATATATATATATATATATATATATATATATATCAAGGAAAAGAGATAAAGATGTACGGATGACAAATCAATTTCATCTTCGATTTTTCAATGCAAGGTGTACTCGATAAAAACATGTTTATTTTTCTTTCCTTAAGCCAGGCTTTTCAAAGATTAAAATCTTATCATCAGAGGAATTATATAATTGGATAAGTTGGCAGTGGAATACCCAAAATTCAAAATTTGAAAATAATGTAAAGTGATGGAAAGTAAGAATCTTTCCAGTTGGTGAATGTCCGTTGATAAAGTGTCCGGTGAATGAAGATTTAAATATGGAAAATGTGTTTCGTGGAGACAGCGTTAGAAATGTTCAAAATGAAGTATTCCTATAGAAAGGTGTTTAGTTCAATCGTAGATTGGAAGCACTTATAGTACATTTGTTATGTTTGTTTCTATAGATGTTAATCCATTGAAACTCCAGTATTTATAAAAAGTGCTCAATAACAAGTAGAGCTCTTTTTAGTATACATTTTTATTTATACAAACATTATTGGTTACATATGTGCATACATGTTTCAGTTGTCCTCTCCAATAGAGAGTCAACTTCCTCAGACTTTAAAAGAAATTTAAATGACCATTTGTATATCTCTGAGGAATTTGACTCTCTATTGAAGACGACAACTGAAACATGTATGCACATATGCAACCAATAATGTTTGTATGAATAACAATTTATACTATATATATATATATATAGAGAGAGAGAGTGAGAGAGGGAGAGGGAGAGAGGGAACGGAGAAATGGGGTATATGTAGAGAAAGAAAATGGAAGATAAAATGCAGAAAACGATGAATAGTTCGAATTGTGGATTTTATATGGAGATCGAGAGAATGATAAAGAGAAAGAGAAAGAGAAAGAGAGAGAAAGAGAAAGAGAAAGAGAGAGAGAGAGCGCGAGAAAGAATGAGAGAAAGAGAGACAAAGAGAACGAGAGATGGATATAGATAAAAAGAAAGAGAATAAAAAATAAAACGAAGAAAAGAATGAATGTTATTTACGTATTTGGCGAGAAACGGGGGGGGGGGGGGAGAGAAAACAAATATGGCGATTGATAGAAACAAAATGAAAGGGCACATTTTTGCAGGAAATGAAATGGATCAATAACAGAAAATATATATTGTAATTCAGCATCCTCCCCCCTCTTTAACGCTCAAGCACTCTCTATATGTTAGATATTTATAGGCTCTCAAACTACTCTACCAAATTGCCCAGAATTTGGTATGAAACCCCCTTGACATAATGTGCGGGGGTAATAACGTTAATACTACTAATGCGACTATTATTGCTACTACTAATGCAAAAACAAAATACAACAGCAAAAGCAAATAAAATAAAAATTAATAATAGGTGAAAATAGTGTTAGATAATGAATCCATAAGAATGGCGGATTCATCGAAAGCAATAAATTGGGAATAATTGACGACTGTAGTGTCAGAAGTGTGATCCCAACAAATAAGCAGAAATTATTAATCTGGGGTCATTTCCCTCGAAGAGTATTGTGGTTTCTGTCAGCTTACAAAGCGAGTGGCAGCAGAAAATAGATGCTCGCCCGAAAACCTAAATGATGTGAGGCGCGACAAACATTGCAATAGTCTAATATAGAGTAGCCAATGCCTGTCTCTCTCGATACGAATAATACTGATTGTCCTGTACTTACTTTCGCGTATCTTATGCGTTCGTCTCTCTAACCAAATCCCGAACCACACCATCCGTGCAAGATGCAACATCACCCGCATCACAGAGACTTTTCTTAAAAAGAAACTTTGCTGGTTTGGTCACATTCGTCGGCGCCCTAAAAACTATTCATCCGTAATTTGGTAATTCAAATCGAACCGCTGGCTGGAGGAAGCGCAGACGCTACAAACTGAAAATTTGGATTGGAAAAGTAAAGCCACACATGGCTCGCTCCCTATACCCCTCCCACCCGTCGGTAGAACCGGGAATGACTAAAGTATGCTAAGGACTCAGTTGCAAACAAGCTAGGTGGACCGCCTTGATGCCAAACGCAGTGAACTCTTTTGGAGTCGACTCAACACCCCCTCCCCCGGGGGTGAATGGCGTTGCAGTTTGATTTTTAATGGAAATCGCCCCAGACACGGCATGACGCCACTTGATGTAAGGAGCTAAGAAATACTACTTCAAGGTAAAAAAAACACAAACTAGTCAACGATCAGTGTTAGATGGATAGATTCTGACTCAGAAAACAGCAATTCTTCCCCCTTTGTCAGAAACATCGCTCATGGAATGTGAGGACTAAAAGACAAAACAAGGTAAGCGAGGCTGCTTAAAGTAAACCCAAGGTCAAATTTCTGCTCTTCAGTTACAGTTAAGAATTCTGGAAGGGTATGGAGAGTACTGGAAGACTAAAGTGTTTCATTTCCACTCAAATATCCCACACTCCAAAAGCAACCCGATTTATAAATGAAAACTAACTAGTAAACGGATGTTGCGAGAACGCAAAGTGATTTTCAAAATTATCGAAAAAAACGAAATTTACTGCAAATCTGGGGAGACTTGTCACTCCAACTCTAGGGAACACCATCTGTTTTGGTCAGTGAGCGATCATTGATAATAATTCGTGTGATAACTCTTAAGGATTATGAAATGATTATAGTAATGATAACAGTAATAATAATAGCAATGAACACTTATGGGTTCAAGACTATTTGTTATAAAGTCATCAAATTTGGCATGAGGAGCCATTGGCATGCCGAATGTAATCAAATTAAGAATATTAATAACCCGGCTCAAATAAAGACCCAGCAGACCTGCACAGAAGGTAGGGTAAACACCCTGAATTAGTCACGTTAGAGAGAGAGAGACAGAGAGAGAGAGAGAGAGGGGGGGTATAAAGAGAAAAAGAAAGAGATATTTTAAAAATGTAATTTGCAATTAACTTACCAAATGAAGATCTCTAACTAACTTTATTTATTACTGCCGCTTCCGTTATCCCCTCTCTCCGTCTGTCTGTCTGCCTGACCCCCTCTCTCTCTCTCTATCTGTTTATTAGTAGTCGAACGTAATAAAGAAGGGAGAACATCAAAAAGATTGAACTATTACATTAAAGACAAAAGGAAATATCACCACAGAGAGTAATACAATTTGATCTGTAGTGGAAGAGAAAAATAAGTAGAGAAAGATGGAAGTTTTAAAAGAAATATTTTAACGAAAATTTATTTTAATTCTTCTGTTTCTTAGAATTATAAAATTTGGCTAAAAGAACCATTGGGGTATCTAATGTAGGAATATATCCAGAACTAGTAATATCCTGCTTAAATAGTCCCGAAAAGAAGTAAAATCAATGCCTAGAATTGGACGTAATATATATATATATATATATATATATATATATATATATATATATATATATATATATATATATATATAGTCATCCACATACAGCCTGTTTCGCTGTTTCACAGCTCATCAGTGCGGCTAGACCAGTTAGTGTCTCAATATATATATATATATATATATATATATATATATATATATATATATATATAGATGAAAATTGAAACAGAAAAACCAAAATATATCATTTATGTATTCATCAACGTTTCGTCTTTATTATAAGACTTCCTCAGTTTGATTTGTCTGATTGTCTAAGGAAAACATCACACAAGTACAACATGTATGGAATGGCTGGTGGTGGCGGCAGCCGGCACAGAACCTGCGGTCGCTTGAGCAAAAAAAACTAAAATATATATTTATATATATATATATATATATATATATATATATATATATATATATATATATATATATATATATTAGGTCGTTACAAAAATAATGTCCGCCTGAAATGCTGGGTGTTAAAAAGTCATTTTAACACATCATTTGTAGTTTATTTCTGGTAAATATAAGCATATATAATAATTAATGTGTTCTCAATAATAATTTGTAACTTTTTTCAAATAAAACGTATTTTTGAATCATAGAATTCCACCAATGATGACCATGCCAAAACATGACCTTCGCATTCTTATGTTACATGAGTTCAAACTTTCGAAACTTCTGCCAATATCAATTGAGTCGGGGGAGATTGATCTACAAGCGATCGGACGGTACGAAGGTGTTTCCAGAAGATGAGAGCCTTGAAGATGAAGAAGATAGACAATGACCGTGTAATGTTGACAATGAACGATTACAAGCACTTGTTTGGCAGAATACACGTCAAAGTGTCAAAGGAATGTCTCAGACACTTGCTGTCAGAACTGCAACAGTTTTACGTCATTTACAGAGTATTAGAAAGGTGAGCAAATTTTCGTGAATAAATGTATGTTTCTGAAATCGGTCATTATTTTTGTAACGACCTTATATATATATATATATATATATATATATATATATGTGTGTGTGTGTGTGTGTGTGTGAAAGTATATATATATATATATATATACATATGCTTTTTAACTTTAGAAAAATCGATGGTATAAATTAATAAAGAGTTAAGGAGGAAATTAAAGTGCTAGAGAATACTAATACGTGGTTAAAATGAATTTAATTGAATAGTCGTTTAAAAAGGGCACAGCGTGGGATACCCCCCCCCCAAAAAAAAACGGGGGTGGGGCCAAAGTTTCCCGAAGAGAGTTAGCACTTTTACAAACTCCTTCTGCCGGCACAAGGATGGTTTACGTACGTTAAAATAGTTTTTGGAATCCGCTCTATGAAGAAACTCAAAATGCTTCAATCTGGCCAATAGCAGATTCCAAAGTTGCAGAGAAAAAGTGGCAAAGGGATCCTGCCCTTCCCTGTCTAATCCTGAATGGAATATGCTGGTTTATGCGGGTCTGCAAATGCAAGGAAGTACGCCAAATATAACCAGCGTCGCACTGGCATTGAAAACGGTAAAGAACATTGCTATAATTGATAAAGGGCACACTATCCTAGCGAACAGAAGGGAAATCAGGTCTTGTAGCATACACCAAGCACAGGGGAACAAGGTAAAAGCAATTGATAATGCTTCCAACAATCTGCTTACCCAGTATTTTACTATTTTCCCCAATCTAGGATAATTTTAAATAAATAGAGCATTTCAAAAGACCACACATTTTAGGGGATTTGAAATCAACAACCTTTTTATTTATACAATCATTAATAAAGTCTTCCGGGTAATCATTATTGATAAATATTTCCCTAATTCTATTAAGTTAAGAATCCACTCTGCTGAGTGAAAAGATAATAAGGGTTCTATGTACCAAATTATAAATAAGACTAATCTTTCTAGACCTTGGTACAAAAGAAAACCAGTTAACAAACTTGCCCGGAAAAGTAGGTTTCCTGTAAATGGAAGTGAGAAACTCACCTCTTTAACGTTTCACAACTGGTGATACCAGATCAGGCTGCCCTGTGGCTCCCTGAGACGAAATTCACCTACATTGACGTTTTTTTTTTTTTTTTTTTTTTTTTGTAAAACTTAATTATGTTCTACAAAACCAAAACCAAAAACAACAGCCCCTCTCCCTTTCTCCCTCCCCTTTTTTATTTTATTTTTAGAACTTGAAGCATAAATCTTTTACTATAATGACCAGATTCGGCATTGGATGGCCCAGGAAGGGTTGATGTGCCGTAGAGCAGGACTACCAAGCCGGGGGCGATGATTGGGCATTTGAGGATGTAAAGAGCTTGAAGCGTGGAAACTTTTACTATAGTGACCGGATTCGGCATTGGATGGCCCAGAAGGGGTTGATGTGCCGTGGAGCGGGGCTACCAAGCCGGGAGCGATGATTGAACATTTGAAGATGTAAGGAACTTGAAGCGTGGAAACTTTTACTATAATGACCGGATTCGGCATTGGATAGCCCGGGAAGGATTGATGTGCCGTAAAACAAAACTACCAAACCAAAAACGATGATTAAATATTTGAAGATATAAAGAACTTGAAGCATAAAAACTTTTACTATAATGACCAGATTCGGCATTAAATAACCCAAAAAGGGTTGATATGCCGTAAAACAAAACTACCAAACCAAACGTTTCACAAGGACATCCAAGTGAACTGTAGAGCCCCATAAAAGGAATTCAACTTGTTAAAGAAAGTTAACGCTTCACTTTGCGATGCAAACGTGGCAAAGGTGTCGCCAACATATCTAACATACTTTGTGGGTGTGTTTATTGAGCTAAAAATAATGGGTTCATAGTATCCGACGAAAATATCAGCTAAGGTAGGGGCTAATAGACTCCCCATTGAGACCCAATCGACTTGACTGTACATAAAATCAGCAAAACTAAACTCCACTGATTTTGTACAAAGAAATATTAATTCAACAAGTATCTCCTTTGAAAAGGAAGGAGTAGTCAGGCGACCACCATAGAGTGCGTAGGTACAGATACGTAAAGTCTCATCTAATGGTATATTAGTAAAGAGAGGGGAGAAATCAAAAGAACACAGAAAGGATGTCTCAGAACCCGAATCTAACCCCCGTACACAGTCAACAAACCGATAGGAATCAGGTATGCAATGCGTAGTGTATAACTTACACACTAGTTGTAAAATTTCTAAAAGCTACTGAGCCAAATAATGTTTGGCAGACCCTATCATAGATTATATGGGTCTCAGTGGCACACCCTGCTTGTGTATTTTCGGAAGACAATGTAATCTAGGACGAATTGATCAAAGGGGTTAATCCCGTGATAGACTTTCCTAGAAAATCGCTTCTTTTTAAATTGTGCAAGTAAACGTTTCTGATAGTCGAAAGAGCTCTAGAGAGTTTTCTGCGAATAATAAAAAAATTAAAAAGCATATATATGTATATGTGTTTCTGTGTATTTTTTGTAACACAAAATACTTATAAAAGCTCAATAGTTTAAAGCTAGAGCTCTGCTATATTTAGTATTTTTATGTAGTTCAATTCAACATCATTATCACAGAGGACAGATTCACGTCATTTTTTACAACTTATTTTTTATTTCGCAAACAATTGTTTCGGCTAACATCGATATATTTGCAAAATCCCCTATGAATTTATTTATTTCTTGATGTGGCTATCTTCAGTGCAAATTATATATATATATATATATATATATATATATATATATAGCATAGCTCTTGCCTTACACTATTGAGCTATTATAATTACTTTATGGTATAAAATTTATATTTGAATATATATGAAAAATTCTAAATATAAATAAAAATACACACACACACATATCTATCTATCTATCTATCTATCTATCTATCTATCTATCTATCTATCTCTCTCTCTCTCTCTCTCTCTCTCTCTCTATATATATATATATATATATATATATATATATATATATACACAAGGTGTTACAGCAAAATTTGACACTTGACAAACAGTAAACTAAATACCAGGAGGTTCTGAGTGGCGTAGTGGAGCCCTGGATAGACGATATCGCCGCCGGATGCCCTTAGACTTTTAGTAGGACTACGCTCCTGCACACAAATCCCAGGACGAGTCAGGCGTCGATGCTCAACAATGTTCCTCACTATTGTTCGTCGGACTTGTGGCCGCCATTCTCACTCGACTGCAAACCCCTAGACTATTTCTTCTGGGGCGTGATCGAGGCCAAGACCAAAAACCACACTCAAAACACGGTCGACTCTGAAGGCTGCCATTGTGGAGGTGTTCACCGCTATAGACAAAGACATGGTTGCCAAAGATGGTCGTCTTTGCCGGCGGCAGTTACATTGAAAAATAATGCAGTATGTTTCTAAATATCCTCTCTCGTCTCTGTATATAAGGTTTTGCTTTTATTGCCTACCTATTTCGTCTTGCTTTTGTCAAGTGTCGGATTTCGCCGTGCAATACTCTCTCTGTGTCTATCTTTCTTTTTCTCTCCTTCTCTCTCTCTCTCTCTCTCTCTCTCCCTCTCTCTCTCTCTATATATATATATATAATTATTTTATTATTTCATTTATACTATTATAAGCAGATATAATATATTATGAATAGATTTTCAGTATTTACTTCAACAGTATTCAATACACGAGTAGAGCTTGGTAGTAATGCATGAAAGTATATTTATGGCAATTAAGCTACACAAAGGCGTCTGCGTTAATCTCCGTAGAGAAGTGTCAGACTAGGTAGGGATTTAGTCTGACAACTCCGTACGTGGATGAAACGCGAATGCCTCTGTGTAGCTTAATTGCAATAAATATATATAATATAGATTTTCATATCTTACTATATATATATATATATATATATATATATATATATATATATATATATATATATATATAGAATGGTCTTAAATGTTACCATAAATTGATGACATTATTCCACTACAGATTGGAGCTCAATTTCTAAGGATTCAGCCATTGCCTTGGATATGTGCGCGCCTGTTTCACTCACGTGATAAGAGTAGAGCGTCGTGTCGTCAGTAAATATACCCATCCCAGACACAATGTCATCAAAGAAGTCGTTTATGAAAATCAGGAACAAAAAAGGTCTAAGGATCGATCTCTGGGGTATACCTGCATTTATGCCATGCTGTTTGGATGAACGGCCATCAAAGACAACCTGAATATGTTGTTTTTTTAGATAGGAATGGTTCTAATTATATTAAATATTCGTCCAGTAATGTCAAGTGAATTCATTTTCATGAGAAAACCTTCATGCCAGACCTTGTCAAAGGCTTTGGATATATCAAACGCTACCGCCCTAGCTTAACCTGTCTCGTTTAGTGTATGGTATATGCGTTCAGAGATGACCGTTATGATATCCGCAGTAGATCGTGCTTGTCTAAATCCATACTGATGGTCAGAAAGAAGTGTAGCATTAACGAGATGACGGACTATCGCTAGATTGATTAAGGATTCAAAGATTTTAGCGAAGAGTAAGAGTAAGCTGATGGGGCAATAATTCCGTGAGTCAGTTCTATCGACTGCATTTTTGACGACTGATACCACAGACGCAATTTTCCAGCTATCATAGAAGAAAGGATCGGCAAGTCATTTGTTGTAAAGTTTGTAGAGAACAGGGGCCAGTTCAGCAGAGCATTACAATTATTGGTAGAAGAAAAGGCCTACATGCTTTGGAGGCGAAAATGTTTTTATGATGTCTGAGACATGAGATGGGATGATGGTCAGGTCATCAAGTGTGGCTTAAGTCCGCAATGAGAAATTTGGGAGAGAGTGATTTGCGCAGTCAATAGTGGAGTTTAAGGCGAAACGCTGGGCAAGTAGTTCAGCCTTATCAGTTGCTGTGAAGAAGACATCATTTTGGTTGGATAGCGAGGTAATTGTTGATTGCTCATTGTTAACCACACTATTGAAGATTTTCCAGAAATCACGAGTACCTAGTTTCTGTGACTGAATGCGTTTTCTGGTCATCTCTGTATATCTTCTGTTTGCTTCATCTATTTCAGTCTTGTATTGATTTCTTGACACTATAAGTTTCTGTTTATTTGTAGTTGACTTATTGCGGTTGAATTGTCGGAGTGCTTGCTGCTTCTGAGCCATAGCAGTTGGACAGTTCGAGGTGAACAATTGTGAAGAGTAGGACTTGCTGTAGAATTTTCGCATGGGGGCATGTGCTTCATCGCTTGCTTTGACCCATTCAGTTAACTTATTTGTGCACTGATCAGCAGGGAGAGAAGTAGTTTCATTCTATGGGGCGTCTCTGACGTGATCTCTGATGGATTTCCAGTAAGTCCACTTGTAGTATCTGGTCGTTTTGATGAACGTCTCATCAACTTTTGGATGAGATTCTAGAGTGATATCAATAATTACCACAAGGTGATCAGCGTTCCCGAGCGGGTAATGGGCATTCGTCGCACAAGCTTCGGACAGTGTAGGCACGAACAGGTCGAGAAGTGAAACTTGCTGATTCACACGATAAAGGTTGGGAAAGTAACAGTCTATGAGAAGGAAATGCGCTATGGAGAAACTATATATATTCAATGTTAAGTTAGACCCCTAACAGAATATAAATAAAACAGACACACGATACGTGTTATATTAGTCCATTATAAACATAAACGAATAGCAACATCAGCAGTGTATTGTGGTCTCTTGTCCAGTCAGATTTAAAGCGAAAGGATGCAAAAATTCGGTGCTCTTTTCAAAACAATTACAATACCGACTTAGATAGAAAGGAAAGTAGAGAGAAAAAGAGTAGAGTTATAAGGAGTATATAGAGATAGAAGTTTTAAAACAAATATGTTACGCACAATCATGTTAATTCTTCTATATTGTCATTCCTGTTCCCGAGTAATTTAACAGAAGAAAAGAGAATATTTTAAAACAGACCCAGCGATACGTGTTATATAGTAGGTTTTATATTAAGGAGTAACAAATCTTGTTCATCTCGGTTCTCAAGGTGAGTGGACGCAGAAAATCGATACTCGTCCCAAAACGAAGCCAATTACAACGTAATTTTAGAGAAAAGGAGAGAGAAAAACGACAGCGGTATATAGAGAATGGTGAGAGGGCAGTCGGAGAGATATGTACAGAAAGATTAAAGTTGTAAAAGAATACGGTACGTAAAATAATTTAAATTCTACTATTTTGCTATTCATGTCTGTCAACAACACTAGTACAAGATAATAGAAAATGTTACAGCCCCCCCACAAAATAACAGAATATTTTAAAACAGACACATGATACATGTTATGTTAGTTCATTATAAACAAAAGGAAATAGCAGCACCAGAAGTGTATTGTGGTCTCTTGTTCATGCCACATCTCAAAGCAAGTAGACGCAGAAAATCGGTGCTCGTCCCAACGCGAATACAATTCCAACGTGAAAAGGAAAATAGAGACAGAGAGAGAAAGCGAGAGAGAGAGAGAGAGAGAGAGAGAGAGAGAGAGAGAGAGAGAGAGAGTGATAGAAAGAGGGAGGGCAGTCGGAGGGAGAAATAGAGAGAGATGGAAGTTAAAAAAATATATGTTACGCGCACTCATTTTATTTCTACCCTCTTGAAATAAAATGAGTGCGCGTAACATATATTATTATTTTTTTTACGAACGGGTAACCGCTTTGGACAAAGCTGAAATATGGTAGGAATAATCTCCTTGTTATGTGTATTGTTTTCGTTCAGTTTATCGTGACGGCATAATGCGTTATAAGAATTAGGCGAGGACATCTATTCTGGCAGCAGTTTCCTAAGTAACTGCCATGTTTTAACTACTTAAAATACAGCCTTTCCATAGTGAGTGACTATCTGTGAGTGGTGAAGGTTCACATCTTTCATGAGGCCAGCTTGTTAATATGCACGGAAACAAACAGAACCTGGCGGATTGAGACCTTGACCAAAATTGAAACGTGCACGCGGACGATGAAAACTAAAGTTGTGTGCGCATAAAAAGGGTAGGGTTGTAATGAATTTAACCTGATGGACACTAAAACAAAAGGGAATAGCAGCCCTAGAAGTGTATTGTGTCCTCTCAAAGCAAGTGGACGCAGAAAATAGGTGCTCGTCCCAACGCGAATACAATTCTAACGTAGGTGGAGAAAAACAGAGAGACAGAGAGAGAAATATATATATATATATATATATATATATATATATATATATATATATATATATATATATATATAACTTCTTTGTAATATAGCAGGAAAAGCCCAGAAGAGTGCTCGATTAATTGAGAATTAAAGTTAAAAATTAAAAATTAAAAACGTAATATTTCTTCATTTTGGTACAGAAAAATGAGTACAACATGAAACCGACGGTACGAATGTTGTACTAATTTTTCTGTACAAATATTTATATATATATATATATATATATATATATATATATATATATATATATATAGAGAGAGAGAGAGAGAGAGAGAGAGAGAGAGAACGAGAGGGGGATGGCAGTGAGATGGAGAAGTAGAGAGAGATTGAAGTTTCAAAAAAATATGTTACGCGCACTCATTTTATTTTTTCTATCGCCAATACGTGATAATAAAATATTTTACAGAAAAAACAATAACAAAAAACACCTAAGTTAGTGTTTAAAACGATACACGCTCCGTGTTATATTAGTAGATTCCATCTTAAGGCGTGACAAATCTGGCAAATGAAAAGCTGTGATGTCACACTTTACTCTATTATGGGTTTGTTTCGTTTGGTCGATCGAGTGGCGTGAAAGCGAAATCTGCCTCTCTCGCATCCCATCTATGGCTTCTCTTGTGAGAATTCAAAGCATCTCTTTCGCTTCGGATCGAGATAATGTCTATATATCTTATGGTTTGGTGTATCCTTCAATTTAATGAAAACAATGGACACCTCCTGAAATAGTACCTCCACAATTTATAGTGAAACAATATTTGCGAAATGCCTAATTGTACTTCTACTAGATCGGGAGTAATTCGGCAACCTCGTAACTCTCGCTTCCCTTATTTTGTCTTTTAGTCCTCACATTCCATGAGCGATGTTTCTGGCAAAGGGGGAAGAATTGCTGTATTCTGAGTCGGAATCTATCCATCTAACACTTATCGTTTGCTAATTTTTTTACCTTTAAGTAGTTTTTTTTGTTACATCAAGTGGCTTCATGCTTTGTCTGGAGCGATTTCCATAAAAACAATAATTCCAGTAGAAAGAGTAAAAAGACAATGCTGGGCTAAACAAAGATATCTCACCTGTACGCGTTACTCTCCTAACCTTAACACTAACCTTAATCCTAATCCTAACCCTAACCCTAACCTTAATCCTAATCCTAACCCTAACCCTAACCTTAACCCTAACCATAATCGTAACCTTAACCCTAATCCTAATCCTAATCCTAACCCTAACCCTAACCCTAACCCTAACCCTAACCCTAACCATAACCCTAACGCTAACCCTAATCCTAACCATAACCCTAACGCTAACCCTAATCCTAACCATAACCCTAACGCTAACCCTAATCCTAACCATAACCCTAACGCTAACCCTAACCCTAATCCTTACCCTAACCCTAACCTTAACCCTAACCCTAACCCTAACCCTAATCCTAACCCTAACCCTAACCCTAACCCTAACCCTCTCTTCCTTCTTAATTAAGTTATCAGTCACGTTCTCTCTTCACTGGATAGTTGCGTGCAGACGCAGGGGGGGGGGATCAGTGGCCCTGGGCATCAAAATTGGATGGGGATTTAACCATATTCAAACTATCTCCCTTTCTCATAATATTTCTCAGTACTAGGATTTATACTCTCACCCGTACGCCTTACTATCTTACCTCCTCAGCCTTCGTGATCAATGTATCGGTCACGCCCCCGCTTCACTGGATAGTTACGTTCATAGGGGAGAGCGACCGGACGGTGGCCCTAATCATCAACATTGAGGGGGGGGGTTAATCATATTCAACCTATCTCATAATATTTCTCAGTACTAGGATTTATACCTGAGTCTTTGAGGCATGCAATAAAGGGATAGACCACATTCATTAATAGGGCGTCAGTAAACCTCCGTATTTCACTGTCCCTGAACCATACTATACCTGAGAAAATATCACTGAAGACATAAACTTACGTACGGTGCATACGTACGTTTGGTTCTTTACGATGAGTTTTTATAGTAAAGAAAGCAAATGTTGCGTAATTCCCAACTGTACATTACTTGACTCGATATCACTTAAATGCGGTGAAAAGGGAAATACGCAGAGATATTGAGATTCGAAAGTAGTTAACTCCTTTTTATACAACTGAATGAGATCTTGTTATGCTGATCGACCCTATTACATCACTACATGGACTCTTCCCGAGACCATAGATGGTGATAATGGTGATAACAGACAGAGTCGCTATGACCAAGCCAGAAGCAGTCTATGACAACACATTAGTTCTGTACGTGCTGTAAATACAGACTCTTGTTAACTCTACCTCATTGTTGTCTTATTTCTTTTTAAAGCCACAATACTTCACCAGTTTTTATGTGGTTTAACCAACTGCTAAATGACCAATATTTAACAAACTGTTAAATTACAAATATTTAAACCAGCTCTTAAATTACACATATTTTAACTAACTGTTAAATTAAAAGTATTTTAACCGACTCTTAAATTACAACTATTTTAACCAACTGTTAAATTACACATATTTTAACTAACTGTTAAATTACACGTATTTCAACAAACTGTTAAATTACACATATTTTAACCAACTGTTAAATTACACGTATTTTAACTAACTGTTAAATTACAAATATGTTAACTCACTGTTAAATTTAAAATATGTAAACCTTATACAGTGTTGTACAAAATGCACCCATAGAATTCTTAATACATTTCAGTGTATGCTTTACTTGTCCACCAAGTTTCAGTTATCTTTTAATGGGGATGGGTAGTGTAGCATCGATTCTATTGTCAGATTATCCTCCCAGGAATTACCTCCTCCACTTTTAAAAAGGTGGGGGTATTCCTCGCAGCTGTTACATCCTCCTTTAGGGAGAGGGTATAATGTAATATCGGGTCTGTTTTCATAAAACCGTCTTCCCAGGAATTATCTCCTCCTGCAAGTTATATATTTTTAATTTTGGTATTCTAATTGTATTCCTCACTTCGTCATTTGGTTGTTTACTTATCTGGTGAATAGATAAAGCTGACAAAAGCATCCATAGTGTTAGCAATCTACTTCAGCTTAAGACATGAAAAGTTTGGTAAATTGAATCTGAGATTTCGTGCTTAATCCGGCGATAAGAACAAAATGTGTCTTTGTCACAACTTGTCTATGGTTTCACATCCTAAAATTCAGAGCAATATCCTCCTATCGCTTTGTATCAAGATAATGTGTTGCGCCGAAGAAGACAATGTCGTTAATTAGCATACAGGCTATTTCCAGATAAGAGGAGACGAGTCAGTGATGCACTAATCAAGATTTGCATAAAACTATTATTCATATATAAGTAAATTTCAGTCTGTGCTTGACTTGTTCACCAAGTTTCAATTATAAATGCCCAACAGTCTTTGTTTTATCGTCGCATAATGATATGCTCCAAATGTGCATCTTTGCGTGGATCAATGATGAGCGCCACCTAGTGGTGGTTGACGTTTCTTTTTTTCCTGGTATTCTCATGGATGGTGCTGTTTTTGAAGATAAATCGACTCTGAAACTTATTTGTCTTTCTATCTTTCTTGGAGTTCATACGTTAGATCCATTGCTTTTTCTGCTTTACGAAAAGACGGTTCTTTCTATTGTTCCAAACACTTTCTCACACCTGAGGCTATTCTCTCCCTCTACAAATATATTATCAGACCCTGTATGTGGTACTGTTGTCATATTTGGGCTGGTGAATCTCTGTCCTATTTAAGTGCTCTCGATAAGGTGCAGAAACGTGTCCGTAATTTGATTGGTCCTAACCTTTCTTCTTCTCTACACCCTTAGAAATCACGATCATCGTTTGTAGAAAGTAAAATGGCGGATTAACCATCTGGCAGCTCAGTAAATACAAGCAAGGATATTTATTCAGTGTCCAACTGGTCAAACTAGTAGATGGAATATTTGGGTATTTCAAGTGTTGTTTAATTTTCTTATTGAAACCTTTTACGTTAGCAATGCAAAAGTAGTATTTTTTTACAATAGAGTCACAGCCCATCAAGGCAAAGAGACACTCGAGGATATGGGTTAGTGAGACTGAAACGATTGTCAGCCAAGAGATGAGGAAAAATACGGGAGCATGAACATTGATAAATGGTAGTAACTTATTACTTACGAGGCGGGTTTTAATAAGTAGCTGTTAACATTGGAATTGAAGACGACAGAGTTGTAATTAGCAGGGAAGCAGTCCCACGGCAACATGGAGGGAAACATTAAAGTTTCCTTTTTCGTTGTGGTAGAAGGTGAATTCATGCTGTGAATGTATTACAAGGAGGAACCAAAGATAGAGCTCAGTCGGCTTTGTTGCTTCCATCCAAAATATTGACATATCAAACTTGAGCTTAGAATTCTTCCTTTGAGGCGCAAATTTTTAAAAACAATTTTCCACATTTTGTGAGAGGCACACAATTGATCCTGATCTCCAAGTCTTACTTTTCATGCATACTGTTGTTTCGCAAAAGCAAACAGAAGAGTTGTCATAGATGATCATAATCTGGCAGCTCAGTAAATAGTGTTAATCAATTAATATCTGACCAATTATATTTTTTCTGTGAGAGTCAGAGATATCGAGGAATACGTTTTGCCTCCATTATAAATCGTTACGGGCTTTTTCGGAAGTCAGCTCAACTCAAAGGCACGTGGTTCAAAGAACAAGTTAGATCAGATACGTTTGCCTCCATTATAAATCGTTACGGGCTTTTTCGGAAGTCAGCTCAACTTGAACGAACGTCGTTACAGGACCAAGTTTGATCAGGTACGTAGACTTTCTGTAAAACAGTATTGATGAAAAAGTAAAGTAGGCAATATAAACTTTTTTAACAACGTTATTAATGTTATGTCTTTGCAAAGTTTCCAGAAATATAGCAGAAGATATATTAATCATAACAGCATTACTACTTTCAGATGTTATGCGCATAGTTGTAGCAAAGGTTGTAAACTGCAATGATTAAATGCAACAGAACATTAGTACTAGGAATAGGACATAAGTTTTTATAGATAATTTGTGCAGAGATCTGATTGGCTGTTTATTAAAAAAATAATATCAAATTAAGTCATAGTTTTCCATTTCTTATTTTATACTACAAATATTCCGCCATTAAACGTCGAGTGTTTAGAAGACTGATTTGATAAAAGAAAAAAATTGATATAAAAACGCTAAACATGGTTAGTATTTAGAGAATTTCATTTTAATGCGCTTGATATAACTTGTTTAACTTTTGGGGTGTAAGAGTTATCGAGTGTTGATTATTCTGGATCCATAAAAATAACATTTCCATCAAATATTATTGTTTTAAAAAATCACTGTTCAATAATTTAGGCCTAAAAATTTAGTCAGCA